>QLTV01002425.1:415485-431233 GCA_003457575.1 Thermophis baileyi
ACAAAATATTGTTCTAGATAAAAGAAGCAATTGAGGGGAGGGGGAAGAGGGGGGGAGGGGAAAAACCATAAACTGAAAATGGATTGAATGACAAACACATAAAGTTAAAAAATTGAAGCAAAAGTTTGTTAAAGAGATAAAATAGTGAATATAATAAGACTATATAAAGGAATTCAGGGTTGCTGGAAATCCATCCCAAACGGAGGAAGTGCAGCACAGAAGAAAGAAAGAGGGGAGTGAGAGGGAGGTTAGTAAGAAGGAGAGTGAAGAAGAGGGGTGTAGAGGAGGAGAGAGAGTAGGAGGGGAAGAAGGGAGAGGGGACTAAGGGAAAGAAGGAGGGGTTACAAAAAGAAAAGGGGACGGAAAAAAAAGCAACCCTGAATCTAATAATGTTATAAGATAACTATAAGATTTGTATACAAAATAGCTAATGTATGTATAAAAATTGTAAAAGAGAAATAAACTGATAAAAGTGTGAATGTCTATATGGAAATAAAAATAAAAAAAAATTTTTTTTAAAAAAAGAAAGTTATCCAGCTATCAAATCAGTCTTAAAAATGGAAATTTATTACTTTTAAAACGCCTGTGCAAATAAGAGATTCAGTACCTAGATCTAATGAGTAAAAGAAAGAGAGGACGAGCAACATCAGCATATTGATGATTCCTTATTTCAGACTAACAGTTAACCTTATTTGTGCAGATTTTTGATGTGACTTTCTTGGGAAATTCAAGCAATCTGTTCATAGTGCATGCCCCCAACCCCCAATTGACCGGCACCTGTCCATCGCATACCAGCAACCAGTCCGTGCAAACAAGCAAAGTCCCATCTGCGACTTGCAGGCAGCATGCAAAACCACACCCCCTCTGGTCTGCAAAAAAACCCTTTCTCCACGGAATTGGTTCCTGGTTCCCCCAAAAGATTGGGGGCCACTGAGCTACACTGTCTGTAGTAGGGAAGGATTTAAAGTTTTTTTTTTTCAAAAATTTTTATTTTTATTTCCATATAGACATTCACATATTTATCATCTCATTTCTCATTTCACTCTTTTATACACACATTACATATTTTATACATATTTCTTATATTTATCTTATTACATTATTTAATTAAGGGTTGCTTTTTTTCATCCCCTTTCCTTCTTACAGCCCCTCCTTCCCTTTCTTCCCTCTCCCTCCTTCCCCTCCTGAACTACTTTCCTTCCCTCTCTCCTCTCCTCTTCTCTACCTCCCCTCCTACTCTCTCTCCTCGTCTCCATCCCTCTCTTCCCTCCTCTTCTTACTTTCCTTCTTCTCACTCCCCTCCTTTCTTTCTTCTATGCTGTACTTTCTCTATTCTGGGATGAACTTCCAGCAACCCTGAATTCCTTTATAAATCTTACTTTGTTCCCCTCCCCTCCTCCCCTTCCCCCCCCCGGAAGGATTTAAAGTTGACACTCCTTAGTCAAAACCTGCAAGATGAGAGGTGTGATGTCATGATTGAAGTCCCACCTCTTTTGGAAATGTGTGTGGCAGTTGTGTAGATCCAAAAGGGCCGAGACCTGCTATCTCATTGCAGGCAAGTTGAGCAACTCCACCAGCCATTATGTCATGTTCTTCTTGTAGCCTTCCTAAAGCATCTATCTGGCTATTGTCAGAAATGCAATGCTAGATTACATTCATAGTTTTGGTCTGATCCAGCAAAATGTTAGTTGTTTGTTTCTTTGCTTTACAGATGTGAAACTCCATTTTTGCAAGGGACACAGTTGATAAGGAATATTGAAATGTCATCTGAAAGTTAAAATAAAAGTGTGCTATTTTGTTTAAGGAAAGGAAATTGGCTTCATGAGTTTTCAGATCATGAAGAATATTTTGTGTTCCATTTTTATTTTAAAGTGATAATTATAAACCAGGTTTTATAGTGAACCAAAGTGGTGAGAAATATGCATTTCATTCAGTAGCACCTACAGCTGTAAATATAGTTACGCTTAATGAACTGTTGCTGCACCTCACGCGAAAGATTTTAAAACAAATATAAATGCCACACGTTGCATTATTTTCCAATTTAAAACCAAATAAAAGTTTTAATGTTGATTTAACAACAGACTTACTAAAATGAACACTTGAAAATGATAGCTATATATTAGACCCTTTATCTCAACTGAGAATACAGTCCTGAAATAATTTAGCACTTGAAAATACCTGGTGATTCCACTACAGGATGCACATACTTTATTTGTCTGGATTATGTCCCAAAGGAATCACTGTGGTTTTTCTGCATATTTTTCAAGCCAATGGACATTGAATACATATTTCCCAGGTCCTGAGCTGGAGAACTATTCTTGAATCAAGGTGAGTTCTCTGGAATGCATGTGAGCAACTCATGTGAGCAAGAATACAGAAAGAAAGGAGATATACTGTTCCTCTCCCCCCCCCCAAAAAAAGCTCATCCTGATGTCTCCTTGTACTTGCAGTACTATGACCTCATTTGAAGACTCTGTCCAGTTAATAACATCACATTTTCTCTTGAAGGAAGAAAGGATAGGTCTTCCATCATTTGGTAGAAGGTGCCATATTGCCAATTTATGATTACATCAAACATAAATTGTAGTAAAGGGTGCAAAATTGAAGTTGCACATCTGGAGATTAACTCTAAAGAAATATTTATCTCTTAGTTTTTCTTAGGTCTCTATATAAGTTTCTTTCTGGCCAAAAGAGTAATTCCTTATATTTTTTTCCTACAAAAATTTAATCTTTTTTCCTCTGTCTCCTCTACTATTCATTTTGCCAGTGGTCTCTTAATGCTGTTTGAATTGTTTGAAGCTAAACACTATCACCAAAAGATGGAATACACATGGCAGGCAACATTAATAAGTAGATGCAATCTCAGGTACTTATTTCCAGTCTTGAAGCCCATGATAGTTTCTTGGCTAGAATATTCTACAAAGCAAATGTATCTACTTTCCTCACGTTGTTTTGAAATTCAGTAGCTCAGCCCTCCCTAACTCTAAATGTTTTCATAGAAATATGGAAATGTGGGACATCCCATGTATGCATCTAATAACCCTGATCTCTTATAAGTTATGGCCTATACCTAAAACAGTACAGTAAATAAATCAGATGCAATCTGTCCTTACTACAGGCCTTTTAAGGTCCACCAATTTAAAAAAACAGAGTTCGGCTTTAGTCTCCTGTTCAAAAACAGTGGGGCTTAAAGGTATTTAATACTAGTGGGATCACTTTTCTTGCCGTATTTGGGGGGTCTTTTCTGCTGCTTTTACCCTGGATTAGAGCTGTGGTTCCACAGAAAGTATTTGAGCTACTTCCTACTGCAAAGGGAAGGAAAATCATAGATGTATGAATATAATTAAATTCAAAAACTGAAGGAACCTTGGGAGAAAATAGAAGTTTTATATGTCATAAATTTTAAATAGAAACAGCTATATAACTTTTCAATAAACAGCAATTAAAAGATATACCAGTAATGATAACAGCACTTACTGTATCTAAACACACAAAACATTTTAAAAACTATTTTGTGAAGTATAAGAAACAAAATCACAAAAATGAACAAAAAGTAGCAATGTATATACATTGCAGTGATTATATTAAACTAGTAGCTGGATGCCCGTGCTTCGCTACGAAACTGAACTCCTTAGCATGGAGTAGAATGTCTAAACTCCCAGCCCACAGGCCGGATGAGTCACGCGCTGGCCACGCCCACTGGCAGTTGGAACAGAGTTATTTTCAGATGGGGAGGGGGAGTAGAACGTCTAACTCCTTAGCATCAGAGCGTGTTAATAATAATATAAGAAATAACTAATGATCTGATGGTCATTTCGAAAAATCCCTTCTTAGCGAGCACCTAGAAGCCAAGAGGAACATATGTGCCAAGTTTCAAGTTTGTAGGCTTTACGGTTCTGGAGATTTTGTGATGATGCGTGAGTGGTATTTGGCTTTTATATAGAGAGATTAAAATGCAAAGGGAAAAAGGAAACCAAAAGTAAAAATATGCATATAATACAGAATTCAGTCTTTTATCTGATTATTGAATCTAGATTATATAGAAAGATATTGCTCCATATTTTCATTTTAGAGTATAGAAACTTTTCAATAAATGTTAGTTGAGTGGTTTGGATGATCTTTGATAATCTTTCAATAATCTTCGATGTTATTATTAAATTACACTACAGAGAAACATATTACAACTACATTATAATAAAATAACTTGTAAGCCGACCTTAGACACCCTTAGACAGGGGAAGGTGGCATAAACAAACAAACAAACAAAATAATAACAGCAATAGAAAATGATAAAGAGAATTATTTTATTTATTATATCATAGCCCATAGCCCATCTCCCTCATAGAACAACTTATTCGTTTTATTATTGGCCACAATTATAACTGATATAAAAATTAATATAAGACACACAGTTCTCTTAATTGAGTTCCACTTGTCCTTTTGTGATGATAGTACACTTTTTTAAAATAATCTATGAGTGGTATATACCTTCCTTATTTGAGCTTTCAGATTAGACAGTTACAGTGTTATCTTAGGTCTTCATACTAGAGAGTCTATGACTTCATCATTCCAGAAGGGAACTATTTCATTATATATTCTTGTGACTCTATACATTACTTAATCATGAAAAGGCAATGAATAGTTCATTTTATCCTTATTTGGTTTCATCAGGTACATGCAATCATTATAATCAGCATTAGATTTTATGAGGTTCAAGCTATTATACTTAGAATTGAACTCATGTCATTTTATTTTATACAGCACACCGAATTTATGAATTTTTAACAACCCTGGTTGTCAAAGGTTTACAGAAAGAGACCATTTGTACATTGTTTATATCTTTGTTATTTGATCTCCCAGTTTTCTCATGATAAGAACAACATTTATTATCTGATGCAAATTAACTTATTCATCTTCATATGAAAATATCAATATTTCTTTCTGATATTATGTGGGAATAACTTCGGGAGTCACGTGGAAGAGCCTCAGAATAGTCCATGGTCAGACAAAAGGCAGGTGAGTCCACAGAAAGAATGTGGAAATAGCAAACATCTCAGAAGGGACCCTCCCTAGTTTCTTGGACTGTAAAGGTGAGGGGGGAGAAATATATTTTGAGACTTGCAACAGTGGTGGGATGCTGCCGGTTTGGACCGGTTCTCCCGTACCGGTGGCGGAAATTAGTCCCCGCTCGCCAAACCGGCAGCGATGGCCGGCTGGCCATGTCCCCGAACCAGTTCTCCGGTCGCCACTCCTTGAAAGCGGCTTGCAAAGAACCCTCTGTGCATGCGCAGAGGCTTCTGCGCATGCGCAGATGGTCATTTGTGTGACGTGATGGGGACGCGAGCATAGCTAGCGCGCACGTGCAAAATGTGCACTTCCGACACGATGCGAACCGGTAGGGAAGGTAAGTAGAACCCACCCCTGACTTGCAAGATTCTGTTAATATAACCTTACTGGTACAATAAAATTAGAGCTAGTACTTCTTGGTGCAGATTGCAACATCAATCTTGCAAGTTGGAGATTGGGTTTATCACACTGAAATCCTAACTATTTTATAATAGTATTCAATAGTTTGTCTTCCTTTGTAGGCTGTCACATTTTTGTCATAACCATACATGACAGATCAGAGAAAAGGTTACTTAGATAGCACTTTAAGAAGCAATAGTTCTCTATTCTCTGAACAGATGTCCATCACTATAGTGTATTTTTCTCTTAAAAAAAAGCAGTATAGGTTAGTTTACAACTGTTCTAAATACTTTTTCATCTCCTATTTCTGATTATATCTCAGAGGGCACTCGTGCAATTTGTAACATGCATTCTCTATTTTTAGTAAGATATCTCACAATTTGTGGCTTGCCACAAAATGCAGTTTCACAGATTTAGGCTGTAGTTCTTTGTCTTTCTTAATCAGAAGGAATCCCAGATTGGACTGTAGCTTTTGAATAATTCATTGTGAGATAGTAATAGGGGGGAGAAGGGACATAATATTGAGCTGCTCCTGTGTGAAATGTAGCTGCCATTGGGGGAATTTGGTGTTTATTTGATTCCAATGTGATTTGAAGCTGAATCAGACATCCTGGGGAAGGTATACAGTAAGTCTTCATTGATTTATACAACTTTAGAATGAATGTGGGAAATTATATGTTTCAAAGTCCTATGTGACAAAACCATTATCTGAGTCATGAGCAACTATATAAATTGATTAAAGGAATAAAAAATGAAGTACCTTGAAGCTTATTTTCATGGTGGTCAATGTAGTTCTGTTCATATTTCGGAGCGGAACCAATAACATAAATTTAATCTGCACATAGCAATAGACACTTTATACATTTAAACATGGTTCTACTACTGTTACACAGATTGGGAGGGATGCATTTTTAAGATCAAGGGATACATGGATGAGGAAATCTAAACTTCTGCTGTCCCTATGCTCCCCTGGAAATAATATATGAGTCCAAATATTTGCTTATGAGTAGAATCGGCGTATCCTGGTAGACCACAGATTAAGCCTGAGCCAGCAGTGTGCTGTAATTGCTAAAAGAACCAGTGCAATCTTTGGTTGCATAAATTAGAGGTATAATGTTGGGATCAGAGCAAGTGACAGATTTGCTCCACACTGATCAGATCAGTGGTGGGTTGCTGCCGGTTCGGACTGGTTCGCCCGTACCGGTGGCAGAAATTTGCACCTGCTCGCCGAACTGGCAGCGATGGTCGGCTGTCCACGCCCCCGAACCGGTCCTCCGGCTGGCAAAGAACCGTCTGCGCATACCACCGCGATGCGAGCTGGTAGGGAAGGTAAGTGGAACCCACCCCTGGATCTGATCATATCTGGAATGCTGTATCCAGTTCTGTTTGTCACAGTACCAGAAGGAAACTGATCAACTGGAAAGAATACAGACAAGTGTGACAAAGATGGTGAATGGATTGGAAGCTATATCCTACAAAAAGCAGTTAAAGGAACTGGGTATGTTTAGCCTAAAGAAGAGAAGCAATCTCTTCATACTTGAGGGGCTGTCACAAGGAAGAGGGTCTGGATTTATTTTCCCCAGGTTCAATGGTAGAACAAGTCAACGGGGAGAAGCATAAGAGAGCAAGAGAGAGATGAACTAGGTAGAATTTCCTGATTGTGAGAACAATTAAGCAGTGGAAGAGCCTGCTATAACTGGAAGTTTTCAAACAAAGGTTAAATAGTCATTTGCCTTCCAACACCGTTTGCACACCAATGGATTCTTCTTGCAGTCTGTACCTTGATTCTTCCCTTCTGTATTTCTTTTTATAATTATGCTTCTCCATCTAGTATTCCTGTTCCCTTGGCTATTATTCAATTATTGACTGACAGTGAGAAAGAACATTTAGATTTTTCTTCTTCACCATTCAGGGGCCCCCGCAGCAATAAAAAAATAGCTTCTGTGCATGCACAGAAGCAAAAATTCACTTCTGCGCATGCGCAGAAGCAAAATCCAAGATGGCAGCGCCCACGGAGACACTGAAAGAACCGGTTCCGTGACATCATCGTCAGTTTACTAACGGTTCTAAAGAACCGGTTAGAACCGGTAGGAACCCACCTCTGACCATAACGTTTGGCTGTGCAAAATCCACCAGCTGCTAATACCCCCTTATTCTATTCCAATCCTTCTTGTCCTTCATTTCCTTCTGCAACAGTTACCATTACAACTCCAGCAATTCTTATCCTCTGAAATGGAACAGCTCATTTCAGCAGTTCAGCAGTTCATTTACAGTTCCGGTAGGAACCCACCTCTGACAACGTGATGACGCGAGTTTGACACCCCTGTAATAGAGCATTTTAGGAAATTTCCATAATTATCAGAACAGTATCATAATAGGAAAATTGGAACAATTATTATCAAAACGAGAGAGGGAGTTTCAAGCTCAAAACATTTTTTACAACTGTATTCTTCAGACTTTTTGAGTTATATTATCTCCTCTCTAAAGAAGACAGAATCACTTCATTATATTTTATGGTCATTTCAAAGCTGCTCATCTGCATTTGTTGCTTTCTTTCACTCGATGGCCTTTTGAAGTTTTAAAAAAATGGAGATTCTTTCTATTCTAAAGCAGTTAAGTAGTGAAATAATGGAAATATTAGTCAGGTAGATAGCAATAGGTATATATACAGTTATGTAGCAGGATTGTGAAAACTATCTGAGAGGTACTTCATAAAAGGATTAAAACACCCCTCTGAATCTGCTGTTCTAAGCACTGAAATGTCTCAGAATAATTGCTTTCAGAGCTCTCCAAAGTATCTGAATATGGATACGCACAGATAGAAGGCACTTCCATCCTATAGTACCTCAGCACTCTGAGGTTTGGAGGGGTGCTTTAATTGCTTTGTAAAAACGCTCTTTCAAAGCTTTTGCCTAGTCTAATATAGAGATATAAAAGCATAGTAGTTAAGGCAATAGGTTAAGGCAATCTTGCTATGAAAATTTGAAGTACTAGTCCAGGCACAACTAAAGCACAAAAAGAAAGTATAGTCACAGTGTGATGCAAATAAAATGTGAGCTTCTACTATTATTTTGCTAATTTTCTACTTTTATAGAAAATTTATGAAAATGTCCCTACAGTACAGGTAACTTGGTGATAACAGGTGTGATTTTGGAGCTGTGTGTGTGTAAACATAGCTTCCTTATTTTGTTATTTTTTTATTTTTTTGTAAAAAAAAAAAGTTTCGATTTCTTTGTTTTCAGATCTATTTCCAATAGTGTGTCTCTTTTTGAAATGTGCTTAGAAATCTCCTGTGGATGTTAACAAATAAAATTGTTTTGGAAGAGTACAGAGATCCATCCAAAATTGAAAATAATTTTATGGTGCTTATATAGAAAGCTTTTGAAGCTAGAAGAAGATTGCTAAAAGTAATAAAAATGTGCTAATGGGAAACTCTTGGGCGTTTTATAATAAATATAGTATTCTTGACTGATGGATGAACAGCAGTGTATTTCTTTATTCTATAGCAACAAAATCTGGCTTTCTATTACTGCCTCTGTGAAAATAATTCCTAGGAGCCGGCTGTAAAGATACATGCCTCTTTTTTATTATTATTTGGTTAAGATATTACATAGAAGTGAGAAAAAAATCCTATTGTCACCTGCAAATGACCCTAGGGATTTTCATAAATTCAAGCATTTCCATCACGGCTCTCTCCTATAGATATCTACTGGCTTTAGCTACATTTGAGAAATGTGAAGTGGGATGTCAGTTTGCTTGTCTTTAATGAAAAGACTGATCGATGGGGCATTCTCCTTAACCTTAGATTGCTTAGCCTTGCCTGCCTTTTTCCCAGAATTGAAGGCTACGAAATAATAGAAAAGAAAGCTAAGCCAAGTTTTTCATAAGCAGGTAGCAAAAGATGCATCTTTTAGTCTCTATTGTGCCTACAAATATCTCCTCACGCTGAATAGCATTCTCGGTCACTGGGCTGACTCTCAATACATTAATAATACCGATCATAAGATTTTAGATATACTCAAAACAATTTATTTCCCACTGGGGCTTTTATCTAAACAAGATCAGTCTTCATATCTTTCTTTTGTCAGGATTCTGTTGCAGCCAATCTGATTGGTATTATCCACAACTTTCCGTGACTCAACCGGAGGCAAGTGTAAAAAGAATGTATGGAATTAATCAGGCTTCCCATCATAGCAACTTTTGCTGGCCTTCCCAAAAGTTTGTGTTTATAACTACAGAAAGTAAAGTAGGCTATATTCCAATCCCCCTGCCCCACCTCCAACCAGACAGGGGTTGTGTGATGCTCGGGAATGATGGACAATTAAGTGTCAAATATGCTTGAGATTAAAATAATTCCATTTTAAGAATCTAAGACAAAAGTGCAGAGGAATAAATAATATTATTTTTCAGTACGCTTAGAACATGGCTAAAAGAACTCAGTTGGTGTTTTGTTTGCTCTGGATGGCTAAAATTCAATTAAGGTCCTTAGGCAAGCAGATCTTCAGTATCTGGAGCTCATGGAGTGTAATTGTGACCTAAGTACTGCACAGCTTAGATCAGTGATCTCTGAGAGAATCCAGAGCTCCTTCTCAGAGGCCAGCACCCAGGCTGCATAGGCTTTTCTATAAGGCTACTGCAAATTTGATTCTCTTTAGGGATGGGCTCTTGAATCATTTTAAAAATCATTTATAGGAGATGTATGAAGGTTCTCTAAGAAAAAGTCAATAGCCCGCACCTGTGATTTCGGCAATCAGGCAGTAGAGGTAGTCCTCGACTTACGACCACAGTTGAGCCCAAAATTTCTGTTGTTAAGTGAGACATTTGTTAAGTTAATTTTGCCCCATTTTATGACCTTTCTTGCCATGGTTGTTAAGTGAATCACTGCAGTTGATAAGTTAGTAACCCGGTAGTTAATCTGGCTTCTCCATTGAGTTTGCTTGTCAGAAAGTCATAAAAAGTGATCACATGACCTTGGGACACAGCAATGGTCATAAATATGAACCAGTTGCCAAGCATCTGAATTTTGATCACGTGATCACGGGGCTGCTACAAAGGTCGTAACTGTGAAAAACGGTCATAAGTCACATTTTTCAGTGCTGTTGTAACTTTGAACAATCACTAAATGAACTGTTGTAAGTAGAGGATTACCTGTATATGAGTCTGAGCAAAAGAAAATTCTGATAATTTTCATCCTCCCAGCTAAGCAAATATAAGATTAGAGCTTTGGTTCTTTGCAGCCATGTTCTAAATGACTTCCTAAAGCTGTACAACAGTGATGCGTCATCTGGTACACAACCCAGGATATCATCATGCATCTTCTCTATAATGCATGTAGTGTATATTATACAGTATATGTGCTTCTATGGTATGCAAAAGTCATAGCAGCCCATGAGATATGATATATTCAATATGCAGATGTTACCAGTTGGATATCTCTATCCTGAGCCAGGCAGTATGGACCTGGATTTTTTAGAGTGGATTGTAAAACAGGCCTAGATTGAATCCCATCAAGTCAGTGTTAGAAAGCCAACTAACCCTGGAAAGTAATCCATTTGTTATTCCCCAAAAAGTGTGCTGTTATGGAGAGAGCTGATTATAGACTGACAAACTATGGGTCCTCCTGGACTCATAACTCCTCTTTCACTAGTAAATAGATAGAATAGAATAGAATTTTTTATTGGCCAAGTGTGATTGGACACACAAGGAATTTGTCTTGGTGCATATGCTCTCAGAGTACATAAAATAAAAGATAAGTTCGTCAAGAATCATAAGGTACAACACTTAATGATAGTCCGGGTACAAATAAGCAATCAAATCATATTAGGAACCAGTCAATGTAAATCGTAAGGATACAAGCAACAAGTTACAGTCATACAGTCATTAATGGGAGGAGATGGGTGATTAGTGGGAATGATGAGATGATTAATAGTAGTGCAAACTTAGTAAATAGTTTGAAACAGTTTGTGTCCAGGATGTGAGGGGTCTGTAAATATTTTCACAGCCCTCTTTTTGACTCATGCAGTATACAGGTCCTCAATGGAAGGCAGGTTGGTAGCAATTGTTTTTTTCTGCAGTTCTATTTATCCTCTGAAGTCTGTGTCTGTCTTGTTGGGTTGAAGAACCAAACCAGACAGTTATAGAGGTGCAGATGAGAGACTCAATAATTCCTCTGTAAAATAAAGATCATAACCAGGAAAAGCTTTGCAAAATTACATTTTGTGTGCTAGTTGAGACATTTCTGGAATTAGAGGCTCTTCCCATAGGGCACCCATTCCTTTCTCACTCTATTATCACTCACTATATATCAGGGTCCCTTTGAAGATGACTCAGAACCTTCATCTGATTCAGCAGAAAATTATGAGCATATTGACTGCTGCTATCAACACCTCAGATGCATTGTCTGCCAGTCAACTTACAGGTGCAATTCAAGTATGTTGTTGCTGTTATTACCCTACTTGGCTCAAGGCGTGGATATCTCTGAGTTGCAACTGTCTGCTTGGTGAGCACAATGAGAGGAAGCTTGCTGATGGTCCTGTCACCAAGGAATTGTCCTCTTTAGGGTCCCTGTGATTGAACCTACTTCGTGATGGTTCCCTCCTTTGAAATAGCCTTCCCTATTAAAGCTGTGAACAGAGATGAACAAAAATTGTAGTACCTCTGAATCGTGGTACATATGGTTGGCTATAACCTTTTTTTGATGAACGGAATTTGCCACTAATACTTAAACCTACTTTTGACAGTATATCAAAGCTACTCAGAGTCTTTGGAAATGGAACAGCGTATAAATGAAAGTCAATAAATAGAACAACATATAAACAGAAGTAAATGAATAAATCTAGATGAAATAAAATAGGGAAATCAGGAATTAAATATTTACCAATACTATTTTTAGGAATGTTTTTTTAACATTTATAAATAATATTTTGTTTAGTTATTTATTAAATTTGTATACCACCTATCTCTCTACCAAGTGACTCTAGGCAGCTTACAATACCAATAACAGGATAAAACAATTACAGAATTAAAACACTGTATATTGAAAGTTAAAACAGTAAAATTAATATTAAAATGGATAAAAAGAATGAATGTGTAGAGAGGGTGGAGTTGGAATCTTCTAATACAGGGAAGACATTAAGCCCAAACATTTATACTTCTTTTTAATATCCTAAAAACAACTAAATGTACTTTGCTTGGTATGGTTTAGCTTTTATACATGTTATATTGAGCATTAATTGTATAACTTCAGTCACTGTCTCTCTGTTTAATGATGTTATTTCTTAGAATATTCCTTTGTTTAAAAAAATATTTTAAAATGTTATTTAATTTTTCTAATATTTGAATGAATCCTTAAATAGTATATTGAAAGCTTGTTCTATGTGCCTGTGTATCCTCAAGACAAATGTTTCATGCAGCACTACCTATAAAAGGGTTCTATTAAAAAATGTAATATTAGATGTTTTCTTATAGTATTGACAATTTACATAACTTGCTAAGAGAAGGATCCATATGTTCCATAATTTATTATTTCCTTTTAAATAACTATTGAACATTTTATGCACTGTTGCGCGCTTAGTGTGTAAAAAAGAAGTGAGATTGCTTGGAAACTTTAGTTTTTTCAGAGGAATTGAAATTAATTGCTTTTCACGTTGTTATGAAGCGCGGTTTCCATCAGCTAATTTAACACAACTTCAGATCTGAATTTTTCTAAATTGTAAAATGATTCTCGTTAAACTGTTCTGTAGAAAAAGGAATGACACATTTAATGTCTTTTGTACATTAAAGGAAAGGCTGGTTTTACTCATCCCACCCAATTCCCACTTCTCTTTTTAGATTATTTTTGTTCAAGGGGTGGTTAGATTTCAGAACAGCAAGTGGTCAACTAATAAGGATTAGTAGCAGGGAGGTTTTGTTTAATTCAGTTTGTAAGCTGCTTTAGTCAGTGAAATCCCTTAAAACACTGAGATTATATATTTAATGCTACCAACACACTATCTTGATGTCTCCAGCAGTAGATGGATTTTTAAAGCTTATTTTGAAAGAAGATTATGTATTCGCGTATAGTGTATGCAAAACTATGGAATATTATATTTCATATACTGTATATCAATCACATGCAGCCTAATACTCTAAGATTAGATAGAAGATTTCAACAGATTTGCAAAGAGTTAAATGGTAGTCTTAAAATATTTAAGAAATTGTAGACGTTAATAGGGGCATAAAGGGGAAGCAGGAATTGTGTATCCAATTTGAAGCTTTTGAAGCAATCTTAAATGAGACATCTTGTTATTTCAGGATTTATGGGGGGGGGGTTCCTTCATTAAAGAGCCGAGGTGGCGCAGTGGTTAGAGTGCAGCACTGCAGGCTACTTCAGCTGACTGCTAGCTGCAGTTCAACGGTTCAAATCTCACCGGCTCAAGGTTGACTCAGCCTTCCATCCTTCCGAGGTGGGTAAAATGAGGACCCAGATTGTTGGGGGCAATATGCTGACTCTATGAACCGCTTAGAGAGGGCTGTAAAGCACTATGAAGCGGTATATAAGTCTAAGTGCTATTGCTATTAATCTATTTGCCTGCCCCTTTCTCTCTTTTTATTTCTTTAAGAATATAACATTTAATTTATGTTATCTTACACCGCCACACAGCAAGGAAGAATGTATTGAATTCTGGATGCAATGAAGTTGCCAAAGTTAACTTTTCAGCATGGAAAATTGTTGTGAACACTGTGGAAATTTACAGGCACACAGGAAATATTTCCTTTCCCAAAAGAAACAAGAACCTCCTTACAAATCAATCTTGCTTATCCTCTACCTTCAAGTTTCTTATCACTACATGTTTAACATTCTTGAGTGAATGGCGAATCTCATATCATGAAGGGGAAAAACCATCCTCCATAGACATGTTTATTTTACTACAAAAGGTAGCCGAATTGGGGCTGCCCTTCTGTCACAAACATGAAATCCACCTATTAGCCCTGCTTAATTGATGACAATCAGACATGCTGTATCTCTGAAACTCACAAAGAGAGGCATAGGGGAACTGTGGCAGTTTTCCTACTCGTTGAACCACTCTGCTTTGTATGACCATAACTGTTTAAAAGTAGGTTTTCCAATTACCAGAGCCTTGGAAAGAAGATTGTGCTGACATACCTCTGAACAGTTGATTTTCTCCTTGATGTCCTGCTGATATGGTCTTCTCCTGGTTTGCACAGCATAACAAGATATTGTTGTCTGCAAATATAGTTTGAAATTACTTTAGGCTAGGGCTTTTCAAATTGGGCACCAAAAGAAACTGCAGGAGGGCACAACATTTTTTAAAGCTGATTAGGATATGTAAACTGGGTAGTTTTATATGAGGGAAATATTTAGAGCAGGGGTGTCAAACTCAAGGCCCGCAGGGCCGTCCTGGAAACAGCAAAGGACCAGCCCAAGATGCCTCTGCCAGTGAAAACACAGCTCGGGAGGGCTGCATGCGGCACTCCGGAAGCCCGTTTTCACTGGCAGAGTGCTCGGGCTGCCACAGGCGCCCCAACACGAGTGACATCGAGCTAGCCGTGCCCACACTGGCCACACCCATCCTGGCCCCCCAAGGTCAAACACAACCCTGATGCGGCCCTCAATGAAATTGAGTTTGGCACCCCTGATTTAGAGGTACTCCCAAAGGTGCTTTTTTAAGAGGCAACTGGACTTTCAGAGCTGAAGAAGCTTCTTGGATGAGAAGCGAAATGTCTTCAAAGAAAAACCAAAAAGTCCAGTTGCCTCTTGGAAAAGCATCTTTGGGACAACCATGACCTGGATGACTGAGAATCTCCATAGACATTTAGAGGTACTGTTGGCGATGGTGTCGTTAATCTTGAAAGATAGTGTGGTTTTGTGTGACATAAATGGTTCTGTATCTTTAGTAGTTTTGTATCATCTATTATGTTATTACTATATTATCTATAGCAGTATGTGGATCGAGAGCTACCAGAAGTACAGGCAGGATTTCGAAGAGGCAGAGGAACTAGAGATCAAATTGCCAACATACGCTGGATCATGGAGAAAGCTAGGGAGTTCCAGAAAAACATCTACTTCTGCTTCATTGACTATGCTAAAGCTTTGATTGTTTGGATCACAACAAATTGTGGCAAGTTCTTAAAGAGATGGGAGTACCAGACCATCTTATTTGTCTCTTGAGAAACCTATATGTGGGTCAAGAAGCAACAGTGAGAACTGGACACAGAACCACTGATTGGTTCAAAATTGGGAAAGGAGTTTGGCAAAGCTGTATACTGTCACCCTGCCGAT
>QLTV01002425.1:441698-461076 GCA_003457575.1 Thermophis baileyi
TTTCCAACATGGTAACAAACCTACTATTTGTAAATTCTGTTACATTATCAGTAACAACACTTAATACTCTCTTATTCTGTTTTCTTTCCACAAATTTAAACTAATTTGAAAAATGTTGATATGTTTCTGACTTAGATTTCATTAAGTAACAGAAACCATATCTAGAATAATGGTCTACTATGCTGAGAATATAGCAAGCTCCACCCAAACTTGGTTTCTTTGGACCAATCAAGTCAACAAACACTACCTCTAATGGTGCTTTAGTTTTAAAGCCATTGCATCTATTTGCAGGAGTAATTTTGCTCTTTTCCTGGTTGCAGGCATTACAATTCAGATACTTAGTACATGGTTTTAATGTAATACCATCAGCTAATGCCACAGTTTTCTTCAGCAATTTAAAATTCAAATGCCCCATACGTCTATTGATTAAGTGAATACAATTGTTATGTGGCTGTTTGTTATCAAAAACTGAATTAGCATTACATATTTGATTGTCATACAGCAAAAACAAACCATTTTCTAATCTTGCTGTTACATTGATGCCTTGCTTTTCAATCAAACATTTATCATTCTTAAATGTTACAGTATAACCTGCATTTACTAACACCTTAACAGATAACAAATTAAAGGCTAGTTTAGGCATATAAAGCATTGGTAGTTTTTCATTTAGCCTTAGACAATTTGCAATTCCTTCCCTACTTGCTTTCATCTTCCAACCATTTGCCAATGCTACATGTTGGCTACTTTTAACCATTTTCACAAACTTTTCCTTACTGTTTGTGATACATTGTGTAGCCCCACTATCTATCACCCATACATCATGGTTTACCTTGTTAGTTGCATTTGGCATAGTTAGATTAACATTTTTAAATGCTCTCTGTACATTGCTGACATTCTATCTTTTCTTCTTTTTACAGAATCTAGCTATGTGACCCTTAGCCCCACAAGAATAGCATTTTCTAACTATATATACATTAGAAGACATTTTATCTTCTTCTTGTGGTTGTCTCATCTGCTTTCTATCTTCTCTTCTTCTGTATTCCTCAATCAGTCTTCCAGTTATGCCAGTCATTGTTAGTTCATCTCTGGTCAAAACTTCCAATGAAGACACGTAATCATCGTAGCTTTCATCCAATGAAGAAAGAATTATATAAACCTGATGCAACTCGGAAAAAATCAGTTCTTTTTCCTGTAATTCTTGCAAAGTATTTTTCATGTATTCTAAAAGGGCTAACATATCAACATCCTTCTTCAAACGAACTCTAAACATTTTCCGTGTAAGATGGCATTGTTGAGAGGTTCGCTAAGCCTGAATTCCATCCTCCTTTCTTTGCCAACTGCCTCATCTCTGATCTTCTTTATGTTGATGATGCAGCCATATTGGTTTTTGTTAAGGAATTGTGCAGAGTAACCTCTGGGCCCTGAAGGCTTGCCCAGTGAACCGTAATGTTGCAGTAGATATGAGTAATGAATCAGTCAATACACAGATACGTTAAAGTGTATACCAGTAGTTTACTTAAAGAAATAGCACAGTCCAAATAACAGTCCGAATCATACACGTTCTATCAGTCAGTATTCAGAAGTACAGCAGTCTTCTTACCAGTCTTTCTTTGTCTTAATCATCAAAGATTCTCTCCTATCACAGATAGTTAGCTACACACAGAGCTTAATTGCAGACACGAAGTCTCTCAGCAATGAATCAGCAAAAGCGAGAGAGAGCACTAACCATGTTCTCTAGCTCCCTCTTATGGCCGTTACTGCCAGTCAGAATGCACAATGCATTTAAAGCAATATTACATATATTACATTAAACAGTGATTTGTGGCTTGTTTATATTAACCAACCCAACCGTTTGGACAGAGTCCTAACAACCTGATTAGGTAATAAACATCTGCAAGCAAACAAATAATGTTCAGAGAGCACCAAGGACTCCACAGTTCAACCCTGGGCTACATATATTGTCTTCTATTTAAACTTCAGGTTTAATTACTGCATGGACTAATGCAAAGAACCCATTCAGTGTTTGATTTCTGTTGCACATATAATGTTGACTAAAGGATTGTCATAGAGAGAAAGAACTCAGCTCCTTAGTTAAATAGTGGAACTGTCAGAAAGAGATTTTGTTTTTCATAGTCCTTTGCCCTCTAGTAATATAAAGCTTTAGAAAAGATGGATATTTCACAGGTGTACTTAGTAATATGCTAGGAGGGAAACAGAATTTGCCAGAGATACTGAAATATAATTTTCAAGTAAACAATCATTTTTTGGAGGGAGCTGAAACCTTTTTTGATTATATATTTAACTCCTTGGAGCTATTCCAGACTCTTGGGAAACAGCATGCATGTTGAAAAGGTATCTAATAATTATTTGCTAGATAGCAGCTGTGTGAAAAGCATTTGTTTTATTTGTCATCCTTAGACAATTAAATTTAAAAAGAATAAGGCAGATAAACAATTGTCTGATCCATGAGGCACAACAGATTCAAAAGTAATGTTAAACTTGTGATGTGACAGGTTAACTGAAAGGAAAAAAAATAAGAGAACAAAAGTACGCACATAACAAATTCAGTGCATTTTTAGTATTATTAGAGTTATCATTGGAAACTGTCTACTGGGAATCTCTCCCATCTACTACTCTGGCTTTAATGGAACTAATAGGTAGTATCTGCAAATTATTAGAATGATCTAGTAGTTAAGGGACCAGGCTAGAAATCAGGAGACTGTAAGTTCAAGTCCCGCCTTAGGCATGAAAGCCAGTTGGATGACTTTAGGCCAGTCATTCTCTGTTAGCCCAACTTAATTCACAGGGTTCTTGTGGGGAAAATAAGAAAAGGAAGGAATAATACGTATGTTTACTTTATTATACAAATAATAAGGCACCATTAAAAGATATAGGAAAAAAACCCTTAAGAGCTGAAAACTGAAACATGCTATTTTTGTTTGTATTTCCTGGAAATATTTTGAATGTATTTCCTGGAAAATAATTTGTCAGAAACAATGGCAATACAACTTTGTATTGTATGTATTATATGACAATAGTTTTTAAAATTATGATTTTTGACAGTTTAAAAAAAGATTTTTGTATCTAAGGCAGAATTAGAACTCACAGTCTCTTGGTTATTAGCCTGATGCCCTAAACCAAACTGAGTTTCAGATTAGACTTTACCTGTAGGAAAATAAGAGACTAAAGCTGAAAATTTCAAGTGCTGCATAAGAACTGCAGCATTTTCTCCCGTCTCTGTAAAAGTAATTTGCTTATACGCTGCACTTTCCTTGGAGTTTTGCAGAAATTGTGAATCCTTATCACACTGAATATGCACTTTTGCTGCCAAAGTCTTATACAGAGATGTACAAAATGGCCAAACTCTTCTAGTATTTTAATTATTCTATGTCCTGTCTCCATTTATTTATTTAAAGATTTATAAGACTGTCTAAATCAGATCTTATAATGACTCTTGGTGTTATTCAACATAAAAACACACTAATAATGATAATATTTTTTTAAAAAAATAACTGACAACAAACAAGCAATATATAAATGCAAAAGCTACATCACTTCCTGGCACCACCATGGCAAGATGGGCATCGTATAAATTTCATAATAAATAAAAATGAAAAAAGGAATAGTGTAAAATGGCAACCAAGCACAGAAGAAAACTAACTTCTCAGTGGGACTCCCATTCAGCAACCCCTAATGACTGGGGGAAGAGCCAGATCTTAAGGACTCTCCTAAAGACAAGGAGAGTTGGGGGCCTATTGTATATCAGGAGGGGGGTACAGATTGTGCAAGAGAGCAGGGGCAACATAGAAAAGGCCGGCTTTTTAGTTTCCATAACATGACAAGATGTAAATAGCAATAGCAATAGCACTTAGACTTATATACCGCTTCATAGTGCTTTACAGCCCTCTCTAAGCGGTTCACAGAGTCAGCATATTGCCAGAAAGCACCTGGAGCATGCCCTCCCTGTGGAAACATCTTGGCCAGGCAGATGTTCTTGGAAACAGGTTATCAGTCTCTCAAGTAACCTGATTCAATGCCGTGTAGAACTTTGAAGGTACTGACCAGCAACTAGAATTGCATTCAGAAGCCCATCAGGAGCCAGTGCAACTCCAAGAGAAGCGATGTTACATGGACATAAAAAGATGCACCCATAACTACATTCTGGACTAATTGAAGCTTCCAGAAGGTTTTCAAGGGAAGATCTATGTATAGCACATTTTGGTATTCCAATTTTCCTTAATCCTGGTCCATTTTTCTTAGATTAGCAGCCAGTGGAATGAAATGGGATTGTCCTAGTACTCCAGTGCCATCTTCTTTACAGTCTTAGAACACATCTCTTGATTATACACCAGATCTTGCTGTATTTTGACAGTTATGATTGACTTATTGACAAGCCCATTAATTTAGTTGAAGGGATAGACATTTCAGTATTGATTTTTCTAAAAATGCAGATAGAGGAGGGGGAGGTTGAAAATGTCATCATGCCCAATTTGCAGCTCTTTGGAATCAACAGTCATTCCAAACTTATTAGCTTTACCCGTTATTAGGGAATATAACTCAATTAGCACTTCAGGTTTATACAAAGAAAATAAATTTCCCCAAGGAATAAATGTATTACTGAATAAAACCCAAAGGCAGTTATATCCTGTCTTTAACCACTATGTCAACGCTGCAGACCTATTTCAATAATACAAAGAGAATTTGTTGGCACTTCACATTTTTCAACAAGTCAATATACAAAGACTCAGATGTTCTTTGGAAATTTGGCCAGTGCTGATGAGCTATTGTTTTCATAAATCATTTCTGAACAAACATTTGAACTGAATGTACTATTAACATGCAGCACCTGGAAAGGCAATGTTTGTAAAGGAATATTAGCTGTTTCAGATCAAACAGTCAATTATTCCAGTATATGCCACCAAGAGTCCACATCTTTAGGTATATTGCTACTAGCTAATTTTCTCCCATTCTTACAGATGTTTCCTGCCTTTTATTCCTTTAAACCTGTACAGGGTTTATAGCTGTTCTGCACCTTTTGTATGTCTCATCTTCATTGAGGGAGCCTGAATGATTTGCTGGCTAAAGTGCTGTACTAATACTGGAGAGATTTTGCTTCTACTATAAATAGGGCTTGTGTTTTATATTTGGCATTTGGCATTCCTAATGGCTTCCTAATTCTTATTTACTAATCAAATAGCTGTGTCCATGACTTGCTTCCTGCAAGTCTTCAGGTATTAGCCAAGAAAAGCCTGACCCAAGAGATGCTTACCTCTTAGTCAAGTTGAATGGGAGCCTAGCCTTATGTATTGTATTGTATTTTATTTATTAAATTTATTTGCTGCCCATCTCATTGCATGCAACTCTAGGCGGCTTACAATCTGGTAAAACTATAGTATAAAAAATGAAAACAGTAAAACTATGAACAATAAATGCATTGAAATTAACAAGAAATAGTTATCAGGAAAAAAATATATAGACATTCTAGGTTGATCCATTCCAGGGGGCAAGGTGGGGGGATGGGATCTGTGGAGAGTCTCCACACTTTTAATGCCCCATCTGCGTATGGAAGTCATATTCAGTTACAGTGAGTCATATAATCGAAATCATATGCAAAATGTAGTTGAGACCTGAGCATATGGTTGGTAGCTATATATGAGGAAATTCATCGCCAGAAGACCTTGATCACAGTTCTCTCCTACTCTTTTAGGTTTGTATAAGATGAATATAGGTAATCCTAGACTTACAACCACAATTTGTACCAGAATTACTTGCTAAACAATTAAACACCCAATTTTGTGTCTTTTTTGCCATAGTTGTTATGTGAATCACACAGCCATTAAATGAATCCCACTTCCCCCACTGACTTTGCTTGTCAGATGCTGGCTGGCTGGGTTTCAGATGGCGATATGACCACAGTACATTGCAGGAATTTTAATACAGGCCAGTTGCCAAGCAGTCAAATTTTGATCACATGACCATGGTGATGCTGCGTCGGTCAAAAATGCAAAAACCAGTTATAAGTCACTTTTTTCAGGACCAGTGAAACTTTGAGCCGTTGCTAAATGAATGGTTGTAAGTCAAGGACTGCCTATATTTGCTTACATTTTTCTCATTAAAGTACATTTTAAAGTAAGTCCGTGTTCTTTTATGTAGAATATATAAAGTTGTTCTGACATTTACAAGAGACCACATTCATCTTTTCCATTTGGTCAAGGAATAAACAATATCCTACTTTTGCCAGAAAATTATGGTATTCTTTGTTGTTATGCCAAAAGTCAAGTCAAGAGTCATGCATTTCCTATGTTTACGCTGTTTAAAAAGGTTACCATGTTAAAATATGAGATACACTAAACTAGCGGTCCCCAACCTTTCTGGCTTGGCAGCCCAGAGGAGGGGAGAGGGAAACCAGGCCTAGTGCACGCATGCAGTTTAACTCACGTGAGCAGTGGGCTGTCACGCACATGTTTATGCGCACTTGCATATGTGCACTGGCCCGCCGCTCATGCGAATCAAGCACAGCCCAGTAGTGGGCCGCGGCCCGGGAATTGGTGACCCTTGCAATAAACTGAGCATGATTGCTACTAGACCAGGGGTGTCAGACTTGATTTCATTGAGGGCCAGATCGGGGGGATGGAGTGGGCATGGCCAGCTTGACATCACTCATGTCCAGGGTGCCTGTGGTGGCCCGAGCACTCTGCCAGAGAAAACAGGCTCCCGAGCTCCATTTTCGGCTGTGACGGCCTCCTGAAACCCTCTGCCAGTGAAAACCGAGCTAGGGAGGGTGGCCTCCCGAGCTCCGTTTTCACTGGCAGAGGCACCGCGAGCCAGTCCTTCTCTGGCAGAGGCACCGCGGGCCAGTCCTTCGCTGTTTCCAGGGTGGTCCCGCAGGCCAGATCTAAGCACCCCGCTGGCCGGATCTGGCCCCTGGGCCTTGAGTTTGATACCCCTGTGATAGACTGATGTATTATTTTCATTCTTGTAATACTTTCATACTTATAAATATTTAGGATTTAAACAAACATAAAGCAGAAAGAAATTATTAAAACAAAACATTGGACATTTTATGTAGAATCTCTGACCCTGAAAAAAACCCACAATTTTCAAAGGCTCAAGTCTCAATAATATTTCTGAGTATAGGTGTATTAATCTCAGAGAAAGCTGAACAAACTATTGAATAAACCTGCATGGCTGGGGAGTGTCTTAAAATTTATAAGCATTGACTTAAAATCTTAAATTCTTAAGATTAAACCCCTATGTTCAACAATATCATTTTTTCAACTGAAAGAATACACAAATAGTCATGTTACATTGTTTTCTAACAGAGAAAGAGTGAGAGAGGAATGAGCTCCTTTCTCATACATGTAGTAAATACAGTGAAGCTGGCTGAATCATTTGCAAGTTTTTTTAAAAAAGGAAAAACAAATATATTTTGTGTATCTGCCAAATGCATGCAAATTGCCTTTATTAGGTGAGATTCCATTTCCAATCCATGTAAAACATTCACATGAAAATGTTCATTATGTATAACAGCAACTTTAAATTCTGTCTTGTAGGCTTTCTTTTTAATGTTTATTGTGAAAAGCAGAGATGGGGGAGAAATGGACATTCCGTGAATGTAATTACAGATTGGTGTTATTGTTTCTGAATTTATTTGGAAAGATAGGTATGGTAAAGACTTTCCTGAGTCAAGTTGAACCCCTTTGATGATTTCATGGGTATGTCTACAGTATGTAGTTATCTTGGCAACAGTATGGAAGTATTTGGCCTTCCCTTCCCTTAGGACATTTTTGCCATTTCTTAATCTCACCTATAGTGCTACATTTCCAAAAGGTCTTCCCTCCAAGGACCAGGACTGACCTTGCTTAGCTGTTCTGAATTAATAAAGAATAATATGTGCTACTACTTGAGCTGAATAAAAAGAGAAAATGGTACTCCTGACTCAGAAGCAAGAGTCAGTTGGTATATGAGTTCTTGTTCTGCCTTAGGCACGAAGCCAGCTGGATGATTTTTGGCCAGTTACTCTCTCTCAGCCCTAGGAAGGAGGCAAGGACAACCCACTTCAGAAAATGTTGCCAAGAAAACTTCAAGAACTTGACTTCAAGATGAGTTTGAAGACATACAGACACAATCCCAAAAGCACTCTTCTTCTACCTCTCAGAAAGGAAAAATTATAGACTTATCAATTCATTTCTAACATGTCATCTTTACAATTCATCATTTTGAAGTCTGTTTTATTCTCTTTCATCAGGAATTTATGATGTTTAAAAACATGAAAATTCACATTTTAAAAAACATATTTCTCAAAAATGAATATATTTCTAGGTTTGTGTAAGGTCCGGCCTCTCCTCCTCATTCAAGAAAGTAAAAACTCTTGAAACTTGGCATTTCAAAAGGAACCTTTTATTGAACTGGAGTGATAGCAAGACGGAAGAAAAGCAGGCTCTGAGGTCCCTCAGGCAATACAGTTAGGATAAAGGAATTAGAAACCCCTCCCAATAGTCCAATGTGGGTTTAGCCAATCCGCAGGTGTGAAGATGTTATTGTACCGGCCGCTCTGAGAAAGCAATAAGGGAACTTTCTCAGGGTCATCCTCTGCCGGCTTTCGAGCAATACAACCCACATGGCCCTCCCTCCCCTTACATTCCCCAAAAGGTGCGAAAATCCCAGGGCACCTAGGCGCTAAGCTAAAGATTATAAATCAGTAGGATACAGGATATAGGATACATAAGAAAGAAAGCAATAAAGTAAATAATGTAACCAAGGGTCCCCCGCCTTCCCCTGAAGAATGGCAGATTCGCGGATCTGACAGTTTGCTTAAAAAAAATTGATTTGCTTGGAAATATAAGAAAGACAAAATCTAACAGATAACTAAACTCTGGTCCACAGAAGTGTTGATTAGGAGAACAACTCAAGCATTTCTGGCTCTGGATAATTGTGTGCTTTCCACCAGTATCCTGAAATTTATGCTTGTCAATCAATCAATCAATTTTTATTCAGTCATTGCCCAGCAAAATGCTTGTCAATTATTAGTTAACAGCACAACTCAAAACCACAGTTTCCCAGCCAGATATCTTTCAGATGTAGTCAATCACATGAGGAAAATGTCAAACTGGGGAACTGCTCCAAGGTTTGAAACTAATCTTTTATGTGTGATAGCTGATTTTAATAATAAAAGCACTTTTACATATTTTGCCATAAAGCATATTTGTGATTTCTGCCATTTTGTTTCAAGGGATGAATCAAGGAAAGAAACTGATAAATGCACTGTGAGGTATCTTCTGGCTACTATGTTAAACATGAGGTCAGGCTGGCAAAATAAGCCCTGTGTGAGTTATCAGGGGAGGAAACAATACATTTCCTTGTAGCTTCCATGCCTTTACTGTGTTTATATAACATGGATTATGCGTACTAATTGGTACCATAAAGAATAGGGTATCAGTGGTTCCAGTAAAGCCCTTCTGGTTTTCTCTCCATCATCAAGGTCATAGTTGTCTCAAAGAGTTGAGACTCTTCTGGTTTTGCTTTATGAGACTTATAATTTGATTCCGGTCCTGCACAGATCTGTTCAGGTGAATATGCAAATGGAATATCCATTTATGTGCATTTATAGGCATCACTGTAGTAAGGGTGGAATTCTATAGAATACCATAGATTTTAGTGAACTTTAAATATCTGATAAAGATATGAGAAAGAAACCCAGTAAGAAACAACACCAAAGTTTTCTCTGACTTTTCTTAGTAACTGTTTCATTTCTTCACACTGTTAATTTATTTTGTTTCCCAATCTTCATTCTAGAGCTCCACCAAATTTCATTAAGTTCTGCTATTTTGCACAGTAAATAGCCATGAAAATGCCATGCTATTTAGTACAAATCCTTTGTCCCCTGCTAACATCTTCTATTACAACCATCTAATTACCGTGTTCAGCAGTAACCTTTCGGGACTTTTGTAGGTAATTAGAACTCCAGAGCTTTCCCTCAACAGTCCAGGAGAGACCTTTAACTAGGAAGGATTATGTGATATTTTACTAATATTTTCACAACTATATAGATACAGATAACTCTTTCAATTAATACTTGGCAGCAATGGAGAAAATTACTAAGGTATGTGTTAAAGAAAAACTATGTAAATAGTGAGTTTTCATTGGTATCTAATCATATTTGAGTTTCTCAGCACTGTCACAATACTTGAACTAGATAGTTGTATATGGTTCTTTTTTTTATCCTTGTACATTTCTGACCATATTATTTGTTCAATGTATTCTGCTTCATATACTACCTGATTATAATTCTATTTTGTTCCTAATAATTTCTTTTATATGGGGATGGAGGAGAATCATTTTAGAAGGGCTCATTGGGCAGGTAGATTAGAAAAGTCGGGCCATTTTCTTTCCCTTAAATTGCAGATGGGGATAATATCCAATATCCATTTATCATAATATACATATTTTGATTAAATCCTTCTGAACTGCTATAGGAGTGACTTTTTGTGCTTTGTGAATGGATATAGAAATTACCAAGAAGTTTAGCACTAAGTAAAAAGTTGTCTTGTTATAGTTTTATTCCATTAAGGGAAAAAACTAATCTGGAATTTGCTGTAATTAATGTAGAATAAGCATGTTAAAATCCTAGCATTTTAAACACATTTTTAGAACGTGATATTCCTCTGAAATTCAAACACATTATAATTGCCATAATTTCTGCTAGTTAGTTCAGCAACTCAGATTCTCTGAACCCAAGATTCATAGTGAGATAATGTTTAAAACGTTTCCCTATAAAGAAGGCCTTTAAAATGCTTATCTTCCTTTTTCATTTAATGACAAAATATGTCTCAATTAGATTCCATGGCAGAACTTCTGAGACCATAAGATGATCATTATAGAACTGTAATGGGGTAGGTTTATCACTGTCATCCTCAATTTTTTTTTGAGCAGAAGCATAGATACTACTACACCTAACCCAGAGATACCTGTCCTAAGAAGGAAAAATGCCATGTCTGATATTTAGCGTGGGTATTTATTTGCAGAAGAATGATTGTTTTATACAAATATGCAAACTAGAAATCAGGGAGTTAGCACATACCTCATCTATTGCTTAGGTGGACTCCTTGTAGTTGCTATAAATCCCACCCTATAGCATGGCGTGGGAATTGAATTTTAATTGAATTTGAAAATATGTCTACCATTAGAAATGAAGTCCATACAGTCTATGCACTTAAAGGCCAAACTCTCCTTGTAAATAAAAATATTATAATATACTAGAGATGCTTTGGTTGTTGTATGTGTGGGGGGAGTGTTTTGGCATTTGGAGAAAGAGGGTCTGATTCTTTCTCTACTTCCTCATTTTCCAATTGCCACTTTGAATAAGTTTTTCCTTCAGTATCATTATAAACTATTTGGGTAGCAATTTAGCTAGGACAAAAAAGATGAAGCCTTTCTTCTTAAGTCCTCCTTCTTCTTCCCCCCAAGAGACACGAAAAGGATTCTTAGGGTTCATTATTATTATGCAGAGCCTCTAGCTCGGTTAATTCAGACAATTGCCTTCATGGTTTATATTAAATGTGTGATCAGGAGGCACATGTAATGAGTAATTGGTCTCTCTGTGTAGTGATCTCTCCCTGTCATGTACAGAAGTGCATCTGTGTATTTGTAAATTTTCCTTTGGCTGTACTGTAGATATGAAAGAAGCTTGAGTGCTATGGCTACAGCAATCTGTTGCTCTGGATGTAGATATGAGAATGGTTTGGATGGAGCTACGCTCTTTCTGAAATACCAGCTGTACCGTTTGAGAGTTCTCTAGGATTTGGCAGCACCTCTGGATATGCAGGTGCCATTGTTTATTAAGGATGCTTTTAATGAACTTCAGCTGCGTTGCCAGATGCATTTCTCTGCAGATCAAATAGGCCCCATTCATATCCATACCAGATTACCACAATATATTCTATGTTGGAAGCAGCATTCATATAAAATGCCATTGCACAGTTGCTTGGAAGGCCAAGAGGTTGAAGCATATAATACCAGTTCTCTGCCAATGCATTTCGGAGCCCAAATTAAACTGCTGGTGATGTTTTTAACCAACTTAAAATGTGAGGCTAAATTATTTGAAGGACTCCTTATACCCATATGAACTTTCCTTAGCCATAAAACCCTGGTTTTCTTGCCTACTAATAGGAAATATCAAGGTGACGTGTTTTGTGATAGTGCCATCCTTGTAAAATATCCTAATGGATTATTTTTAAAGGTTTAATTCTACTTTTAATTGATGATAGTCCATATTTTATATTTTACATTTAATACATTTGATTTATATAAATATATATACCTTAACGAATACATCTATCTATCTGTCTACCATCTATCATTTCTTCAGAAAATTTTGTTGTTGTTATTTAAGTTCTTAAAGGCAGCATAAATATTTTGGAATAAGTAAATAGTGTAACTGAGTGGCTTAGGAAGCTTGTCAACATGTAGACAAACAACCACAAATCCTCTGTGCCTCTAAAATAACTGCCAAATTGTTACCGGGGTAGGAAAAGCTCTTGGGCTGAAAAGGAATTTTATTTGGAAGCAGAATGGAAGAAGCTGTATTAGGAGAGACTCCCGGGTTTTAAAAGAACTGAATAAATCTAAATTTATACACAGCTTTACCTCCCACTTGCTATTGTGTTGCTTTCAAATGGATAGGGTAAGAAAACTGGCAGCTGTTGAATGAAATCATTGTTAAGATTGTTATTAAATAGGGAAACTGAGAACCTGCACATCTAAGGAGCTCTCATTATTTTTAAACTAATCCGTGAAAATCAGAATTTATCCTGTCAAACTGGCCGAAATAAGCAATAGATACTGCAACAGACAATGGCAAATGTGATATTTTCATTCTATAAATCTTTCTACCCCAAAATTAAAATGTTAATGAACCTGGCTGGTCTTCTGTCCATAGTTTCAAAGTGTTTTCTTTCTACTCCAAAATTCTGGGTTCTTCTTATTTAGCTGTAGGTTTATCTCTGTATGGAAATGAAATTCTGAATATCTCTGCTGAATTTGTTTGATTATAAGTCATAAAATATGACCATATGGGACAAAAAAAATTCTGTGTATTATAATGGAATGCATTTTTATTGTTGTGTATTTGCACATATACAGGGAACGCGGTGGCTTAGTGGCTAAGACGCTGAGCTTGTCGATCAGAGAGGTTGGCAGTTCGGCGGTTCGAATCCCTAGTGCCGCGTAACGGAGTGAGCTCACGTTACTTGCCCCAGCTTCTGCCAACCTAGCAGTTCGAAAGCATATAAAAATGCAAGTAGAAAAATAGGGCCCACCTTGGTAGGAAGGTAACAGCGTTCCGTGTGCCTTCGGTATTTAGTCATGCCAGCCACATGACCACGTAATCGTCATCAGACAGCACTGGCTTTTCAGCTTAGAAAGGGAGATGGGCATCACCCCCTAGAGTCGGGAACGACTAGCACGTATGTGCGAGGGGAACCTTTACTTTTACCTAATTCGCACTTATAGGTAGTCCTCAACTTACAACCACAATTGAGTCCAAAATTTCTGTTGTTAAATGAGACATTTGTTAAGTGAGTTTTGCCCCATTTTACAACCTTTCTTGCCACAGTTGTTAAGTGAATAATTGCAATTGATAAATTAGCAATCCAGTTGTTAAGTGAATCTGGCTTCCCCATTGACTTTGCTTGTGAGAAAGTCACAAAAGAAGGTCACAAAATCACATGACCTTGGGACACAGCAACAGTCATAAATATGAACCAGTTGCCAAGCATCTGAATTTTGATCACATGATCATGGGGATGCTGCAAAGATCGTAAAACGGTCATAAGTCACATTTTTCCGTGCCATTGTAATTTTGAATGGTCACTAAACAAACTGTTGTAAGTCGAAGACTATCTTTAGATTGTAAAAATAATGCTACCAGTAAAAGAATGAAATTTCATCTATTCTACATTTTGGACATAGCTAGCTATACAATGATTGTAGATATCCCGGGCTCTTCTGCACTGCAACCTTAAACTGCTTGACTCCTGTGTTCCAAACCACTTAAGAAATATTTAAACCATGTTTACTATGGTCCCTGATAGATGATTCGCCAATTCTATTCCCCTTTCTGAATTGATTAAAAGACAAAGAAAATACCGTATTTTTCGGACTATAAGACGCACCGGAGTATAAGACGTTTGAGAGGCTGCTTTTTCAGCCTTGCAAAGCTCCGTTTGAGAGGCTGCTTTTTCAGCCTTGCAAAGCTCCGTTTGAGAGGCTGCTTTTTCAGCCTTGCAAAGCTCCGTTTGAGAGGCTGCTTTTTCAGCCTTGCAAAGCTCCGTTTGAGAGGCTGTTTTCAGCCTTGCAAAGTTCCGTTTGAGAGGCTGGGCGGGGCTACATTCGATGTATAAGACGCACCCAGATTTTCACCCTCTTTTAGGGGGGAAAAAGGTGCGTCTTACACTCCGAAAAATACGGTACTTCAGTTTTATCATTTTATCTATCCTCAAGAAGGGGAAAGGAGAAAACTATTGCCAATTTCACTGATTAAACAAACAAACAACCAAAATACAAGGACTGGTCCATAATATCAGTATTTCATCAATACATCTTTAAGAGAGATTGGATATTGCCACCATGTACATCAGTGAAGTACATCCATCTTCTTACCATTCCACTGACAAACTTGTAAAAAAAATTGCCTTACAAGGGCAATGACCCTAGGGAAGGGTTTATTCTTGCCACCGTTTACAGTAGTCAGTGGAGTTTAGGGATGTTTGTCTATAGTAAAATGAATCACAGCAGTTAAGCTCAGGATCATTGCTTGAGTTGGCACAAATCAGATAAACAGCGAAAAATAAATAAATAAAATATGATGGCTGCCTTCCAGGTGGCTGAGTCTAGGTGATGATGTAATCATTAGGGGACTGGTTGATTAGGGGACTTGAGACTAAACTGTACGATGAATGATTGTGGGAATTGGGTACGTCTAGTCTAACAAAGAGAAGAACTGGGGTGACATGGTAGTGATAAGTCATATTTGAGGGGTTATCACAGAGAAGAGGGTGTCAACCTATTCTCCAAAGCACCTGAAGGCAGGACAAGAAGTAGCGGATGCAAGCTTATCAAAGAGAGATCCAACCTAGAAGTAAGGAAAAGTTTTCTGATAGTGAGAAAAATTAAACAATGAATAGCTTGCCTCCCAGAGTTGTGGGTACTCCATAACTGGAGTTTTTCAAGAAGAGATTGGACAACCATTTGCCCAAAATGGAATAGGGCTCCTGCTTCAGCAGGGGTTGTACTAAAAGACCTCCAAGATTCCTTCCAACTCTGTTATTCTGTTATTTCTGCGCCGAAGCAGAAACAATGGCTAGTGTTCTTTACTCACACCAGGGAAAGCTGATTGCGCTGATCAACTCTTTGTGACAGAGACACCATGGTGTCTCTGCGTTGTTTACATTAAATGTTTGATCAGAATTATCTTTTGTAAGAATAATTCTGACTTTATTCGGCTACAGTTTTCTAGAATAATTCTGCCAATAATGCATATAATAAAATGTAAAGAACTTAATGATATTTATAGAGGACTGAATCCTTTCAGGAGGATGCGAGGCGAAAGTAATACTTCATTATTCATGATGCTTAATGAGGCATTTCCAACGATGCTTGTTCAGATTAGTTATATTAATATTGCTCTTTCATTTACTTTTATACAATTTCTTCTTTCTATATTAAACAAATCTAAAGCATTTTTGGAAAAGTTTTGGATAGTTTGAAGCAGAGGTGGGTTTCAGCAGGTTCTGACCAGTTCTGGGGGACCGGTAGCGGAAATTTTGAGTAGTTCGGAGAACCAGTAGCGGAAATTTTGAGTAGTTTGGAGAACCAGTAGCGGAAAGTATGAGTAGATCGGAGAACCAGTAGTTCGGAGAACCAGTAGCGGAAATTTTGAGTAGTTCGGAGAACCGGTAAATACCTCTGACTGGCCCCGCCGCCATCTATTCTCTGCCTCCCGAGTCCCAGCTGAGGGAATGGAGATTTGACAGTATCCTTCCCCTGCCACGCCCACCAAACCACGCCCACCAAACCACGCCCACCAAGCCATGTCACGCCCACCAAGCCACACCCACAGAACCGGTAGTAAAAAAATTTGAATCCCACCACTGGTTTGAAGTATCATATTGAAGTCCTTGTATTTCTGAGACCATCCTAATAAACTACTAGCTGCAATACTTCTCTGACCTCCAGAATCTCACAGATAAGACTCTTTCTCCAGTCCCAATCACTGACCACTTGGATAGTCTCTCTCCTCACCAACAGTCTGAGAGGACAAGGTTCAACCAGCGGAAGTTGAACAGATAAACACTAGACATTGTTAGACTATATGAAAGATATAGTCCGAGGAAGAAAGTAAACCTATTTATTATGAAAAACAAAAAGACAATCCTCACTGTCATTCCAGGCTAAGGGGTCAGAGGAAAATATTAGGTATAATTGGAACTGATGAGCAGGTGAAGGGGGGTTGTAGTTTCGGAGACTGTAAGAAAAAAAAAGACTTTTAAATGAGGCAATAATAGCATTGAAGGTCCCTAAATATCAGGCAGAAAATAAGTTTCACAGGATGGCTAGAAACTATGCTACCAATAAACAAAAATGAATGATCTTTTGCAGATCTTGGCTAAAATAGCAAACAGTCCAATATACCTTATTTTCATATTCCACTGGCTCTCCTGGTTAATTATTAAATGTTTGAAACGGGCAACTGGTAGAAGCTGCCTATGGTGGGGGGGGGTTCAGCCTTCTCCGTTTCCAGTCAGCAGAGTACCATGATGGTTGGAAGAAATGGGAATTGTGGTCCAACTCTGCTCTAAGTCACCAGCCTTTTGGAATTTTCAGTGCATTGCAGACTTCCCCTGGAATTTGGGTCTAAAATCATGGTCATGATATTTTTTCTAATTCTTGGAGTTCCTCCCCCTCAATCCCCTACCTTTCTAATGGCCCTAAATTAATGATGTGCTACTTTACTGGAGCTGAGGACCATATTCAGTTTTTAAATGGCATACTTGGAGAAACCTTCCTCAAATATGCAAGGTTGTGATTAAATTTGGTATCCTTTTAATTAAATCAAATTAAATATAATTATCACAAATACTTATCATATTTAATAAAACTTGTCCGGCCTAGCCTAAAGCAGAGTTCTGAAGATGTTCACAGGGTGAAGCAAATCACTTGGAGTATCTGTAAATGCCATCGTGCATCACCCGGTGCTTATACATATGAATAGTTCTGATAATATGCCCAGTATTTCATATAATGTGCTCCATTTGTATTGACCAATCTTTTTCATCGTTTAACTGCTTTGACAAAGCTTTCCACAGTTCTGTTTAAAACTACAATAATACATGTAAATATGCATTGCATTGCATATGGAAATTGACATTTTATTCAGGGAGAAATGTAATTCTTAGGTGCATACAGACTACATTGTTTCAGATGCTGCTCCAGTTAACAAACAAAAAAAAAGGTAAAATGCTTTGAAAGCATTGCTTTTTCATCTCTTCCAGAAAGTGAGAAAAGTCCCCTTTTGTATTTCCATTTATTTTATTTCCCCAGACCCTGCAGACAATGCTGGTGCCACATAGCTTACAGCAGTGTGTTTTTTGCAAGGATGTGGATGATTCAAAAAGCAAAATACCATCCCTCCTTACTTGGGACATACATTTTTGAAATGTGTAATCTTTTCCCTCTCCTCATTATCAGCAAGTTAAAATAGTTATCCTGCCATGGAAGCCAGTCCTGGAAAATAGATAGTGTAATAAATTGAAGAACTTATGCTGTCATTCCAGTGACTACATGGATTTTTACATCTATTTGTTCCACCCTCAGGTCCAATTATATGTGTCTTCAGGATCAGATTTCATATTAGAACTCAAGATAAGTGTTGTTTGGCTTGCAAACAATTTCACCATTTCGAGGACATAAGGCCATGTCATGTGCTTAGGTGATTTCAGAATGATTCAGACTGTTGTATTTCTTGATCAAATTGGTGGAATGTATTTAAATTGTTGAGAACTGGGTATACAGTTGAGGAGGGGAGAACAAAGAGTTGAAATGTAATTCTTAACGGTCCAGTCAATCTGTTATTTATCTATCCTTCTAGATCAGTGATGGCAAACCTTTTTTTGCTCGGGTGCCAAAAGGGTGCGCACGCGCGCAATAGCGCGCGTGTGTGTGTGCCCACACCCATAATGCAATGCCCCCCGTGCATACATGCACAACCCCCTGCACTGCCCCCCCGCGCATGCACGCAGGACTCACCGAAGCCTCCGGAGCCTGTGGATGGTGAAAAATGGACCCAACGGTCCAACCGGAAGTTCGGAAACAAACTTCCAGTTGGGCCGTTTTCACCCTCCCCAGGCTTCAGGAGGCTTTCCTGAAGCCTGGGGAGGGTGAAAATGGCCCAACGGCCCAACCAGAAGTTCGTTTCCGAACTTCCAGTTGGGCCGTTGGGTCCATTTTTTGCCATCCACAGGCTCCGGAGGCTTTCCTGAAGCCTGGAGAGGGCGAAAATGACCTCCCCCCGCCTTCCGGAAGGCCGAAAATCAGCTGGCCAGCATGCACATGCGCGCTGGAGCTGACATAGGGCAACGCCTCACGTGCCCTCAGATATGGCTCCATGTGCCACCTGTGGCACGCGTGCCATAGGTTCACCATCACTGTTCTAGATGCTCAAAGTAACACACATGTGATTCTTCCAATTTTACCTTACAATCACCACTCTGGAATTGATGGCTGGCAATGGATTTGAAACCGACTCTCCCCAATTCTAGTTCAGCATCTTAACCACCATAGCACACTGGCTTAGTTTTGAATAGATCAGTGTGGGTTCATTTTGAAAGGAAAACAAAAGTGTGAGCCTCCATTTAATGGCCTTTCAAATGAAGGTTAGTAATAATGCTCCATCAGGTCTTTTGATGAAGTAATTTTGTTTCAACGATCATCCAATTTCAAAATTTTACTAAACACCTGTGCAGGTGAAGCTGGCTCCTCCCATGTCCAATATGGCTGCCATGAGATACATAAGAGGAAGAATAGAAAGTAGATCTTCTCCATCGACTCTGCCTCTGATCCTTCAACTGTTTCCATTTAAGCTGTTTCCTATGAGAATTACATAACCAAGAAATAATGGTTGAGATTCTAACTTCCTATTATTATTATTATTATTATTATTATTATTATTATTATTATTATTATTATTATTATTATTATTATTATTATTATTATTATTATTATTATTATTATTATTATCATTATCTCCTTTATTCATTAAACATGAAACTCAGTCAACTGAACATTTAAAAATGTATCACAAATACAATTGACAGATGCAGAT
>QLTV01002425.1:462398-492199 GCA_003457575.1 Thermophis baileyi
ATTCTTATTATTATTATTATTATTATTATTATTATTATTATTATTATTATTATTATTATTATTATTATTATTATTATTATTATTCGCACAGTCAGCCAGATGTTCAGACTGGATTTGGCATTTTTGTCTACCTATCGAGTCCTTACTAAGGACCTGGGATAGACAGATCTGGATGTTTGACGGTGTTACAGATATCACAGGATGGAAGCTGTCCTCAGTAAAGCCGCCTTCTCTAATTGACTGATGTCGAATTCGTCAGTGCCAATGGTGTTCAAGTGGTGCTGCAATTGTTTTGGGATTGCTCCCAAGGCACCTATTACTATTGGTACTACCCTTGCTTGCCTTTGCCATAGTCGTTCTATTTCAATTTGTAGGTCTTTGTATTTTGTGATCTTCTCCAGTTCTTTCTCTTCTATTCTGCTGTCTCCAGGCACTGCCACATCCACTATCCAGACTTTTTTGTCTTTCTTATCAACAATTGTTAAGTCCAGGGTGTTATGTGGCTGTTGTTGTTGATGTTGTTGTTAGGGGGGGAGCAGGAGTAATAGAAGTTTGATCAGAAAGCAGGGTTAAATGTTTTATATACATTCAGACATAATGTGAAATGTGAATACATTTAATATGTATATTTATTGAACAAAAGCCACAAGAATAAAGCAATCAGATGTGAAAAACATATTACATGAAGAAGAATGTAATTGAATTCTTATTTATCTTGTCTTGTTCGGAAGGAGCCCTACTCAAACCCCACAAAACTGATAGTACTACAACATGCTTTCTATATGAATCTCCCTGTTTTGATTTTGTGGCATAGAAATATGTTTAATAAATAAATTGTTGGTGTTATAAAAAGCGACATTAGTTCATTACTATAATTTATCAAAAAGCAAAGGGATCAAGCTATCTTATACCTACATCCATCTCCTGAAACTACTCATCATCAAGTTTTTCACTGTGCATGTAGTGAAAAAAGAAATAGCTTTTCAGACTCCCAAACTAAATGAGAGCCACTTTTAAAAAAAATATTAACATGCATATCAGGTTCTCTGGAGAGCCATGCAATTTGAATTTTGTAATACTTTCAGTAACACAAGTAATCCACAATTTATTCATTCATAGTTTATTAATTTCTAGTTCATTAGTGCACAGCTTATAATGTGTGAATGGAAAATTAACTGTCCAGCTAGGCACTAGGATATTTATTCAGTCAATGAGACAATTCTATTAAGATAAGAAAAAAATATATATACAAGGAAGTGGAATATTGACAAAAAAAAGATATGATATACAGATAGGACTTAGCCAGCCTGAGGTCAAAAAATATAACTGGATATCATCAGTGTACTGATGATAATGAAGCCCAAACTGGATGATCTCACACAGTGGTTTCATGCAGATTTTGAACAAGTGGGGCAAAAGCAAAAAACTTTATGGCACCCCCACAAAGGAAGGGTCTAAGAAGTGACCTATCCCTTTCCCCAGCCAATACCAATTGGAGCCAGTCTCAAATTCTCAACTTCCAGAGCCAATTCCAAAAGTTGTCATGGTTAGTAGCATTAAAAATTGCTGAGACAGGAGTACAAAGATGTATGTACCACCTCCTTCATGGCTCCACCACAGGTCATTAACTGGGGAAACTAAGGCTATCTTTGCACTGGATCCTGGCCTGAAACCCAACCTAAATAGTTCAAGATACTCTTACTTCCTCACAGGTCCTTTGCAACTATAGCCCAACTACCTTCTCAGCAACATTCCTTAAAAAAAGGAAAGGTTGGAGGCAGGGCAATAGTTGTCTGACATAGTTGAATCCAAGGATAATCTCTTGAGAAAGGGGTATACCCCTGTCCAGTGGTGGGATCCTGCCGGTTTAACAACTGGTTCAGTGATTGTGCGCTAGTTAGGTATAATCCAGTAAATATTTTCACAGTCCTTCATATAAGTATTCTCAGACTTGTATATTTTCCTTTCGTCAGCAGGTGGCGCTCTCAGCTTAAATTTCAGTGTTGCCACTAATCAATCGTTATTTTAGTTGTAGTTCAATTATAGAAACAGGATAAGTTTTTTAAGTAAATGATTCCAGCATTTTAAAATGCCTTCCCATTACCATGTCTTCCCAGTTTAAGAGTCCAATTTTCTGTATATTTAAATTTTTATTATTTTTCTCTCTTTGTGTCTTTTCCTTCCGGTCTGGTATTTTCCTCCGACTGCTTAGCCGCCGCTTTAACAAATAGTTCTGAGCAAATAGTTCTAAATTATTCCTTGGGGTTAGGTTTTAAGCAAAAAGGAATCCTCTCCCCCAGTTCCAGTCACTGTTCACCTACTTCGCTCCAGCACTAGTCTTAGTTGTTTCTCAGTTGTCCCAGCTTCGTGGCAGCCATCTTTAGGCTGCCTCTTCTTGCCATGGCTGAGAGGGAAAAAGAACCCCAGGTCAGACAGGAGAGCTGTGACTCTCCGCAACCTCACAGCAAACCCCTCTTTGCTTCACCGTCCCTATAGGGCGGCTTTAGCTCCTTTCGGAGCCCACAGATGGAGAAAACTCGGCACGGGAACGTGGAGACCCACTCCGTGTGTCCGATCCCGCCGCGACATCAACTGGCTGGCAGTAATTCAGATTCTTGTCGAGAGCTTAAACTTGTAATGAATCTTTATATTTATTTGAACTTCCTGGACCTTTTGATTTCCCAGGCACTTGACAAGATAAATGGGAAAGAGTTACAAATGTGAGATACTGTGCAGATGGCAATTTCCAATGCCAAACAAATACTTGAATTCAATGATACACCAGGAGCTGATTCTCTGATGTTTGGTTTGGTTTGCCACTGTAGCCTCCTGTAGTCTGTTAAGAGCTATTCTTCAAAATTGTGAGACTTCTTGAGATAGCATGAAGTGTGTTGTAGGAGGACATCCTGAAATTAATAAATGATATATAACTGTATATATGAAATCAGGCTCAGAAATAATTTCTTAGCCTACAGGAACCTGAGCTGCTAGGTCCAGTTGCATAACTGTTCTAACCCTAAGAACTATATAAAGCAATTGAAAAAGAAAATAGTATTCCTCGCTAAAAACATTGTTTTATTCATCAGCAAATAAACTCATTTAAATTAAATATTATTTGTTGAGCAAAAAAGTGATCAGTTTGCCAGCTTGTCAGATCATCAGGCTTATACAGATAAATTAAAACTTGAGCTATTTAATTTTGTTTTTAAAAAGAAACAAATATAATTCATTCCTTTATTTGTTTGTTTCAGTGGTGAAATCCAATTTTTTTACTACCGGTTCTGTGGGCGTGGCTTGGTGGGCGTGGTGTGGCTTGGTGGGCGTGGCAGGGGAAGGATACTGCAAAATCCCCATTCCCTCCCCACTCCTGGGGGAAGGAAATTGCAAAAACTCCATTCCCACCCCACTCTGGGGCCACCGAGAGATGGTATTTGCCGGTTCTCCGAACTACTCAAAATGTCCGCTACCAGTTCTCCAAACTACTCAAAATTTCCGCTACCGGTTCTCCAGAACCTGTCAGAACCTGCTGGATTTCACCCCTGGTTTGTTTGTTTAATAATTCTTTCCTTAATGCTTAATGCTGGTTAAAAGGTTCTTCCTGGAGAAGAATGCAGTCTCTAGATATATACAGTATGTAGAAGTATTTAGACTTAATGGCAAAAGCTTAAATAGAATTAATGATCTGTCCTTGAATATGAAGCCATTCAAACAAAAGATGAGTGACATTGGTTATTAAAAAAAGTATAACTAATTCCTTAAATGTCTTTTTAAAAATTTGTTTGCTTCCCTAGCAGATAAAAGCCTTATCACCCTCCCTTTCTGATTCTGTTATTTATAATCAATAACATTTAATAGTTTGATGGATGCTAATATACCAGTTAAAGGTCATGTTTTTAGATTCACATACACTTCCTAAATGTTCTACATTCCATCTTTTGGAGCAGGATTAAGAAAAAACAATACCCCACAGTAGGGAAACTAAGAATTTAGATCCCCCTCTCCCATATGTCCCCCTCCTTTCACTTCCTCCCTTTCTTTTACTGAGAAAATAGGCTAGTTATTTAGTAAAGATTGAGACTCTGAGGCCAGCATGGCTGTGTGCCACTTCTATCTACAACAGGTCTTGACTGAGAACACTGTGTCTTTAGAGTGTGCTGTTGGCTCACATCCTGGTCACTGTGTGAGAAAAGGAAATATTCTATCCATTCATGACTTAGCAATGGTTGGCCAGAAAAAGAGGATGGCATATCCATGGCAGCAGAAAAACACACACATATGCACAAATGTACTAAGCAAAAGATTGGATTCTAAAGAAAATTTTGCACACTGGTCTCTCTGAGGGGCTGAGTAGAATTCCAAAGCTATAAAGCTCTATTCAGAGCAGGCATTTTTCCTCGTCCAGTTGAGAACAAATGAGGATTGTCCAACACTTGGAATTGCAGCAATTCTTTGACAGGCTTCCTTTTGAGTTTTATGAGATATTATGTGAGTTCTTGGTACTATTTCTTTACTGTGTAAACACAATAAGGCAGCACTGAATATATACAGATTCAGTCAGTTAACAGTCTTAATCACCGCATGATCCAGTTCTATCATACCTGATTTTTCTGGAAGCAAAATTAATCACTTTGAATTAGGAACAGATTCCCACAGTTTTAAATTAATTATGTAATAGTTCTGTGAGAGATTTCTTCTCCTTGTTCTGCCTCCCTATAGTTAGAATATAGAAATAAAGAGAAGCACAGTACTTTTATACTAACAAAGCTGAATGTTAATTTCGGTGATGTATTACCACAACATGAAAAAAGTAGGTGAAGGGCAAAGGAGGGAACCTAAACCTCTAAATTACAGGCATCAATATCTAATTGATATCTTTTAAAATCATCACGGAAGATTACTGAATGCTCAGTCTTTTGTTCTGATTCCTGCCAAGGTAATATAATGTGCATCTTCTATGCTAAGGTTAATAATCTTGTGTCTCATTCACAGACAAAAATAGATGACTATATACATACATACTTACTATTATCTTTCAGAGTAAATGTTATGCAAAACACAAAAAAGACCAAGGACAATAAACCCCAAAGTCCCTTCCCCATTAAAGACAGAAGATAAAAGGAAATATATGCTTCTTTATTTCTTTCTATTATTGGAAAGTATCTCTGCTTCCATCATATCCATATGCCAATTTCACACACTGCTTTTTTTTCCTTCAAGTTTCCCTCTTCTGCTGAGGATCTCTGCAAGTTCATCCAACCAGAAAATGTTCCTTTCTCCAAGTTGATTGTCTTTTCCTTCATATATTTATATATTTATTTTATGTTTCAACCTCCATTTATATCATCAAACCACCTTAGTGTACTTCTTTCACACTTTTGTATTCAGTCCACACTTACTGAGCTCCCATTCCTATTTTATCTCTTCAGGATTCACACTTCTTAAGTACCAATTCCCAGTGTGTACCAGGTTCTCACTTCCATTACGAAGAAAGAAAACATGCTCTTACGCATAGACCTGTTTGTTTTGATCAATTTTCCTCACACTTTTCATTTGAAAAATTCCTTTCATTTACTTGCCCTGTTTGTTTGTTTTTTTGTCACTTATGTATACAACTTATGATGTTCCCTTCTTTTCCTTGTCCTGTGTCTTGGACTTAATGTTCAGACCTATGCTACATATTGCATCAAATAGTCTAATATTTCTTATAAATTGTTCAGATTCTCAGCCAACAATAAAGATCATGTGCATGCAAAAGAATGTGAATATAATCAACATACCTCTAACGTCACCAAAAATATTTCTTACACATATATCCATAAATAGAGTAAAAAAAATACTCTAAGGAAACTTCATGCATTCTTGTCTTAATGTTCGCTAAATGCGATAAAGTGGTACATAGTGGAAGTAAACACAAGTGGGAATGCAATGTTTGCTAAACGTTGTATTCCCACTTGTGTTTACTTCCACCATGTACCCCTTTTATCACATTTTATCAATCTCCAACTCCTTTCAATTATTAAACTCTATTCATTTTATCTGAAACAACTACAGCACAATATTTTTTTCTCACAGTTACACACTTCACAATAATCTGCAAAGAACAGAAATCTGGTTTATACCCGGCCACCTTCTAACCATAAAGATGTGTTGCATCTCCCAAATGTTACCCAATGACTCTTCTCATAAACTTTTACTTAGATTGTTCTGCTAAGCAATCACAGGCACATTTAACTTTGTTTTAAGACATATTGTGCAAAGCCTGGAATCTAATTTTGAAGGTTTGCGATCAAGATTTGGACCTTGATTGCAAATATTGTACAATCATGACTGTGCTAAATATACTTTCCAGATCTGTATCATAAGGAGTCTTCCTTCTTTGGTCATCACATGGGCATGATGTTCACTGAGCTGTAAAGAATAGGATGGTGATACACATGTACTCTACACACATACATGCGCGCACACACAGTATTTGATAACAACCTTTTAATAAAAATCTATTGGGGTGGGTCAATTTGCAGCGTAGTAGTGGAGACGTTGCTCCTCACTGCAGTACAGAAAAAGAAATGGCTTTCTATGCAGATGTTGCTTGAATAAGGAACTGAGTCACAGTTACAATTATGGTATGGCCACAAATAGTTATCAACGGCATTCATGCAAACTCCAAAAGAAAGCACCAAACTTATTCTGTATATTGGGGTTCCAGCATTGAACAAATTGTGAAGGAAATAATTGATAGTAGCAATTATTTAAATTTCAGCTCAGTGTTAGAGAGAGAAAAGTTAATTCGGTAGCTGCTGTAAACCAAGTTGAAAATAACTTAATAGATTTTTTTTAAAAAAAAATATTGCTACCTCAATTGATCCTTAATACCTAGCAATATTTTACTAGCAAAGAGCTTAAGAGGAGGCATTTATAATGGCTTCATAGTTGCAGCCATCAACAGAAGCAGATCATGCATTGTCATTATAAAACTGAAAAAACGACTGGAGTCATGGGACTGGGCGAAGGAGATGGAATGAGTCTCCAGTGTGTCTTTTGTGGTCATTGTAGCCATTATGAAGCTAGCTATACTGTGGTTGCAAACCTAAAGGTTTATTATATCTGACTGTGTAAAATATATTTTATGCTCTAACATTCACAGAGCCTCTATACTCTAAACATTCAGCTCTTTTGTAGTTACAATTCTAAGAACTGACAGTGCTAAGATTGGTATAATATCTATGTTTTCACTCCATAATAAAATCAGCTGAGTCTTAATAAAACTGGTATGTTAGGAACTTTGGTGTATGCTTCTGAATTATATAATAAAAATATTGGAAGAGTGGTGGCAGCAAAAAAAGATGACTATTCAGTGTTGAAAAAAGAGCTGCTGCACGTTTATAACCTTGGTTTGCATTTATGCATTCCTTTTCCGTTTACGAATGGTTCAACATAATGGAAAATAACTATATTTATAATATAGACAATACAAAAGTGATCAAAACCAAACTGATGGATTTTCTCATTCAAGAAAGTCTGTCTGTTGGTCTAAGTTATGCAGAGATAAAGCTCAATCTTTGAACAAAAATCTTTGAAACAGATTTAAAAAGAATATATCTGTCAGTTTGCCTACAATGTTTGAAACATTTCACTCTTGCCATAAGCATATTTATAATTAAATTGCTACATAAGATGTTTTACATGTTTTAACTTGTTGGATTCTGCAATGCATGCTCTATAAAATCAATGGAATAGATGAATAAAGTAGGTTAAAACGGAGCTTGCGTAAGATATACCGTATTTTTCGGAGTATAAGACGTACTTTCCCCCCCTAAAAGAGGCTGAAAATTTGGGTGCGTCTTATACTCCGAATGTAGCTTTTTCGAAGCTTTTTTTTCCAGCCCTAACGAGGCGCTAACGATTTTCCCAGCTGTTCCGGGCTTTGCAGGCTTTTTTCATTGCTACTCCCTCCAAAGAAGGTTTTTTCCAGCCCTAAGTCTTTGCAAGCTTTTTTCATTGCTACTCCCTCCGAAAAAGGTTTTTTTAAGCCCTAACCAGGGGATAAAATAATGTCCTGAAGCTGACCAGACTAAGGACGCTAGCCAGATGAATACCTGGTAGGCAGATTTTTTTTCCTATTTTCCTCCCCAAAAACTAAGGTGCGTCTTATACTCCAAAAAATACGGGTAAGCAGTTTCCTCCAACTCGTGTTAGCTTTGTGACTATTTGATGCTTACACTATCTTCAGACAAAAAACAAATATTCATTAAACAAATTTATATAGCTGTCCATCTACCAAGAGGAACACTGCAAAAATACATGCATGAAGATAAGATGTTATGGGAATCTCTCAATCCAATTTATGTCATAGAGCTATTAAAAAGAGAAAAATCAGAGGAAGGAGTACTACGTTTCCCTTCTATATGTAAGTCTAACTAATGAACTGAACCATGAAATGTTCTTCCCATGCCTTAGACCAGGGGTGTCAAACTCGTGCACTGGCCATGCCCACCCCTGGTTTAGTGAAGGGGAAAAAAGTCATGATACGTCAAGTGATGACAACGTAACACCGCAAGTTTGACAACCCTGCCTTAGACTAACTTTTTGGGTCTTGTCTTAAGAAGGTGGCTGTACCAGTTGATATGTGTGTCTACCTAGCATGTACCCAGAGCTCCAGTTCCTTCCAGAGCTGAGTCAGAAAAAGGAGAGGGAGGAGAAAGAGAAAGAGATTCTCTGAAAGTTACAAGATTATCTTTGTGATTCTCAAAACCAGTAGTAGTATTTTCTCTTTTTCACTCTTTTTTCCTCTCTCTCACCACACACACGCACACACACACACACACAGACACACACACACACACACACACGACCACTGATGCTGAAATTGAACCACATAATGGCTCACCTGATCAATCTAAGCAAATATGGGACTAGAGACAGCCCTTTTTTTTTTACTCCCTTGTCATAGCTTTTGTTGCATTGTGAAAGTCATATTTTGTAATTCCAAAAATGGTGCCCATCACAATAAAGCAGTCAATGCTTGAAATGGGGAATTGCTTTTCAATTAGAAAATAGCAAAGCATTGATTTACAGTAATCGTTTAAGAGTTTAATTAAATGGTATACTCAATTTAAATGAAAGGCCAGAGTCCATTTAAAGGTCACTGCAAATTGAGTTTTCCTAGATAATGGTCTCTTGGAATGTTTATGGAAACAGCTATTGATGGAGTTGACTTAAAGGATTAAAAAGGAGGCAGATCTGGCTGAGTTTGTCCCTCAGGCTAAAGCTAGGCCTCATCTTCTTTCAAGAGAAAGTTAACTCTTTTTCTTATACAGAGAGAATACTTCAAACATCCTTCCTTCAGGCTTTAAAACATGGTTAAGGTTCAGGGTTAAAGTTAAGGATTTTTGTGCCTTTGACATCCAAAAAACAGCTAGAATTTTAGAGGGACAGTCCATTAAGAAGACAGCAAGAAAAAGTATTACTGGTATTTTGGCAAGTTTTTGTGCCAGTGGTAGGACAAGGAAATATTATTTTTCTTGATTTAAGTAAGTAATTATTTCTGTCTGTGGAAAGTTACAGAGTTGTGTAGATAGAGTACTTAACTTCAAATTGTTAAACATGGGATTGTCACACTGGGGACAGTCTTTTCCTTATCTTGTGTGTATGTGTAATCCTGCATTTGGAATAGGACAGGGGTGGGTTCTAACTTACCTTGCCGCTGGTTTGCTTCCTCCCACGCTGCGTGGCCGCGCAGTGCCGAAAATTCTCAAAAAATCCCCCCCCAAAAGCCAAAAACAAGATGGCAGCGCATGTGCAGTGCCGGCAACTCGGCTTCTGTGCATGCGCAGAAGAAAAAAAAATAAAAAATTCCAAAATTTTTTTTCCAAAAAAAAGATGGCGGCGTCCACAGACCGGCACCGACCGAACCAGCTTCGTGACGTCACCAGTGGGTTGCTACCGGTTCGGGTGAACTAGTCCGAACCGGGAGGAACCCACCTCTGGAATAGGAGTACATTATTCTCTGTCATCCATGGAATCAGGCTGCATCCTTCTGAATGGACTCTCTCACATACATTTCTTTTACCGTCACCAAGATTCCAATCTTCATTACCGTCACCAAGATTCCACCTTCTTTTGTTCTTCATTTTCGCTAAGGATTTTGGAGCACCATATAAGTTTCATTTTCATTGGTGCTTTTCTGTAGCTAGTGATAGACCAGAACTTCAAGGATATACTTTGTAGTTATCACACAAAACTCATTGATAAGTTACATGACTATTACTCTGTGAACTTACCATTCTGGTAATAAATGTGAACAAATGAATATGTCATTCAGTGAAAGATTACAAACCGAAAGGATACAATGCACCAACAATCAAATTTTAGAAAAGGTAAATAAATGCCCATGTTACTTAGTTACTTTCAAAAGGTGGAAATTTTGAATAGAAGTAGTTCAAATTCTGAGAACATATACAGGTAGTCAGTCCTTGCTTACTGACTGCCTTGTTTAGCAACCATTCAAAGTTATAACAGTATAAAAACAACAACAACCAATCCTTGCATTTACAACCACTTCATAGATCATAGTATTGCCATTTCCATGTTTCCCAACTGGCTTGCGACAAGCAGAGTTAATGGAGAATGTGGAAGTGCAGTAGCAAATCATGGTCATGTGGTTATCATTTTTGTAATGAAAAAAGATCAGAATGTCATGTTAAGCTGACATTACTCATGTTTACATGTCTTTTAATCATTAATTGAAAAGTGCCACTCTTACTACTGATGGAAAGATTTTTACCCATTCACAAATGGGTTAGCTATTATATTAGATAATGAGTTTGATTATTATTGAATATTATTTCATTTCAGCAGTATAGAATTAGATGCAATGTATTCCTCAGCAATTCTGTTAGGCATGACCTTGACTTCTTATAATTGACGATCAACACCTTTTAAGTTATTAATATCATACACCGCAGCTTTTAGCTTTCTTATGGAATGAAGAGTTTGGTAAACAAAAGAGATTGAAGGCTGTACTGTCCTTTAGTGCTTTTTCATGGTACAAAAAATAAATATATTATTTCTTGGCCTGCAAATATTCTGACACAGTTGTGTTCTCAAGCACTATGTTTTACAGCATACTCAAGGCTACACCTCTCCTCTCTGTTTTATTTTGGTTACTGTCAGTTGAAAGTGCCCTTCACAAAACTGCAAGGACTTCTATAGTGATTTCCAGACTTCAGTCCTCTTCTATCAGCTGTTCAGAGGCTAAGTTTCATCTAACTGTGATATATGGTAAATATTTTCCTTGACAAGGAAAGTACTGGCTGCTATTTCTGTGCATTGATATTGAACATATTAGATTCATATTTATGCATTTGAAACCTCAAGATCTAGTTGTATATCAATTAATAGCCAGGCACCAATTATGTAGAGTAATATACATGAGAATATCCAAGAATATTAAGCCTCTAGCGAAGGAGCCATCGTAAGTAGTTTAATGATGATTAAATCTGGGAGAGATGGAGCTGTTCATACTTCTTATTCAATTTAAATAAGCATGTGACTCCCTCTGCATTACAGATAAATAGAAGTTCCAACATCAATCTATCAGTTCAGTGATATATACAACCCTAGAGAATGGCCACCTATTTCCTTGATACATTCAATTTTATGTTTTGCCTGCTGATTTGTATGCCTCTAGTTAAGTACTCTGCATGTTGATAAAAACTATTAGAGAATAATCAAGTATGTAAATAGAAAAAAATAGAAAACATAAATAAAAAAATGGAATATTTGTATAAATATATTAACAAATACACAGTAAATTTAAATATAATAAATACAGTACATAATCTTAACATGATCTTGAAAACAGGAATCTACTAATCATATTCACTTGATTAATCTCTTAATCTATTACTATAGAGTTGCGATATTACGATGGTAATAATGAAACTGTTCCCCTTTCTCTCTGTCTCTGCTGGTTAAAGCAGCTACTAAAGAAACAATGAAAATTTTGCTTATACCACTACTGCAGAAGAGTTCACATGTTGTTCAGTCTTTAAGAGAAAACCTTGCCTTTGGGGTCACAGGAATGGGCTGAGGGACTTGATGTATATCCATCTTGTGATGACCATTCCAGTGGTGAAATCCAATTTATTTTACTACTGGTTCTGTGGGCGTGGCTTGGTGGGCATGGTGTGGCTTGGTGGGCATGGCAGGGGAAGGATACTGCAAAATCTCCATTCCCACCCCACTCCAGGGGAAGGATACTGCAAAATCTCCATTCCCTCCCCACTCCAGGGGAAGGATACTGCAAAATCTCCATTCCCACCCAACTCGGGGGCCAGCCAGAGGTGGTAATTGCCGGTTCTCCGAACTACTCAAAATTTCCGCTACCGGTTCTCCAGAACCTGTCAGAACTTGCTGGATTTCACCCCTGGACCATTCCTATGTACACCTGCTTGATCTCCTCTTTTGATGTTAGACTTTTCTATTCTCCTGGTGATCCCATTGCAAGCCAAGTTAATACAGTTTGGAAGCCTGCCATGTAGCTGGCTCTGATTTTTTATTAATCTCTTCCCATTTCTATGAGGTGCCTCCCTACCTTCATAGTCGTCAGTTCCTTGTTCTTTGCCATTTGCTCTCCTGTTAAAGGTTGTGACATTTGTTCCTTGTGATTTCACTTATTCTTTTTCTCTGTTGCCCTTAGGGTTTTTTAAATTTATATTTAAGGGCCCATTAAAAATTTTGTTTTTCTTTTCCTCTTAAACAGTTCACAAGCTTGGTAGTTAAAGTGCTCGAGGTTTGTGATCGAAGTCCACATATTGTTGAGTGAATGCTCTTAACCTGAGCTTGTCCTTCTTATTCTTGAAACCATCGTTGACACATTGTTCCTTACAGTTTCATTCCAATATCCACTTTTATCTTTAATTCAATGCCTCTCTTCATTTTTTCTTTATTCATCCTTTCTACAGTAACAGCTTCTAATTTTAACTGATAACCTGTGTTTCAGCTCAAACAATGTTAGGAAAATGGATCTTATGATATTCTCTTTGGTCAAAGAATTTTGTTCATCAGAAAGAGAAAGCACTTCTCTCGTGAATGTTAAATGTTAATCATAAGTATTATTTATTTTAAATGTATCATAAGCATTACTACTGTACATCATGATCATGCGTGAAGGAGACTCTATACCATTATCAACAAGCATTCTATGCATATGTGCTGTGAAGAAAATACAATTTGGAAGGGCTGTTGTTGAATATAAAGGCATCCCTTTCAAAGTAATAGTAGTTGGTCTCTTCTGATGTAGGTTTGCTGAAGGATTCACCCCAGCATGTGGTATTCCTGTGCTTTTTGTCTTTGACTATTTTGAGCAGGGAAATGTAAATGTTATACTGCCTGGGGCCTAAGATGTTATCATAACTTTTATAGCTAAAACGATTTAAATAAAATGGATATGTATGGTTTATTTATGTTAGCATGACCTTCAACAAATGTCTACAGCCTATTTTTCTACACTGGGTTTTCTTGCCAAGACTACAGCTGATTGGCTATTAGTAGGGGGGGAAACCCTCCTTAAATTAATTCCTACAGAGGCACCTTATTCGTGTGATGCCATTACTCATACATATAATAGTTTTTGAATTGTACCCTTTAGCTATGAACCCTGCAACCTGTTCCCTTGTGTACAATTCATGTAATTACTAACAGTAGTATTTGCCTTTTATGTCTGTGTGGACAAATCAAAGCCTAAATAGGATGCCTGCTACAGTAGCATATATCTTTCGTTTCCATTCCACATTAAGCAACATATTAATTGTGTCCGAGTAACTAGTGATCTGGTTACTTGATTGTGTTTACATAAATGCAAACTCAATGGCAATCTAAAGTTATGAATTGTTTAAATGTAGGATAGAAAGATCTCATGTCTACCATTCAGAGGTGGGTTCCTCCCAGTTCGCACCAGTTCTATAGAACCGGTAATAAACCGGTGGTGATGTCACGGAACCGGTTCTGTCGATGCCGGTCCGTGGACGCCGCCATTTTTTTGGGGGGAATTTTGGGGGGGGGGAATTTTTTTTTAATTTTTTGCTGGTTTTTGCTTCTGTGCATGCGCAGAAGCTGAGTTTTTGGCACTGCGCATGCGCCGCCATCTTGTTTTCAGCTCTTTTTTTTGCTATTTTTTTGCTTGTTTTGCTTCTGTGCATGCGCAGAAGCTGAGTTTTCGGCACTGCGCATGCGCGGCCACGTGGGCGAAGCATGCACGCGTGGCACGGCCACGTGGCACGCAATGCACGTGCAGCCATGCAGCGCGGGAGGAAGCGAACAGGCGGCGAGGTAAGTTAGAACCCACCGCTGCTACCATTCATGTCTTTATGTCATGGGCTCAAGCTACCTATGGAACCATTTCAATTCCGTTACATTGGCCCATGCTACAGTTAGGCAGAGAAGGTATGTTTTGACCCCATCAGTTAAAGAATTGTGACTAGTGAGATCTACGAAGAAAGTCTTCCCTAAGGAATATTCTTCTCCCAGAGGTGAGACAAACCCCACTTCTCCTGGCCTTCTGAAAAGGAATTAAGACATGGATCTGTAGCTTCACGTGAGAGGCCCAGGAAAGCATGCAACCGTGGGACTGGTCAGTGTCTTAAAAGCCCTTCCCTTCACCTGTTAACTAATTTTAAACTCTTACTTCCTCTTTTTTTAAATTTTACATATATTTTAACATTTCATTGTATACCGCTCAGAGTCCCCCTCTGAGGGAGGAGGGTGGTACAGAAATGTGATGCGTGTGTGAGACAACGAGAGAGAAAGAGTGGGGTGGAGACAAAGTTTTATTTTCCTTTCCTATCTTGACCCTTTCTAAAATGAATTTAAAATAGTTTTACGGTTGTGTTATGAATTCAAAATCTGCTTAGTAAAGCTGCCCCCCCCTTGTTTTTTTCACCCTCAATTTTATTGCTAGTATATCACACAGAGTCAAAGTGACAAATTACATTCTGGTAAAGATGTCATTTGTAACGAAACTAGGTATGTACAATTGAGCTAGAAGAGGTCTTTAGATGTTGCAAAAAGCAATGATTTAATTGGTTTAAGAATCTCAGCAGATGCCAGATGCAGAACTGCTCACAGAATATTAACTTAAAAATGAGTGTGAAATCTTCAACAAGATTGTCCATCCTAAAGCTCTCATGATACATACTATATACCTTCCGAAGTTCCAGTTCTGGCTCCGGAATCCATCTAGAAGTTGCCACTACATTACACTTCACTGTAAGTTTCAATCTGATAGAGAATTAAATAATAACATAAACCAGTGATGGTGAACCTTTTTGCTGTCGTGTGCCAAAAGCGTGGGGAGCGTGGGGGGTTGTGCGTGCCCACACCCATAATGCAATGCACCCTGCCTCCCATGCATGCGCACACGACCCCCTCCCCCCACACACCCCATCGCGCATGCCGCCCCCCCGCCTGTGCTCCCCTGTCCCGTTTTGGGCCTGGAAAGCCTCCTGCACCAACCTGGAACCCAAAACATGGCGGGCAGCTACTTCCAGCCAGTCGCTCCCCTGCGCCTGCCTGCCTGGCTGCCGCAGTCAGGAAAGGCCCCGAAGCTGTGCTGCCCGGGATCCACGTTGGAGGCTGTTTGCGCCGGCAAAGCAGCGCTGCCTCTTTGCTCCTCCTCCTCCTCCCAGCCTCGCTGTCAAACCTTGGGGTTTGCCTTACCGGGGGGGGGGGGGGAGAGAAGGGTCCTGGGGGGGGGGGGAACGTCCGTGGGGCCAGAGACTGCAGACTGCAGCCACGCTCTGGAGAAGCCCCATTGGAGCTGTGATCCAATTAGCTGTGTGCATGGCAGCGGCCAGCGCAAGAGAAGCGGGACACCCGACGCTCAGCTCTGCAGCCCCATGGAGCCAGTCGGGCGATTTCCAGAATGGCCTGCGCTGGCAGGGTGCGTGGCTTGCCTACATAATTTTGCCAGCGCCACTGCCTCTGCAAAGGCTGCGGGGCTGCACAGCTGAGCGTCGGGCATTCCGCTTCTCTTGCGCTGGCCGCCACCATGCACACAGCACACAGCTGCGAAATCTGGAGAAAGAGGGAGCCGCTCACACCTTTTTTCAAAGTCTCCTTTCCCAAAAGGAAAATAACTGGGGTCGTGGAACCGTCATGTGTAGCGTAAATGTAGAAAACACAGACACACAAACACAGACATACAACCATTCCATTCTATTTACAGGCTAAGCGAGCGCCTTTGGCTGCTTTTACACGCAAAAAAACAAGACTTTACTCTCCCACAGGCATGGCTGGGCTCTGCAAGCGAAGCCACCTCTCGCCCCCCCCCCTTTGTCTGGCGCCCCTGGAAACACACCCCTCCTTTCCTCCCTAGATCTGCCTTCCCACATAAAGGGTCTCGGGAGAAAGTTGGAGGAAGGCGGCTGGACTGGCGGAGGCAGGTTGTGTGTCGGCATTGTAGGGCCACGTCTCCCGCGTCCATCACCGGCCAAGGCGAGATGGAGCCAAGCGGTTCCTTCAGCTGGAAATATCAAGGCGGGTCATTGCCCATCTGGCTTCTGGCTTTCAATTACAGTGCTCATTCGAAAGTTTGGTGCCAAGACTTCACAGCCAAGAAAGGAAGGAACGGCGCTCCCCTCTCTTTCCCCAATCCCCTTGAAGTTGAAACACCTTCCCTTTATAAGCCTCTGGCAGCCACTTTCCAGTGTAGACCTCTTAGCTCAGATAGCACCCCGAGGATCAGGTAGCTGCAATTCTCTTGCAAGATAAGGAAGTGAGGCTGGGAGGAGGAGGAGGAGCAAAGAGGCAGCGCCATTTTGCCGGTGCAAACAGCCTCCAACGTGGATCCTTCTCCTCCTCCTCCCCTTTCCCTCATCCTCCTCCTCCTCCTCCAACCCCATTCCTTTCTAGCACTGATGTTACCTAGTTTGGGTAATGAAATATCTGCACCAAACTTTCAAGAGTCCGAAGAGGGTCCGAGAGGTGGCTTTGCTTGCAGAGCCCAGCTGCGCCTGTGGGAGAGTAAAGTCTTGTTCTTTGTGTGTAAAAGCAGCCAAAGGCGCTCGCTTAGCCCATAAATAGAATGGAATGGTTGTATGTCTATGTTTGTGTGTTGGTGTTTTCTACATTTACGCTACACATGACGGTTCCACGACCCCAGTTATTTTCCTTTTGGGAAAGAAGACTTTCAAAAAAGGTATGAGCGGCTCCCTCTTTCTCCAGATTTCGCAGCTGTGTGCTGTGTGCATGGTGGCGGCCAGCGCAAGAGAAGCGGGACGCCCGACGCTCAGCTGTGCAGCCCTGCAGCCTTTGTAGAGGCAGTGGCGCTGGCAAAGTTATGTAGGCAAGCCATGCGCCCTGCCAGCGCAGGCCATTCTGGAAATCACCCGACCGGCTCCACGAGGCTGCAGAACTGAGTGTCGGGTGTCCCGCTTCTCTTGCGCTGGCCGCCGCCATGCACACAGCTAATTGGATCACAGCTCCAACGGGGCTTCTCCGGAGCATGGCTGCAGTCTCTGGCACCACGGACGTTCCTGCCACCACCAGGACCTTTCTCTCCCCCCTGCAGTAAGGCAAACCCCAAGGTTTGACAGCGAGGCTGGGAGGAGGAGGAGGAGCCACAGTGGCGACAGGCTGTTCATTTCTCCTTCTCCTGGCTGCTCCAGCAACCCAGCCAAAAGCGGCAGCGTGACAGGTGCCACCACAGGGGGCGGCAATGGCAAGGACGGGCAGGCCGGGGCTTCCTTCCCTCCCCGCTGCCCCGTGCACCCAAGCCAGCCGGTCGCTCCTGCCCTTCCCCCTGCAGCAGCTGCTGCTGCTCTTTGGGGCCTCGCTTCCTCCCCCCCCCACGAACCACTTCAGACTCATGCCAAATTAGGCGGAGGGAGGGGGATGGTAAAGAAGAGGCGGCGGCTGGGCACACGAGGATTCCCAATCCTTCTCATAAATGGGGCCAGCCGATGAGCCGCACCGAAAACCAGTGGTGTGAAGAGCCGGCCAGTTGTCCTTGCCCTTCCCCCTGCAGCTGCTGCTGCTCTTCTGGGGCGGCAGGGCTGCACAGGAGGAATGCTGGAAACTGCGCGCCGGCTGGGAAGTGGTCGCGGTTCCTTCGCAGAAGTGGCGGGGGGACTGTGCAGGGGCCGGCCGGCTCTTCTGGGACACCCAAGCTGGCCAGGTGCTCTGGACCACCTGGGGACGTGCAAGAAGCCCGCTAGGGTGGGGAGGGAGGGAAGCACCGGCCCGCTCATCCTGGCCGACATCTCTGCTCCCCTAGGAAGCAACTGCCAGAATCCCCTCTCCACGTCTTTGGGCACGCGGGCCCGTTGCTCTTGCCGTTGCTGGTCTTCGTGCATGCATGTGCACCAGAAACCAGACCAAGTGGCTGACTCACATGTGCACGCTGGAAACAGGAAGATCATCTTCCTGGAGTGCACATGCGCAATAGGAGGCTGCTCTTCCGGTTTCCGGCACGCCCATGCTCATGAAAACTAGCTGGCCAGCGCGCCAGAACCCGGAAGAGCAACGGGCAACGGCTCCGCGTGCCGGTAGAGATGGCTCTGCGTGCCACTTCCGGCACGCGTGCCATAGGTTCGCCATCACGGACATAAACTGTTACTAAGTCAATTTTAATGTTAGTGCTTATCCACTTCTTTCTGAAATTCTACATGTCCGTCCCCCCCAACCTGTATATTCCTGCTATTTAGGACAGAAACCAACATTTTAAATGTGTGCTTGAAAAACAACATGATTGTTTGCCAGGATTAATTTGGTTTAATACAGAATTCTACTGTAGAACCATATTTCCAGTGCATGAAAACCCTGGCAGGTAAAGCATCCAACTAAGATGTACATAGCATTGATGACTACCTAAATCAGAAAAATTTCTGGAAAGAAAAGTTTTGAATAGGTCTTGCATTTACATATGGATCTAAGTGCTATATTTGTTCTTAACTATAGTCTTGTTTTCAGTGGCAGCTATCAAAAATTTATATTTGGGGGGGGGGGAAGACCATATTGGAGAAGAGAAATTGTTCCTTTAGTGTTCTTTTAGTTGATCAGTAGCATGCCATACAATGGTCTTATTGTACTTGTATGAATGCAGACATTTTCAATGTGAACTAATAAAGAAGTCCGAAGAAAACGTCCATCTGAGCTCAGTAGGAACATTTTTATAAAAAGAAATCTTACCTACAACTAAAATTAACACTGTATTTTAAAATAAAATTTTAATTGCACTTGTCAGTTTGTAGCAAGCAAGCTGCCAAAGCAAGTTCCAGAGGCATGAAATCACATAATTTGACAATGACAGTTAACCAGCTAGATGTGAGCAACTGTAAATGAATTCTCAGTCTCCTATAATGTTGTTTTAAGAGATAAAATGAAATAAACCCTATTCCTTAAAATTGATACAGGACATTTAATGTTTAAACATTAAACACTCCTTTGGTAATGGATTAAGCAATATCAGGAGATGCTGGAAAGTTTATAATAATGGGCTTTATTCAACATTGTATAAATCCTTTTACTGAATGAATAAAACTGAACTCCTTAGCTTGGTAAAGGTTCCAGTCATCTCAGAAAAAAAGTAAGCTTGAAAATGCTATAATATAGTCCAGAGGGTAGGCAAGAAAAGAGATGTAAGCTAAAAACAATCCAAACTTTATTATATTAAAATCACATGAGCCATTAAGCACGATCACTTCCTCCTAACAAAGCACTCTGGAAGTGGTTCACTTCCAGTGGTTGCATCTGACAAAGATTAGCTCTTTTTATCCCAGGTATTTATCCTTTAAAAGCTTGTTGAATTGCTTTTACTGACCAGCATTCCAGATATGTACTTGCCTCCCAATGACAAGCCTTTAATTTGAGGATGGAGAAATAAGTGAAAAGCAGTTTTGGGAATCAGGTAGAAATTGCCTGCAGAGGAAAGGTTAGCCAGTGTCCAATCACTGGTTGAGCTCCATTGTTGTGCTAAATCAAAAAAATAGTTTGATGAATACTGTAATTATCTGGTTCACAGAAGACATTAATGCATCCTGACTGGGTTTGATTTGTGTATTTATTTAGGAAAACTTATATGTCCATCAATCAACAATATAACAATAAAAAAATACAGCAATCAAGAAGAAAACAATGTAGTAACACCTTTACAAACAAAACAAGAAAGGGAATTAAAACAATGCTAGTACAGTAACTGAAGCATTGGATAGCAAATGCACAATACAAATCACATCTGTATTGGCCTTATCTAACATCCCGACCTAACACCTGGATAAAACCTAAGTTTTCAAAGCCTTCAGGAAGACCGAGAGGATCTTGTTGGGGTACACAGGGAATACTATTCTATAGAGCCGACATCACAACAGAGAGAGCATATCATTCTAAGCCAAAACAAACAAAAAAGCACATTACAGCTTTAGTGTGTAGCTTCTAAATGGATGGAGCATAATCTGCCAAAGTGAATTTGGGCAGCCTTGAAGGCTGTAAATATCTGAATCATTCTTCAGCTGCACAGAGCTTTCTAATCCACCTGCCATGGGGATTCCTGATACAAAAAGCAAATGTTCATTTATAGAACAACTTTAATGGCTGATTAAAAGCGGTTTCCAGTACAAACTGAAATAATTTACATTATTTTTGAGCTGAATTAGCACACTAGGCTATACTGAAATCTGAATGCTTCCCATTCCCCAAATCTCGATTTCCAATGATGTTTAGTATAGCTGGATATAGAACGCAGTTTAAATGACAGATGGCCCTTTTGTTTAGGAAAACATTCATTTGTCATTCTTTCACTGTAAATGCCTCATATTAGAGGATGTTTGGGTGGGGTTCAAACATGGTTATGGGTTATAGCCTTGCAGTTTAAATTGCTCAAGATATTTAAGTAACCAGAAGTTACAGCTTTAAGGGGGGGGAAGTTTAGCTAAAACTAAACTAATAGGGAGGTGTATAGTTTTGTTAAACATCTCCCTGTTGAATATTTGAGGTTTTCAGAGCTATCTCAATTACTTCTGTGAGAGGGAACTTCTTCCAAATATAAACATTTGTCTTTCTGGAGATGCCAACTGTGAGGAACCAGCTGCTGCGTAGATATAATTTCAAGTAATGCTGTGCCAGAAATGTATCCTACATTTCAGTTCCTCAAACTTTTTCTTACCCTTCAGAATAGACTTTTAAATTCTGTTGTTTTTGTTTACTCTTAAAGTTCTTCAGAATAGATGTCAAATTCTTCTGGGTAGTGTTTCTGAGCTTACCTCATTCTTGAGGGGGACAGAGGGGAACAGCTCCTTTTAATGTTGCTTTCTTTGATGCATCCTTCCATTATCTTGAAATTTCTTGTGGTGCCATATTCCCAGTCTGAAAAAAGCCAACGGTAGGAGTTCCCTTATTATGTCTTCACTAGGAATTTAATGGAGGTGTGGAAACACAGAAAGCTGCTGGAGAGATTATTGTACAATAAAAGACACATCTCTTTCCACAGCTGTTTTATCCCTGTGCAAGTACAAGAACGCCATGCTCCGTTTTCCAGAATACTTTTATTTTCTAAATGAAAAATTTAAATCAAATGATCTTTCATCAAATTGAACAGGAACCAATGATTTCAAATGGTCAGTTTGCAACAGATGATAGGGTCTAACATGATACTATTTTTAAATTTCAGGGGGGTCAGCAGCCTTAGGACCAGCAAACCCAGGAAACCTCATTATTTTAGAAAGAAATGATTTAGCTCAATGATGTCACTCCACACAATGTTAGTCAAAGATTTTGGTAATTCTTCTGGGAAAATCAGAACAATTCTTATACATACATCTGATAGGAAATATAAACCATTTGCTTCCCTGTAAACCTTAAAGGACATGATGGAAAATAGTCACAGAACTAGTGTCCTAAAATGCTAGGTCCAGAATTCATATTGACTTATATAGATTTTTAAGACCCTATTGTGGTTATTACAAAGCATAGTTAATTTAATTAGTTGCTAGGGATCTGCAGCTTGAAAAACCCCTGTTCCAAACTAGAAATTAGCAAGGTGCTGCCCTGGACAATTTCTTCAGTGTATACCAGTCTTTCTGAACCATCTTTTTTGTTTAGGTGTTGTTTTTTTTAAAATTAAAGACATTTAAAAGAAAGACAGCAACTTACAAAGCCAAAAAAAAAAAAAAAAAAAAAAAAAAAAAAACAAGACAAAAAAAAAAAAAAGATAAGAAAAAATAATAAAACAACATATAAATTTAAAAACCAGAAAAAATAATGTTTGGAAAAAAAAAAAAAAAAAAAAAGCCAATCTTGAACATCATCTTTATTTTCTCTTGGGCCTTATATACATTACAAGGCATTATTAGAAAAAGAAAAATGGTGGCTAAATGCAAGCCAATATTTTGTTAGAATGTGAGCCTCCTGCCTGAAAATAGAAAAAGAGCTAAAGCAGGGGTGTCAAACTCAAGGCCTGCGGGCTGAATCCGATCCATGGGGTGCTTAGATCTGGCCCGTGGGGCCACCCTGGAAAAAGCGAAGGACCGGCCCGCGGTGCCTCAGCCTGGCACAGGCCGACCGAGCGCTGATCTACAGCCTGGTGGTGGCTGGCAGAGTGCTGGAGGAGGCTGTCACAGCCAAAAACAGAGCCCGTGCCCCTCCCAAGCTCCGTTTTCGCTGGCAGAGTGCTAGCAAAATAAACTACTAGCAAACATGGCATTTGATCACAAGGCAAGCAGGCATCAAGAAATGTTTCCCTTTTTTGCATTTGAGCATCCAAGAAGGGACAGGAAAGGAGGAAAGGAAAGAGGAAAGACAAAGAAAAAGAAGGAAAGATGGAAGAGAGCAAGGAAGAACAAAGGAAAGAGGGGAAGGAAGGAAAAAGGAAAATGGAGGTGGAAGGAAAAAGAAGAAAAGACAAGGAAGGAAGGAAGGAAGGAAGGAAGGAAGGAAGGAAGGAAGGAAGGAAGGAAGGAAGGAAGGAAGGAAGGAGAGAGATTATAATGAGAGGGAGGGAGAGTCTGAGGGAAGTCCTGCCTTAGCGCTTGGCCACCAGCAGCCCTGCTGCCCTTTTGCCATCCCTTTGTCTCCTCCTCCTGACCTCTCCTGGTGGTCTCCCATCCTATTGTTGCTTTGGTTACAAAGCCGGGTCTCCTCGTGTGGAGAGGGAGTGTGCTTCCCTCTGATCTACACACTTTGCCCTCCCACACACACCATGAGCAACCTGGCCAAGGAGAGCGAGAACAGCAGCAGCAGCCTTGAGGAGGAGGTAAGCGCAGCTGGGCACCCCCTCGGGGAAGCGGGGCTGGGATGGGCTGTGGGGTCCTGGTTCCCTGAGAGCTCAAGGACCAGGCTGGGCACTTGCCCTCCACTGCCTAGGGCTCTGGACAACCTGCGCCACCGTCCAGGGGTCTTCCCTGTGGCCTGAAAGGGCCGGCGAGGCTCCTTTGGAGGACAATGGTTTGGTGCTCTCCCTGGTCTTGCCTTCCTCCGCTGGAGACAATGGATCCCCCCCAGGCCACCACAGGTGCCCCCGACATGAGTGTGTCAAGCTGGCCATGCCCAGTCTGGCCATACACACACACACACACACCACCCCGCCCTGAGGTCAAACACAACTCTGATGCGGCCCTCAATGAAATCGAGTTTGACACCCTTAGCTAAAGCAATAGAGACCATCTCAAGAAGCTAGACAATGTCATAGTAAGTTTCTCATTTGGGAAATAGTTGCTAGGGGCTGGCAACCATTTTACAAAATGCAAAGATTCCAAGTATCTCTCATTTTATAACATAGTTGGTGCTATCTTCTCAGAATTCCAAATCTGTCCACCAGTCCAAATGTTGCTTACTTCTGGTTTAATGAGAATATAGCAATTGTATTTATCTAATCGTTTTAGCTCAGCATTAATATTATTCTAATGTATTTAATTCAGACAAATGTTCTCTATCTGTTGCAGGCACAAGGTGATCTGATTTCCTATTCATTGTGGTAAATACACATGGCATTTTAAATTCAGTGGGCTATGTTGAAAACCTTACAAATCATCATTAACCTTCCTTTGTTTTTCTTAGATGAGAAATATCCTTTGGAAAGACAAAAAGACAAAACTTTCCATTTACATCTAAAGTCTTCTATCTAAGATTCTAAATTACTCTGTGCCATTTTAATTCATTCCATTGCATTCTACATCATGTTCATTGCATAAATTAAAATATCCCCTTATTCCCATTAGTGAAGGACATCATCTCATTGAGACACTCTGGAATAACCTCTAGGGGATCAGTTTTTGCAATATTTTTCTGTGTCAACTGATTTTTGAAAAACTGGCCTTCAAAAAGGAAGATTACTTATTAAAGAAATTAATCTAATTAAACTATCTCAGAGATAGAAGGTAAAATTAAATCATTACATTATCATATGATTCAGTTATGTTCTCTGTGGATTCCAATTAATAGACATTTCCAGAAACAAATATATTTTTACTCTTCTTCTCTTTAAAGTACTGTACCATTATAGCTATTATTTAAAAGAAAAGGGGAAAAATCTTTAGAGAGCATGGGGTATTAATAGTCTAGGCATAACTTTCTCTATACCCTGAGATAGTTTTTAAAAACTTATTTCCTACAGCATACTATATAACTGAAATTCTCTAATAACTTCATTAATTAGTTTTTTTCCCCCTATCAAAGGCATTCAGGTTAACTAAAAGAATACTGGATATATTCAACCTAACCAAAATAAGCAGGAAGACCATTCTGAAAGTCAAAAAAGAGAGATAATGTGCAATGTAATAAATCTATAGTTCGTAGTCTAAAAATGAATCTATAGTTTGTAATATGCAAGAAAAATTGTAGGAATTGGTTAAAGTACTGTTTGTTTGCTTGTTTATTTATTTATTTATATTTCCTATTTCTTCTCCATCCATCTCCCTCACCCTAACCCTTACTGTTCTCATTACACTAATGGTCCCCAAATTAAATTTATTTTGTGTTATACTCTCTTCCGGTAATAAATCCATTTTTATTTGATTTGCTAGACCAGCATAAGTAGGGTGTACATAAACACATACACACATGTACGTGTCTGTGTGTTAGTAAGTGGCAGGCCATATCTATTTATCTATCAAACTTAGAGTACTTGAGGCTCATTAGGTGCTACTGCACAGAACCTGGCAATATTATTTGTTATAGCAGGGTTGGAACCTGAAAGGAATTGGAAGATGTAGAATTTCCCTGTGCACCCTGGATATTTATGTGAAAATGATGAGGTAAGACTAGTATGAACATCTCTATATAAGAAGCCCTGGAGAAGCACATGCTCTGTTGTTTCTGTGTGTTCAGAGTCACAAAAGCATTGTCTCTTGAGGTAGGGAATCTTCCTGTATCAGCCTTCAAAGTCAGTTGAGGGGAAGGCATTACATTGGATCATTATTTTGGAATTTAGGTACTTCAAGATTAGTTAAGTATGCTTTAGGGGAGACAGATTGCCTGTTGGTTGAGAACCCAGTTAGATCCAATTGATGTTCTACACCAGGGGTGTCAAACTTGATTTCATTGAGGGCCGCATCAGGGTTGTGTTTGACCTTGGGGGTGGGCATGGCCAGGGTAGGCATGGCCAGTTTGACGTCACTAGTGTTGGGGGCACCTGTGGTGGCCCAAGTGCTCTGCCAGCGAAAATGGGCTCCCAAGCTCCGTTTTTGGCTGCGATGGCTTCCTGCAACCCTCTGCCAGTGGGTGGCCCTCCCAAGCTCCGTTTTCACTGGCAGAGGCACCGCAGGCCAGTCCTTTGCTGTTTCCAAGGCAGCCCCGCAGGCCAGATTCAGCCCCTGGGCCTTGAGTTTGACACCCCTGTTCTACACACTTTTTAAGGAGTACTTTGATATCCCATGTTGAGTAGAAGACCCGGAGACAATCCCAAGGATGATATTTTAGTTGTCACTGCCTGTTTCTGTGTGGACTGAAAATCATCACTAATGCAGCAAGGCCAAGGGGAAAAGGGGATAGTTTGAGCCAATAATTGAGTATGGTCTCCCACACTTTAGCCTCCACTTTCAGGAGTCTTGTTTGTAACCTCAGGATGGCTTTAGAAATACATTTTGGGACTTGAAGTGTCAATTTTAGAAATTTGATTGCATAATTTCTAATGGTGCAGATTACAGTGGTGGGATTCAAAAATTTTTACTACCGGTTCTGTGAGTGTGGCTTGGTGGGCATGGCGTGGCTTGGTGGGCATGGCGTGGCGGGGGGGGCAGGGGTTGGTGGGCGTGGCAGCATGGCGTGGCTTGGTAGGCGTAGCAGGGGAAGGTTACTGCAAAATCCCCATTTCCTCCTGATCATCTGGGACTCGGGAGGCAGAGAATAGATGGGGGTGGGGCCAGTCAGAGGTGGTATTTACCTGTTCTCCAAACTACTCAAAATTTCTGGTCAGAACCTGCTGAATACCACCTCTGGTGCAGAATGATGCTTGGCATCATAAAGAAGTTGTCCTATTGGCTTGGCTTCAGATAATTTGAATGCTGAAGATATATAGTAGCCATCTCATCTCTGAAAGAATTTAAGGATGGCAGATGAGCTATGCATTTTCAGCATATATGTGTGTGGGGGGGGTGCTCATAAAGGAATAACATTTAAGTACACTCATAAAAAGATTTTTTTTAAAAAAATTCCAATATGCTTAGGCCACAAATACAATAGTATATACTATCTTAAGATTATCATGAGCTGAACAGAAGAAGAATCAAAGCAGCATTTCTAGAAGTGGTGTTTGAAATTCTCTAGAGTCACTATAATATTTATTTATTTATTAATACATAAGCAGAGTGGAAAGGTGGGAAGTACAGACATATTTAGATACAGCATAAATTCTATTTTTCCACTAGATTTCCAAAAAGCCACTATAATATCTAACTGCCAGTTAATTATAGTTCAGCTTTCAGCTTTCCTATTCTCAGTCTTCTGTCTCTGTTCACTAAAATTCCAAAGTGTAAAGTCCTATTTTCACAGATCAATTGTCCATTCAAAAATTATAAATTGTTATAACAATTATGCACGCTTTTTCAAAACCTTTTTTTTCCAAAATCAAGCTCGGCTTTTAACCAATTCTTTTACAAATATTGGGTGCTGTATTGCAATTTTTGTTTCCATGATTTTGAACCTGCAATCAAATTAAGTCAAAGCGATCATTGTACTACTTAACACTGTATCTCTGCAAATACTTCTTCTGCCTATTTTGAAAGTGATCAGTTGGCACCATGATAGGTTAAATATAAAAAAGCAACTGGAGTGAGTGAGTGAGTGAGTGAGTGAGTGAGTGAGTCTGTCTATCTATCTATCTATCTATCTATCTATCTATCTATCTATCTATCTATCTATCTATCTATCTATCTATCTATCTATCTATCTATCTATCTATCTATCTATCTATCTATCTATCTATCTATCTATCTATCTATCTATCTAATCTCCTAAGTCATTTTAACTGATTTCAGGAAAACATCCTTAAAGATTGAAAACACTTTATGAATTCTTGATTTATAATGAAAAGCAGGGCATCTGCAGATACATGGGGCTGTAACTGTTCCGCTTGTTATCACAATGCTTTTGACATTGTTAGTCAAAAACACATTTGCCACAGAATAGGCTTCCTAGTATGAACTGATTCGGAACTTCTTGCAATGAGTTTATGCTATCCCACTGAATGGCCGCTTCTGCTGTGCTGCAACCATTGGCTTTATGCCCCATGGTCTTTGAGTTACCTTTCCGTGCAAGTGGCTGTTGTATATCTTTGGCTAGTTACCAATGCAGTATAGAATTAATTACACCATTTGTCACTGAAATGTAGATTACTTTGTGGGAAAGCCTGTCACTTCTTTTGGAACAAGTAATATTTAAGACATTTACAAGTTATACACAGGATGTTTGAAGTGCATGGCAGGCAGTTTGTGAAATGATTAAACAGTAGGCTTAGTCACCAAGGAAACAAGGACTGGAGCTACTCATAAGTGGTCTTTGCTGATGAGTAACAAATGTACCATATATGTTTGGACGTTATAATATTTTCAAACAAAGTAACATATATTATGAACCTGTAACTGAGCAACTGTACCTTATAAAAATGCATTTTCCCTCCTGTAATCATTGCTGTCCTTTGAGGGTGACAATAATGGCAGTGATGCAGAGCCACAATCATTAATTAATAAATTGAAGGCATTACCAATTTTACAGATAAACCCAACATTTTGGTTTAACACTTCAACCTAACAACCATATATAATTGGTTGCAAACCCAATGCCATCAGATAAACCAGAGCTAAGAAACTGCATTCAAGTTCTATTGCAAATTGCTAGGATGATTATTGCAAATTAACAAAATCACTTTTTAAAAGGTGCACTTATTATTGCAGTCTGGACTATCAAAACAATCCAGCAGAATTAAGGTGCCAAATTATGAAGGCAGGTTAATTAGAAATTATATAGTGAGCTTCTTCAGGCACTTTTATATATTCTAGACATTGGGGCCTATCTAATTTGATGAAGATTTATAAATGGTGCTCATTAAACATAAAATGTAATTAGACTGATAGGTTACTGACCTCATCCAATGTCCCTTCATAGATATGTCTCAAATCCTGGCAAGCTCTCTGGTGCAGATTTTTTTTTTTTTTTTTTTTTATTGTAATTATGTTCACTTTTTTGTGTTGTTTTCCACTTCCCTTTTTTGCCACATNNCCTGCCAACCTTTCTGGTTCAGATTTTTTTTTTTTTTTGTGCAGATGGAAATGATGTTCACTTTATTGTGTTGTTGTCCACTTCCCTGTAAGGCAACATGAGAGTATGGGCTGCAACAAATTCTTTTCCTTGGCACCAAGGAAGACTTTCAATAGCACAGCTTCAATGGTACAACTCTGTGAGGGTTTTTTGCTCTCCAAGGGCTGGACACAACACAACATAGCAAAACTATACGCAGTGCTATACACACTTTCCCCAACAACAGAGTATTGTTCTGAGTCAACTCCACTCTTCTATGGTGATGTTGCCAATAAATATGTCTTTAATACTCAATCCTTCATACTCAGTCTTTTAATACTCAGTTCAACCAAAAGTTTCAGTCTGTAAAGTAGCATACAACCTTTCCCTTTTTCCAAACATTCTTACACTAGCTGGAATTGGATGCTGCTTCAGTGTGATTGCTCCTCTTCTAGTTGCTACTAAGCTCCAAGCTCCAGCCAGGATTCCCACAGGAAATGCTGCTCATCATGCTTGTGGTCCTGGCAGTTGAATGAAAGTCCTCCTGCCTGCTGGTAGTAGCTGCCAATCTTCCGACAGCACCTCTTCTTCCCTATATCTTATTACAGAAAATTTTCCTAGAGTCAGTTTGCTTTTCCTTGAATTTTTTTCCTTCAGTTAGTTAGCTTTTCAAAAGATAGATTCTGAATTGATCTAAAATGATGATGACTAAGATGTGTGATCCCTGTTAATGATTTCTAGCAGAGCCAGGACAGGAATAATGCATCTGTCCTAATTCTCCATGACAAGTAGACCATAACCTACTACTAGATAAAGTAGAAAAATGTGGGTTAGACAGCAACACCACCAGATGGATTCAAAACTGGCTGACCAACCACACTCAACGTGTAGTGCTCAATGGAACTGCATCTACATGGAGGGAAGTATGCAGTGGAGTACCCCAAGGCTCTGTTTTAGGCCCAGTACTCTTCAACATCTTCATCAATGACTTGGACGAGGGGATAGATGGGGAACTCATCAAATTTGCAGATGACACCAAACTGGCAGGAATAGCCAACACTCCAGAAGATAGGCTCAAG
>QLTV01002425.1:497177-518065 GCA_003457575.1 Thermophis baileyi
TGCTGCAGTTGATAAATTAGCAACTCAGTTGTTAAGTGAATCTGGCTTCCCCATTGACTTTGATTGTCAGAAGGTTGTAAAAGGTGATCGAATGACCTTAGGAAACAGCAACGGTCATAAGTATGAACCAGTTGCCAAGCATCTGAATTTTGATCACATGATCATGGGGATTCTACACGGTCGTTAAGTATGAAAAATGGTCATAAGTCACTTTTTCACCACATTTTACAAGTTGGCCACTCCCACCCGGTCACACGACCGCCAAGCCACTCCCACCCAGTCACATGGCCATCAAGCCACTCCCACCCAGTCACATGGCTGTCAAGCCACTCCCACCCGGTCACATGGCCGTCAAGCCACTCCCACAAAATTAAGCCACGCCCACAGAGTGGTAGTAAAAAAATTTGGAACCCACCCCTGGACGTAATGACTACTGAATTCATTGCCCTAAGCCCTGGTGCCTCTGCAGATTTGTTTCAGAATCAGCTCCTGTTTGAGAGGGGTTGTTTGCCTAGTGAATGTAACCCGTATAATGCCTAATTAGGACTTCTCCACCTTCTTTCCTTTCCCTTCACTCCATCTCCCTCATGTTCTGCTTTTCCTTTCTTGTGTTGGAAGAAGGAAAGGGAATGTGTATGTGTGAAGGAGAGAAGAGTTATTATATGCAGATGGGAATCAATTAATTTTGTAAATAGAATAACAGTTTACAAGAAATTAATTTTAATTAGTAATTATTAATTCATTTAACATATTTGTCCTGGTTCTGACCTTTTGAAGGAGAGTCTATTTGCAGGGAGATAAATCCATCCAAATAGGCACACACAAGAGGGTCACATATGCATATTTTGACAGGGGAGTGGTCACCTTCACCGGTCACTGAGCCGAGGTGGCGCAGTGGTTAGAGTGCAGTACTGCAGGCTACTTCAGCTGACTGTTCAGCAGTTCAGCGGTTCAAATCTCACTGGCTCAAGGTTGACTCAGCCTTCCATCCTTCCGAGGTGGGTAAAATGAGGACCCAGATTGTTGGGGGCAATATGCTGACTCTGTGAACCGCTTAGAGAGTGCTGTAAAGCACTGTAAAGCGGTATATAAGTCTAAGTGCTATTGCTATTGCTAGAGTTGGCAATTTTAGTTGATAAGGTTGGGAAACTAGGCATTGCACATGATTTTTCTTTGTGTTTATATTTGTGTGTTTCTATTCTTCAAACTTTGGTGAATGGCATTTTTTGGAAAGCACTATATTATTCTCTTTGTCCCCTGCCACCATTGTTCCTAATTTCTATAGGTAGATCCAAACCATGTAGTCATCCAGAAAACTACATGGACATGAAGTCCCTAGGGATTTACCTCAATTTAAAGACATTACTATACTTTTTTCTATAGTAATGTAAAAGAATTTAGAACCTGGGTATGGTAGGAAAGAACCGTTAAGATGGGAAAGAAAGAAGGAATGAGACATTAATAAGGGACTTGGAAAAGCAAATTCACAGTCCAGAGATTGAAGCAACCAAAAACCCAAAATAACCCCACCTTGTTTGTTTAGTATTATATGGGACAGAGAAACTGGTCAGTCAAGATTCTTATCATTATGCCCTAGAGAACATTGTAGCATTCCTGCAATCCCTGTGGTGTCTGTTTCTTGACTTGACCTACCTCAAAAGGTTAAAAAGTCAGAATGAATGAAGTATTGAAAGTATTGCACTGTTAGCTTGAAGTTTCCTGAAGAACTTCAAACCATATGGGAAAATATATATCCCTTTAATTATGAAACATCCTCATAAAATATAATTTGAAATCTCCAACCTTTTTTATTGGTTTATAATATGTTTTGATAATACTATAACAAAATCTTTATTATTTATACAAATGAAGTTTGTTATCTATACAGTAATACACAAAAAAGACATACACGTGTAGTTTAAAAATTTCCAGATGACATTCATATTCATACAATACTGTGAGACATCTAAGTAAATTTTCAACTACAGTATAGATTGTTCTATCCTGGTAAATTGCCAGGTTTGAGTGAATCCTTCATGAATTGTCCCTTCCTATCTTCATGGGTGTGGAGCAGCGGTGGGTTGCTCCCGGTTCAGCCCAGTTCGGCGAACCGGTAGCAACAGGATTTAGAACCCACTACTGGTGTGGAGGGACATTGCACTGCATGGTGAGATCTTAAAATGGTAGCTTCCAAACCTCCATTGCGTTTTTGATTTTCTTATATTGCCCCAGAACTGTGTTATATCAGGGAAGTTGAGGAAAATTAATAGGAGATTGAGAGGAAATAAAAGCAGTTCCATGAGCAGCTGCTTAATGCTCATTGGACTGAAATGCCAGTTCATCTGCTATGGGTTTTGCCACGTCAATACAGCTCTATCCCTCCACCAGCTTTGAAAATGTCTAACATGGGAGAAAGGCTATAGCAAGAACCAGATTTGTATATTACAGTGTCAAGCTCTTTGCCAAGATCTGCTAAATGCTTGTTCAAGTCTAAGGATCAGAATGCCCAAATAAGTCTTAAAGAAACTGAAAAACTTCATGATCGTCTAAAGTTCGGACATCATTTGTGATCTTTGGACCAACAGATAAGCAAGAGATTCCAAGATATAAACTGTCCATTTGTAAGTTTCCCATGTTTTGCCATCGTGGTCATTGTTATTTTTGTTTTCTTTTTTTAATCATCACAGAATGAAAAATGGAAAGTCTTGAAAATATTTTTGGGTAATGCTAGCAGGTCTTCATAAAAAACACCTATATGAGGTGTTTCAAGAAGAAGATTGACAATAATAGTAATCAACAGGGTGTTATGAAACTCTCAGTTTTCTCACTGTACCTAATAAATAACTCCAGAAGACCGGGCCAGCTGTTGCACAGCTGGAATAAATCAGGAATAAGAACACAAATCTGACAAAGCTTTGTGGTACATTTTTGGAAAAGTTAGAAGAAAGAACTATTCTGAACAGGAGCACAGAGACACTACTAGGGTATTTTTTTTTCAATATATGATGCTCTCCTAGTCTGCTCCTGTGTTTTATTATTAAAATAATATGGTGATAAATGAATTTACTGAACAGTTCATCCAGTGAAAAATGATTTGCCTGAAAGTTTGTGCCTTGATATTTGTGATAAAAATGGATAATGAAATCGAATGTAGTGTGGGAAATGCATTTTAGTGCTGTGATCTGTAGCCCAGAAAGGTGCCAAAATGAGTGATTAATTTTGCAGTAATCAATTACCAGAAATGCTGTTCATAGGAAATTTATTAAATGGAAATTAAATAATAGAGGAGCTTCACTTACCGTTCTGACCGTAAGCTAGACCTCAAGGCTAAAGGCAGAACCTTGACAAATGGCAGGAACAAATGATGGATGGAGACCACCAAGATACATTCTATAATGGATCTGCAGCAGATTTGATTTGGGGCTGTTTATTACTCAGATTTAAAACTCTCAAGAAGAGGGATTGTTTATTTGGTTCCTTTGTTTTAGTAAACTTAAAAATTGGGTCATATTTTGTACAGGATTGTGGTGCCTTAAAAAAACCCAGAACAGGTACTTGTTTATTATTGGGCTTCATGCCAAAAAGAGATTTGAGATATGTAGGAATAATAAAAACCAGGAGTATAATAAGTCATAAGTCAAAGACATGCTGATGAAAATCTCACTTCTTTGTTCAGAAGATTCAAGCATCACTGTAACTTTATGTTGAACTTAGTAGGAAAAAGTGATGATGAGACAGGTTTATTTTAAAAAATAGCAATAGCACTTAGACTTATATACCACTCCATAGCAGGGGTGGGTTCCTCCCGGTTCAGACTGGATTGCCCAAACCGTTAGCGACCCGCTGGTGACATCACGGATCCGGTTCGGTCGGTGCCGGTCCGTGGGCGCCGCCATCTTTTTTTGGGAATTTTTTGTGAATTTTTTACTGTTTGGAAGGTTTTTCCTGTTCTGCTGCTTGAAAAAGGGCCCTCCCGCCCACCCCTGGGTTTATACTGACCTTTATTCCTTCACCCGAAGCACAGCTGATCAGAACGTCGCAATGCGAAACTGGTGGGGAAGGTAAGTGGAACCCACCCCTGCTCCATAGTGTCTTATAGTACTCTCTCACAATGTCAGCATATTGCCCACAACAATCTGGGTCCTCATTTTACCGACCTTGGAAGGATGGAAGGCTGAGTCAGCCTTGAGCCTCATCAGGTTCGAACTCCAGTCTGTGGGCAGAGTTAGCCAGCAATACTGCATTCTAACCACTGTGCCACCAGGGCTCCTATTTCCCCAGCTAATCAATTGTATTCTTCTTGCATAGCAAAAATTCTAAAGAGCTGTATTTATAGGTGATTTTAAAAAGAAGAATTTTCCAGTGCAAAATACACATAAGTAGCATTTCCCTAAGCCAGGCATTCTGTTTTACATAGAATAGAAAAAGGACACCTGCATACCAAAAAAAAAACAACCCACCTTGCCTCCAGTCTCCCTAGAGCAGTTGGTGCAGGATCGACACATAGGCCTCAATTAAATTAAATTGAATTAAAGAATTTCCCTCAATGCATAAACACACTTACTATGGTTATAAGAAAGAAAGAAATCCCAAAAGATTGAAGTAGAAGTTTCTAATTCATTGTCTGGTATATGCAGGAGGGAAGGGAATTCCATACACACATCAAAAGTTCAGGGGGGGAAATTGCCATATTTTCTGTACACCATTAAAAAAATTATTTGCAGCCAAGAAATCCAACCTTTGGACTTATTTTGGATAGATAGAATAAGATGCAAATAAACCCCAACAGTAACAAAAATAGTATTAGAAATCTAGGGAAGGAAGAAAGGGGAATTATGAAACATGGATACAAATTTAATGTTTCTGTCATTAATTCTTCCAAAAAAATCACTCCATATGTTTAAAGTCCCCCCTCTCCATATTCTTGAAGAAAAAGGACAAAATAAATGAAAACCTAGATTTAATGGGACTGAACTAAATATATTTTCTGAGTGTTCTTTCTCCTTCTAAAATTTATTATTAAACTATGTTGTTATTTTAAATATATATGCCGATCACATTAGGATTTTGCATACATGGACCAGGGGTGGGTTATAACTTACCTCGCTGCTGGTTCGCTTCCTCCTGCGCCGCGCGGTGCACGCACGCGCTTTGCACGCGCATGCACAATGCCGAAAAATTTTAAAAAAATTCCCCCCAAAAAAAATCCAAAAACAAGATGGCGACACATGCGCAGTGCCGGAAACTCGGCTTCTGTGCATACGCAGAAAAAAAAATTTAAAAAATTCCCCCCAAAAAATTTTTTTTCAAAAAAAAAATTCCAAAAAAAAGATGGCGGCGCCCACGAACCGGCACCGACCGAACCGGCTCCGTGATATCACCATGAGGTCACCAGCGGGTCGCTACCGGTTCGGGTAAACCGGTCCGAACCGGGAGGAACCCACCTCTGACATGGACCTCAGAAACTGCAGTAGCCCTTTTGATTTCTAGGAAAGCCCATGCCTGTGTGTGCATTCAACATTAAAGTATTCATAGCACAAGGAGAAACCCAGAAGCTTGGGAGAACCCAGAGGCATGAAATTATTGAAGCACCAATGTTGTAAGTGTACTGCAGAGACAGTTTAAAAAGACATTGAATAATTCTATGGCACATTGCAAATGATGCTGAATGCAATATCAAAATACATTGTCATACTATTAATGAATAATCAGAATACAACAATGTGAAGAAATGAAGTAACTTCCAAGCACAGAAAAATTTGTATTGGGTATACAATATGCAAAAACCCAAGAGGTAGATTAACAGAGTGCAGGTAGTCCTCGACTTACGACCACAATTGAGCCCAAAGTTTCTGTTGTTAAGTGAGACAGTTGTTAAGTAAATTTTGCCCCATTTTATGACTCTTTTTTGCCACAGTTGTTAAATGAACCACTGCAGTTGTTACATTAGTAACTTGGTTGTTAAGTGAATCTATCTTACCCATTGACTTTGCTTGCAATCATCATAAGGTCGCAAAGAGGGATCACATGATTCCAGGACACTGCAACCTTCATAAATATGAGTCAGTTGCTAAACATCCAAATTTTGATCACATGACCATGGGGATGCTGCAATGGTCATAAGTGTGAAAAATGGTCATAACTCATATTTTTCAATGCCATTGTAACTTTGAACGGTCACTAAACCGTAAATCGAGGACTACATGTATTATGAAAAGAATTATTTGTGGTTTTTTTAGCAAAACTGCTTAAAATATATACAAATGTATATTACAAAGAGCATTGCATTGGAATCAAATTGACTACATAATAATAGAAGATGGAGAAATAATGAACCATTCAGCCAGGACACTTCCAGGTGCAGACTGTGAGCGGAATATGAATTATTGGTGACAAATATATGGTTTAGACTTAGCAAAAGGAAAAAGAATATGCACGTCAGCAAGACATGACTTGGAGAACATACAGTCAGAACATAAAATCAGAATAAGGAATAAATTTAGTAAGCTTAACTGGCTTAGTAGTAAACCTGAGGAGCTATGTGAAGAGATAAGAGACATCCTGGAAATGGAAGTGGAAAAAATGTACTCTAAATGTCAAAAAGATAAAGGTCCAAAAGGGTTTCAAAAACAAGCTAGCATGACAGTCAAGGAAAGGCTGAGGATGAAAGTCAATAAGAGAATACAATAACTGAACAATCTTTCAACTTCAGGGAAGAGAGGACAAGCAAATATATCTCAGTCAAGAATGTCAACAAGTAGAGGAATATAACAACAAAACAGAAATGAGAGATATCTTTAAAAAGGACAGAGAAATCACAGGAAAATTTAAAACTAAGATAGTGCTGAAAAATAATAATAATGGGAGGTAAATGTCAAAGACGTATTGAACAGCTATACTGAAACCCTTACTGAACTGGATTATAGGATGACAGAAACATTTGTAGAAAGGTAATACAGGCTGAAAGCAATTCCACTAGAAAGTAAGGTATGAAAGTACAATATATCAGTTATCAAATAGGAAAATGCCAGGCATAGAGAAAACACCAATTAAAAGCACTTCAGTTACATGCTGATGTCAATAAATATGGAATAAGACTGTGTGGCTTCCAAATCAGAAAATATTGAAAAGGGAAATTCAAGAGAATGCACAAATTATCAAAACATCTACTAATTTCTTCATGCAAGCAAAGTAAGCTTCTTAAGAACAGTGCCATACACAAGGAGAGAAGTTCTAAATGAGTAAATACTCATACTTTATACTTTATTCTATGAAGAAACATGAGTACATATAGTTAACAGGTATATAGATAATGGAGGTAAGGTAGATGGTAAGGTAGTAATGGAGAGAACAAGGAAATATCTGAGAAAATTTAGTTTTGCTTCATTAATTGTATCAAGTCTTTAGCTGTGTGTACACCATGCTAGAATGTAGAACATCTTCAAGCTAATGTACCACAATATTTGATTGTTCATTTTACAATGAACAAGTAGCTACTATAACAACTCAGTTTGGGAGAACAGAGTGTTTCAGAAAGGGGAGAGTGACAAAGGTGCATAGGCAAAAAATGTTCCTTTTCTGTTTAAATTTTTGCAGCAAATACATTACAAGAAAGGCACAGGATTGAAAAGACTGGCAGCTGGAGTCAAAACAAGAGGCCAAAGCTTCGATATTTTGAGTTAGGTAGATAATATACCACACTGCTACCGGTAGCTGAATATAAAGGAAATTTAGAAGATCATTAAGAACATTTAAAAGTGGAAGGTGAACAATCTGGATAAAGGTAAAATAGTAAGAAGTGACTATAGTAGATATTTTTCTTTCTTGAGATTAGATAAAAATGGATAATGTGCTGGAGAAGTAAAGAGGACAGCAAACTTAGATAAAGACTGTTCCATAACAATGAAAATCAGAATAATTAATGATCCTTCCATGTGATCCTTCCATGTGATGGTGAAAAAATGCATTAGTTCATGATAAGAGGAAAAAACAGATGCATTATAGATTTGGAAATAGTTACTGAGAGTAGTATATTCTGGAATAAAAATCAATCAGTCATGGGTCAAATAAAAGTTGACTGCTCTTCTGAGGTGAGATCATCAAACAGATGTAGACTAGGAAAAGGTTTTGTTTGACGAAACTTCCAAGGGGACAACAGATCAAGTGGATGGATACAATCAAAAGTGGAATATAGTTGGAAGAGCTACAAGTTGTTGCTGGTCTCAATGTCTGGATAGTGGTCGGTCAATAGGAATTGTGCCTGTCTTGATGTCATCTAATTACCTCATTCTTGTGTGTTTGTGACGTGAATAGTAATAGAATGTGGTTAACTTCTAAAATGGTCTTAGCAAATTAATATGCAACAGTATTTATCAGTCGGTACCTCAAATGAGCTGCTAGGTTTCTCTCACATTTCTTGGAGGGCTACCAATTGCGATTTGTCAATACTCAGGTATTTTTTCCACCTTAGCAGATCTGTTTGACTCATCCAGAACAGGCAGGGAGAATATTGGAAGAAATTAAGAATCTTTGCCCTCGATAGAACCCTGTAAATTAGTGAACTGACAACATTGGAAAGAACTCAGGAGCCGAGGTGGCGCAGTGGTTAGAGTGCAGCACTGCAGGCTACTTCAGCTGACTGCTAGCTGCAGTTCGGCAGTTCAAATCTCACCGGCTCCAGGTTGACTCAGCCTTCCATCCTTCTGAGGTGGGTAAAATGAGGACCCAGATTGTTGGGGGCAATATGCTAACTCTGTAAACCGCTTAGAGAGGGCTGTAAAGCACTATGAAGCGGTATATAAGTCTAAGTGCTATTGCTATTGCTAACTCACTAAAGGCAAAATCACTTTGGGTTATAGGGGAAAACCTAGATAAATATTTCACTCAAATTCACATATTCTAATCATTTTATTGTATAAATGCAAAACAGAGCATTCTGGTTATGTGGTATGTCTGCACAAAACTTTTACTGTTCTGTTCCTCTTTAAAAGTAAAATAAAGCAGTTCTTTGTATAAATAAAACAGGATATCATTTCACCATTCATTAAGAATGCCAATCTTAATACATCATTTAAAAAGAGAGAGGTTTGTAATTCTTTTCCAGCAAGAAATTTTAAGATTACAAATCTTTTCACTATGTAGAAACAGGTGAGGGGATATGCATAATTTATCACACAGAATAGAGATCTAGAGTGAGAAAATGTAATAAGAATAATAAGAAACCTACAAGAAATGTGTCTCTCAAACAGCATTTGATCTGATTACAAATTTGTTATATCAGTTATGTATCTTTTTATATGTGATTCTTTAATATATGTATATTTCTTTTTCCAATCATTGCTTTAATTCTTGATTGGGAGCCTCCCAAAGTTTGGTGTAAAATGGGCAGCAGTACAAATGTTTTAAATAAATACACATATTGGTTAGTAAGTGTAACCTTATTGTCTGCTCTTTTCCCCTACCTCACTTCATTGACTACATTTTGTTGTCTGGTAGAAAAACTGGACAAAAACATACCAACATGCTCCTTTTTTACCAATTCTGTTGCTGAGCTATGGATTAGTGGCCCATGCTAGGTGTTTCTCTAGAGCACTTTGCTTAAGATACTGGTTTATAATTATCTGTTTACCTAACTTCAAAATTGTCCTGAAGCTTCCAAATTCACAAACAATTTATGAATTAAGGAAAAAGAAAATGACTGATTATACAATGTGCTTTGCAATAAGTGGTGCTGTTTGGAATATAATTCTGCCTAATATTTGGTTGAAATGTTCTAAAGTGCAGTTAGATAAAAGATGTTTCATTGCTATCCTTTTTCATCCCCCCCCCAAAACAGAATAACAATAAAAGGCTCAAGAATACTTTTGTGTGAATGGATGCATATTTTACTGCCACAAGTGACAAAGCATATTACATTCTTCAGATACATGATAATTTTGGTGCTTTGATTGTTCACTGAAGTCATGATTTTTCTGCATGTGTTCTCCCTTTAAATAACAGAAGCACAAAGTGGTGAAAGTTTGTCAGGAAATGGAATCAAAATACCTTAAGAAATGTAAGAGACCTATTCCTCACCAAATGCGGTAACATTTCAGCAAATAAAAGATGGCTTATTTTCTGAAGCAGCAGTTAATAGCTGTTCATGACAGCTATAAAAAGATGCCTGCATCAGCGGTTCAAGCATTTTAAAGCATATAATATTGAGTCAGATTTTCAAGTTATTTTGTGAGTCATTATTCTACATGTGCATCTTTTCAATCCCCGTTGCGGCTTCTATAAATTCATATTTCTTACTAGATTCTCATGTAGGTCCCCTATTGTTTCTGCTAACTTCATTTACATTCTTAATACCATCAATTCAGCTCACTATTTACAGATGATAAAGGAGGAAAGGAGTCTCCAATCGACTACTTGGCATGATAACTAAAAGTCCCAACATCCATTGCTAAGGTAGTATTGACTGATTTATTTGGTTGACATTCGATAACATCTCTGCATGAAATAGGCAGCCAAGTATATTTTATGAGTGAGCATCTACTGAGGATGGAATATATGTGTCAGTACTATAGCTATATAGGTAACAGAATGATTATATAGCTCTTTTTATACCTGACCATGTTTTTATTTTTTTCTACTAAATTCGCTTAGTAGAAATAAACTTCATTGAGATCTATAGATTTTCTTTCAGGAATCTACATGTGAATTCCTGTAGCTGAATCCAAGTAAGTTTATCTGTGGATAAACCGTTTTAGTATGCTTTCCCTAATCATGGTATTTTACCATTATCCTGGGTCCTGGGTCCCAAATTATACATGATCTTTAATACTGACAAGTAATTTGTTTTCAATGAAATACAGAACTTTAATTATCTCCCTATGTAATGGGTTAACTATTGCCTTCAGCTATCTATGGCCCACTTATAAAACATTTAGATTATCATACCCATATTGTACAGACATCAACCAGAATTTCAATCATAGGTATATTCTTATTCTGAATGAGTTTGTGGCCTGATTTCAAATTTTCTTCTTAGTCTGTAAAATACAGCAAAAATGTGACATTGTTCACAATATTATATATAGCAGTTTATTGAGAAGCATAAAATATTAAGGCAGGAAGCAGATAATAGGCTTTAAGAGATCTAAAAGCAGTGTGAAAGTGGTGCTCTTTTGTCATGAGCACCACTTTTGTCCCTTTCGAATTAACTTTGACTTGGATTTAAATATGATTTAATGGACACGCCCATGTAGGGTGGTGGTGTTTTTTTTTACAACAATAGGAAAGTGGTTTGCCACTTCCTGTTTTTCTATATATATATATTTAAAAAAAAATCCAATTTAAGCTTCTGTGTTTGGAATTTCTGCTGTCCTGTCATCCAATTATTTGCCAGGTCTCATCCTGTTTATCTTATTTACCTGGTGCTGCCATGTAATGTACAAATAGCTGTTCTACCTGCTATCATCTAGATTATAGCCGATTTTGGTTAATCTCATAAAACCAAGCAGGGTCAGCTCTAGTTAGCATTTAGTGAGAGGATAGAAAATCCAAGGATTATAGGCTAGATTGAGAAAGTGGAGGAGGAAAAAAATCTCAAAATGAGGCGATGACAAAGCATTTGTCAGGATAAGCACATTGGATATTTCCATCAAAAGACAAGCACAACTTGAAGGATACTTCATCTTTTGATAGCAGTGATGTATCTTTTTAAATAAGGTTTTGCCCTCTTTGCTGTTAATAATTTTGTAATCTACAATAGTAATAATTTTGTAGATGCTTTTGTGTAGATAGGATGACAAAAGCAATCATAAACAATAAGATTGTATGCAAGTAGTCTTTGTATTTGTGACACAGTCTCTCTCTTTTTGAAGGAAAAAATAGTAATAAAACTTGGAAAAAATGATTTATTTTGAGTTCTTGTTAATGTACATACATGTATCATCAGTGACAATATCTAACTGTCTAGTCTTGTCTTGGCCTCTTTGGTTTTCTTTTGTTTTTTGCCTTCAATTTTTCAGGATCTTCTCCAATGACTCTTGTTTTCATACTAAATGTCTGGGATATTTAGCTTCATTATTAGTGTTTCCAGTGAGCAATGTGATTTTATTTCATTCAGGGAGTCCTCATTTAAAATCCATTTGTTCAGCAACCATTTGTTACCATTCACTGAATGAGGGACGAATATGAGAGGTCATTTAGTTACAGCTGTCCCAACATCCCCATAGTCATGTGATAGTGATTCAGGTGCTTGGCAACTGGCTCACAATTACAACATTGCAGCATCCCACGGTTACAGTATCACCATTTGCAATTTTTAGTGCCAGCTTCTAACAAGCAAAGTCAATGGGAAATCTGACTGGAAGTAGTAAATGGCAGTCTCATGAGTGTAGGATGATGCAACTGTGCAGGATTCGCCTAACAAACAGCCATTGGAATTGCTGCAATTGCGATCATAAGTCGGCAATGCAGTTATCTGATGTTATGCCTTACAACTATGTCATGTAGCAATGGCATTCCCAGTCCTAATTACCGTAGATAAGCGAGGACTTACTTGTACTTAATGAATTGTTCTTCTTAAGGTCCATGGTATTCTCTGTATTTTTTTTCAATAGTGCAATACAAAGACAACTGTTCAGCCTGTCTGATGGTTGACAATATTGGCAATGTAACTGTGACCTTTCAACCTTAATATATTCTTTTGTTGTGAATGTGATTTTTCCGCTCTGAAAATATATTTTATAAAAATAGCAATTGCAATAGCACTTAGATTTATATACCGCTTCATAATGCTTTACAGCACTCTCTGAGCAATTTACAGAGTCAGCATATAGACCCCAACAATCTGCATCCTCATTTTACCAACCTTGGAAGGATTGAAGGCTGAGTCAACCTACAGTCCATCAGGATCGAACTCCAGGTTGTGGGCAGAGGTAGCCTGCAATATTGCATTCTAACCACTGCGCCACCAGGGCTCTAGTAACAAAACAAAAATAGTAAAATATATTTTGTCCATATCTATTAGGATTTTTTTTTCAAATAGATGCCTCTTTAGTTTATGCTATAGTCACCACCTCCTATTAATTTCTGAACAGAAGAATCTGAAGTTTGTTGATATTTTGAGTACTTTTCTGCCTATTTTGCATTAGGTTGGTATTTTCAGTTGACATAATTTCAGCAGAAGGGAGGGAAGTGTTCAACAGCCAGTGGATTTTTGCACTCTCTTTTTTTTACAGTCTCTTAAACAAGAGATTCCTGAAGTCTTCTCCATTTCTGAAACTGTTGATGAGTTTCCCAGAAATTTTATTCCAGATTCTTTTTTTTTCTAGTCTGATATTTATCATTATATAATCTGTGTGTAAATTAAATAAATAAGGAGATAATATACAGACACACTCCTGTAAGAGATGACCAGCCTGAGCCTGAGGGAGGGGTCAGAGGAATCAAATGCATCATCAGGCTTGAGTCTATAAGAGATCCAAGTCTAGCCCACTTTGAATTGTGTTGACTCTTATCTACCGCCAATTTATGTTTACTGTTAGTAGTTCAGATTCTTGTAGAGAGCATTAGCATGCAATAAACCTATATTCATTTGAACTGCCTAAACTCCTAATTTCCTGCACTTAACACTCCTTTTCCAAATGTAAACCACTTGATGCTTCATATTTGTTTTAACTGTTACTTCCTGGTCATTGTACAGTATATATTTTTTCAATAGGCAGAAGAGGTGGCCTACTACTCCCATATTTTAAGTGTTTTCTGCCTAATACTGTACAAAGGTTAAAGGCTATTGTTTCTAATATATCAAAAGTTCCTTCATCACAGTAGTGTTTATGTGGTAAAACCACACATAAATAAATAGAGTAAACATTTTAAATGTTTACAGCAGTGAATAGTGAATGAATCCATCATATTTTTTTTCCAGAAGCACTAATTCACCAGTTTTTGTTTAAAGAGTATTTTTCTCTCAACGATGGAAACAATATATCTTGCACAGATCTGTTCTGAAATATCTTTGGATATTTCATTTCCACAATAAAGAGAAAATACATGAAAATAAATTATTGATTAAGCGGTATCGTTATCGTATTGAAATGCAGATTACAACCACAAGCAGCGTTTTTATTCTCTGGTTAGCTTTCCAAAGCAATTAAACCTAAGCTCTTGGATATTCTCAATTACACTTACACTTGCTATGCCATTAGGAAAGAAGTGAAGTTTGTGGTTAATTTGAAGCAGAATTTTCCCACATGAACATTTAGTTGGAAAAGAGACTCCTCAAGAGAATTACTGTCTACTTTATTGCACACTCAGTCCAGAATGAAACACTGGTTCTATTTATCTCGTCTCCTTATTCAGAGTTGTATAGTGCATCAAATGACTTACCCGTTGCTTTGAATGCATCTGTGGTTAGTCTTGTCAAGCTGCATCTGTACTAATATGCTCCATAAAATCTTTGAAGCATATTTTAAAAACCTATTTGGATCTCAGCTGACCCATGCTGTTATAATATTTTATGCTGCCCAGAACGTAATTCTTAGTTTACTCAACTAAAGCTGTTGCAAAAGAGCATAATATTCATAAAAGTTTAGTTCATATAAATTATACTGATTTTAAGCATTTTAAAATGTTTTTTTTCTGCTCCAAATTCCTAATTTAAAGATAAAATAATTCTCCAAATTGCCTATTTTTAAAATAAAATCCCCCAAATATAGAGAAAAGCACAAGTGACAAAGGAAGGACATGCGGTACTGAAGGCAAATTATTTAAATGGACAAAATGAGCAAAAATGTTTCCATACTTGTTTGAGATATCTCCATGATGTTTTTTATTTCAGATCTCTTTAGTTTTTGGATTTGTTTATGAGGGGATTACAACTTAAAACTATTTCTGTAAGTCTTTTACGTAGTTGGAAAAAACATTCTGCTGATTTCAACATGCACTGGTTCCATTGACAGAAATATCTCTTCAGAATAAACATATTTATGGAATAATAACTGATACACCATTTTTTTTGGAAAATTGCAACTGACAAAATATAATTCAGGAAGCTAGAATCTCACAAACTACTTGAGATTAATTCACATTATGCCCAGTTAAACTTTATTTTTCTATTGTTCCTTTATTTTTCATTAATTTCTCCATTCCTTTCCCCAACTGTCTTACTATCAATGTACACAAATTCATCTTTGCTGTAGATTTTTTCTACTTATGTAGAAAATTTTCCCTGAAAACACAACTATCACATCTTTGAAACATTAATTTTCAAATCCATACTGATTATTATTCACAATTCTAATGCTTGTTGCAAATCATTTGGATTCTCAGCCAACAACTTGGCATCCTCTGCATATAAAAATGTACATACATTCATGTTCTTCACCAACATCCCTCTAATAGTATCCCAAACATTTCTTACATATTTATCCATAAATACATTAAACAATCCAGGTAACATCAGACATTTTCATCTTAATCCTTTCTCATGACTGGACTATTTATAAACATTCTTGTTTATTTTTGCGGATTCTCTACTTCCATAATATAACTACTTTTTTCCACGTTCAGCAATCAACGTTCAAGTCCATATTAGTGCAAATCATTCCAAAATGTATATGTTCTATCTCAATCAATCAGTATACAATACTTTTTTCACACTCATATATTTCTTAATAATCTCCTGAAAAGCAAAAATCTGTTCAGCATAATCGCTATCCAATACTGCATTTTCCAAATATTCATTTGGAAATGTTCCCCAGAACTGCTTAATTAAATAATTCCCTGGTAAATTTGCGTTCTCTCTTGCTACCTTTCCTGTTGTGGAAGTGAAGAATAGTTTAATCTTCCAGCTGCCAGGTTGTGATGCAATCTTCACACATAAATATTAAACAAATAACCCATCCACAGATGAAGCAATGTACTCCTATTCTCAAACTTACCCATGATAACAGTAAGGGGATTGGACTAGAAGACCTCCAAGGTCCCTTCCAACTCTGTTAATTCTGTTAAAGATCATATATTTCTCCTATGTTTGTAAGTTACAACTTTTACGTGCTATGGTTGTCACCTGATGCTGTCTAACATGGCTTTTACAATTGAGGTTTTCACATAAAACATTTTTGCAAAGTAAATCATATGTAGCCTTCCATACTTGTACAAATGTAGCATTCTGTGCTAATGGTTAGTACAGTACTAGTCAGTAAGTACAATCAAGTTTTCATTTTATTCAAAGGAGATTCATACAATTCTATGCAATCAGGATCTATAATCTAGAAACTACCTTCCGTACTAACCTATTTTTGACCATATCTCATCATCTAAGATAAACATTGAGTGTACAAACATCATAAGTTGGGTTGACAAAATCAGAAATGAGGAGGTGATAAGCCGCCTGGGAAAGCCAAGGGAAATCATCAAAACCATAAAAAAGCAAAAGTTAGAATATTTTGGACATGTGATGCAACACCCAGAAAAATATGGCTTACTTCACTTAATCCTCCAAGGAAAGATTGAAGGCAAACGAGGTCCAGGCAGAAGAAGAACATCATGGCTTCAAAATCTAAGGGACTGGTTTGGACAAACCTCAACAGCAATTTTTTGTGCGTGATAAAAATGGGATTGCCAACATGATCACCAACATCCAATGACGGATATGGCACAACAAGAAGAAAGTACTAACATCAACTCAGGATATTAATACAGGTACAGCATGTACCACTGGATCAAAAATATCAATAATAAATGCCACAGCTAAGACTTCAACTTTTAATGAATTAATCACACTGATAAATCAAACCTCTCCAATTATTTTAAGTATCTCTGATTTATTATGCAGATGTTCAGAAAGATTTCACCAATCTGTCTCTCATATCCTGAACTAAGATTTACAGTATATAAAATTATGCAAAGTGCATCAAAATCAATCCTACTATATTTTGTAATAGCAGATAAAACATGCATTTATCTGCAATTTGTGAATTGTTCTTTTTCTTAATCTCCTTCCTCATTTTATAGATATGGGATATATTGGGTACTTCCCATTTTTTAGCAGGGAACATGGGGTACTAAACTTAAAGATTTATTGCTACGAGGTAAAAGAAACTGCTTCAAGATTTCTTTTAATGGGAAGCAGTATAGACAAGTTATAAATAAATAAATTTCAGGTGGAAAAGAAAGAGTTCAGGTTCATTATCCAGGAAATGTTTTCTAAGCAGCAATTCTTAGCTACTATCAGGTAGAACGAACAAGAAGGGTTTTTTTTTCCAAGTAGGTAAATTATTGGCTTGTATTTCTCTTAATCATAATTCATAACACGGTTGCTTTTCTTATTCATTTTCTCTTTCAATAAAATGGAATAAAATAAAAATCATTCTTCTATGTTTTGCCCTTGACAGTTTAATCACAAAAATGCACTTCAGCTCTTTTGACATTTATTTAGGGTAATGTGATTGACTTGAATTATGTAATCTCCCAATGAAAGCAGGGGAGCTAATGTTCTTGGGGGAATACATACTAAACAAATGTAAGAGGACAAATAGAGAAAAAGTTAGCACCACACAGACATTAAGGATAAGTTTGGTTAATGGTAGAAAATCTCACTCTATTTTTTTATTTAAAAAAATCAGAATGGAGTACCTTGTTTCTTGCTTTCAATTATTATTCTGTGTTTGAATGTCTAGCAATTGGGCCCACAATACTTGCTGATACTTGTTGTCAATCCATCCTGTTTTGGGTGACGTTTCATGGATGCTTTTTATTAAGTGGGCTCCATTTCATGACTGCCTTGGTCCACCTGCCATCAGTTCTTCTTGCTATGTGACCAGCCCATTTCCATTTCAATTCTTTTACACTCTTGATGATATCGTATACTTTTGTTTGTTCTCTTAATCCATGTGCAGGTCTTACTATTTTGTCTTGTAATGCTGAGCATGTATCTTTGCACTACTCTTAGCACAAACGCATATGCATATACACACACACAGAGGTGGAATATCTTCTTGTTTAAAAGTTTCAATAAAATAAAATTCAATAAAAGTTTCAATAAAAAATATGTGTGCATATATGGAATTTTATTTTATTGATACTTTTAAACAAGAAGATAAAAATTAATACAAACATTTAGAAAAATGAAATCTTAGAAAAAGCAAAATGTGTAAGAAAACAATTAAGAAGCTATCAAAAAAATTAAAATCAGAAAGATACCTGGTCCAGATGGCCTGGCTGCCTGTTACTATAAATGTGTTGAAGATAAGCATTTACAGCCTTTCCAATAAATGAATAATATTACTTTACGGAATGGAAAAAGCTCGATAGATGGAAGTAGGCTAATATAATATTATTATCTAAAGCGGAACAAGATTAGACTTTAACAAGAAACTGTTGCCCAATAGCTTTAATGAACTCTGGAAGATTTGATGCAACATATTAAAAATAAATAAAATAAATAAAACAAGCTGCATTGATATTCTTAAATGTAGAAAAAACCTTTGACAATTTTAATTGGAATTTTTGTTTGGAGTTCTGGAGCATATGAACCTTGGAGATAATATTAGGATTGATTTATATTTCTCAGTATAAGTTAAAAACCAAAATGTAATCTCTGTTTATTTTAATATTTAATTTTTTAATGTTTAGTACTTGCTTTTATGATGTTGTAAGCTGCCCAGAGTCCCTTGACAGTGAGATGGATGCATATACGTTTAATAACTTAATATTACTAAATAATAATAAATAATAATGAACCTACCATCGTCTCCTATCCGTTCCTTGTTTCCTACTTTGAAGCTTGATTGTACAGTTAGGGTCCAAGCACAATTTGGGGGGGGGGGTCCAATACAACCTTGTAATATGAACCGCCCCACCCCTACCACAGTAGTCAGTACAAATATGCTATGAAATTGCCAGTTAAAAATCTAAAAAAAAGATAACCCTAAATGAGATACTTAAGGAAGTAATCATTGACTGAAATATCCTAATGCCAAGCTAGTCAGAGCTGTAAAACTCAGGTCCATGGGCTTGAATTATGAACTCAATCCATCATTTTTGCCTGATGGTTTAGGAGGAACACTTGCATTGTGTCACTCTAATGTTACCAGAATGCATGTATATATGTGAGAGAGAAAGCATGCAAAATTCATTTATGACAATTTGCTCTTGTTTATTCTGATATCCAAGAGATCAGGACTATAATTAGTGTGACTCATTGAGTCTCCAACTGACATGCAGGCATAAGGGACTTATAGTCTATTCCCCCCCCCCTTGATTCTTTATGCATAGGTCACATAAGAATTACAACAGCAGGATTTTGTATTACATTTATCTCCATCCATGTCAGCTGTGAAGTTCTAAATGAGGGTATCTATTTTCTTCCTTTTTTTTTTCAATAGCAAAGTCCAAATGTCTCTGTTACTTCCATGTGACAATTCTCATGAGCTCTTAACAGCCCTTGTTAGGAAGGTCCATTATGCTCATTTGTTTGATTAATTTTGGAAGAACCTGCCTAACCTACCCCATTACATTAATGACACTCATTTTCAACAGATGTTTTCAATAGGAAATGTTGCTAAAGGGACTATTGCTAGAATTGCAATAGTCTCATAAAAGCCGCTTTTTATAGAAAATAGTTTTAATTCTGTGTAAGCTTTGTTATTTAGGCAATTGTGGCTGATTTATCTCTTGTTCATCCACCTCGCTGTCCTGTTACTTGTCAATACAGGCACTTAGCAGCTGAATAAATTACAGAATTATTTAACCAAATTCCATATCAAGAAAGACATTTCATTATTTTTAATAACTCTGGAATCTTTCCAGATGGTTTTATTCCACTATTCCATTACATTTAGCATGTAGCAAAATGAGGCTTTATTATTACAAACGTCATCAGCTGGGGGGGAAAAATAGAAAACCCAGATATTTTTTAAAAAGAGATTGACGTTAGCAAAACCTGGCAATTTTCAAGTGTATCCAAGAATCCTTACAACATATTTTAGGATTTTTTTTTAAAAAAACAGCCATATTGGTTAAACTTTCCCCAGTTTCTACCTTATTCAGAACTTGACCTAAACTAATTGGGATCTATGGGTATTGAAAAGGGCTGGGTAGATACTTTAATTATGTTAAAGGTTGACTGTTTTCTACAGGAATCTTGTCCAGCAAAGACAAAATTCCTGTACAATCGTCACCATAGCGGTCTAACCTGAAGCCCAGACCAGTCCATCTTTGTTTAAGACCAACATAAGCATTTAAGACCAACACAAGTATCAGAATGGTCAACCAAGTGGCAACTTCAAATCTCAATCAGCAAATGCTCAGTCTTACACATTGGCAAAAATAATCAGAACACAAAATACAAACTAGATAATCACGACCTTGTTGACGATCCTCACTCAGTTAAGGACCTTGGAGTACTCATCTCTAATGATCTAAGTGCCAGAGCCCATTGCAACAGCTGTTGTGACCCAGCGCGGCAAGCCCCCAGGAAACACCACACACACACTGTTGTCCAAAATAAAGAAGGCTTTATCACTAATAAATGCTTAGTAATAAGTTAATTTCAGGGTTTCTCCCAAAGTGCCTGTTGCAAATCACAGAACACTTTGGCCGGGATTTCAAATACAAAAAAACACAAACAGATCATTAAGTCCTTAAATTCCTCACTTGCTGGAATTGGCCGAGAGCCCGGACTGGAGTTAGTCCAACTGATATCACCAAAAGTGTAAACAGTAGTCAGGTAAAATACGTGCGTTGTTTCCAGCAACAGTTTCCATTGTGATTCAACCTTATATAGTCTTAGGGCGTGGCCCCTCTGCCTGCAGGTTTACCTGTGAGGAGACCTCCTTCTACAAAGCCACTCTTGCCGGCTAGCTGCCCTGCGTGCCCTAGCATCAATCAGAGGC
>QLTV01002425.1:530208-541328 GCA_003457575.1 Thermophis baileyi
CAGTGTTGTGAAAGTGGGAAACTATGATAAATCTACAGCATTATAATTCTTCATTTGCAATATTTTATTTTTAAAATGCTTATATATTATATATTATATTATATATTATATATTATATATTATATATTATATATTATATTGGGATATGCATACATTGTTATTGCCATAGGTCAAATGAAAAAGATGGCTGACCTAAATTTTGTATGTACACCATCTAAGTAAATACAGTGTCCTCATTTCATGCCGTAACATCAAAAGAATAAATAGCATTAATAATTACCAACTTCTGATAGGAGAGAATACAAGGATTTCCAAATGGAATATGCAGAAATCACAGTATAGGAACTCTTATTCCAAAACACTTCACCTATCCGATCTCTAAAAAAAAAAAGAGAAAAAAAGTATTTAAAATACTCTTATTCATTAATATAGGTGATCCTGTGACAATAAGCTTCTTTTGTTTCCTTTTTATTATGTTGTTGTAAATCTCATACATTGTATTGTTTCAATTTAGTGATGTTTATACAATATTAATTGAAGATTACTGACATTAATTATTTAGATAACTTAGAGTGTTGAAAACAGAGAAGAGAAAAAAAGCATTCTATCAATATTAATTACAATTTAGGATGTCAGTGATTTTATAAGCATAAAATTGCTTGGCTGTTTCATCTAAAGTTGAGTAAAACATTGGGGAAAAAAACCTTGTGATCAGACAATAGACTTTTCAGCAGTTGGGTTATAACATTGTTCCATACCTGTACCTTTGAAAAAAGGAAAAAAAAATTGTGCATTGCTGATTTGCTTCAGTGAAACTGCTGGTAATTGACTCTTCTAATTACTCCAATCATTAAGTAACTAGTCTGGAGATACCAAATAATCTGAGATGACCTATCTGAAGTTTCTCTACTGTTCCTCCTTTTCTTTAGGAAGATTTTCACGTTGGGCTGATATCCCCAAGATATGCAATTCAGCGTCTAGTGAGGCTTCTATACTATTCATTCAAAACCAGTATCAATTAAACTTGTATCAGTATAGTGCACATCTATATCCATTTGAATTGCAGAATGTAAATGTTAGACACGAGGCATGTAGCTATGAAACAACAGGAATAGTAATAGCACCTAGACTTATATACTGCTTTACAGCCCTCTCTAAGCGGTTTACAGAATCAGCATATTGCCCCCAACCATCTGGATCCTCATTTTACCGATCTTGGAAGGATTGGAGGCTGAAACAATCAGGATTGAACTCCTGGCAGTGAGCAGTTAGTTAGCATGAAATACTGCATTCTAACCTCTGCGCCACTACAGCTCTAGAGACAGGCAATTATGCAAGACCCTACTGTATCATGGTTTTTAATCTCTAATGCTAAGACAATTAGGAACTTGCAACTGGAAGAGAAGAAAGAGAAGTTTCATGTTTCTTCCTGAGATCATTCTGTGTGAAATAGTCTATAGTGGACCTAGAATCATAAGCAATTGTCTTATTTTCTTGTTGATGATTGAAAGAAGGTGCTAACCAGTCCAACCTTTTAACCCAAAGAATGCACAGCAACCCTATAGGGCTTTTCTCCCTCTTTCCATATGTATGTACTCTAACCTCTAAAACAACATGTGAGGCTTCAACTTGTGCTTGAAATAATTTTTCAAAGCAGAGATTGGAAAATATCTTTAATTACACTTAGTCAAGGTAAGTTGTGAATGCCGCTTTAATCTTCGGGATGGCTCTGAGGATTACAGTTAGATTTATGCATTTGCATAATAAACATAATGTTGTGAAGGAAAGCAATTTGTGTGTGCGAGAGATAATTGCGTTTGTGTGAGTTGCCTTGGGGGCAACCCATATTAGATTGAGCTCAGCACCAGCTATTCCACTGCTGAAGCCGTTTGCATTTTTATGTAGCTGTTCAATAGAATTTAGATTTTATGCACAATTAGGCATGTATTGATGTATAGTTTGTATGTAGGCTTGGGCAATAAAAAAAAGAGTGTAGCTCTCCAGAGTAGTTTTTTGCTTCAAGTGGGAGAGGAAGATTGTATGAGCGATTCAGGCTGATGGAGTCAACCTTCCAGAAGAGGATTCAGTGGGGTAATTATAGCATTCTTTTGGCTGCGATCCAACAACTGGCAGCTCAGTATTCGGAAATGCTTAACCTACTGTTCCATTAAAATCTAGAGATGTAGTAATTTAGCACAACCTTCTGATTGTCCTCCAGTTCTATCCAGCTTCAATGTTTGCCTTTTCAGCACAGGGGAAATTGATATCGAATTGTTAAGCTTAAGATGGAATTCCACCATTGCACATTTCATATTGTTATTATATAAATATGTAACCTATTGATTGGTTTCATAGAACATGCCAAAACCAGCATTAACAAAACACAATTGCTGTGGCCATATAACATGTTTTTTTTGTTTGTTTGTTACTTTGTTTGTTTGTTTTTATTAAATTTATTTGCTACCATCTCACTCTGCTGTGACTCTGCCAAAACATACTGTATGATGGATTAGTGCCAAAACATACTGTATGATGGATTAGTGTAATGAATATATTCATACAGATAATATAATTCTAATATATAATATAATATAGTCTAAGGTATTTTAAGATAACAACTGGATTTCTGCAAACACCAAGTCACAAACTGAGAATCCATCCTATAATTTTTGTAATACTAAGGTAAATAAAATCTATATTGTACAGTGTCAGTATTGGATAATGAAAACACTTTTTCAAGTATTTTTCTTTTCCTCCTCCAACCCTGTATAGTTTAGCTTCTTCTTTTTTTTATGAGCAGATTACACAGGCAATAATAACATCCCATTTCCTAGATGTTAATCAGAAAAGAACCAATTAAAAGACCTTTGATCTATCATTTCTTGAGAATTTGTGGCAGGATTTCTTTTTAATCTACTCCATTGTTCCAGTAGTCAGCTTTGCTTCATATTTTTCCTATTGATTATAACAATTAAGTAGGTTTTCAAAACCGGGAAGTAAGTAATTTCAGAAGCAAAGATACAGATAAGAAAAATCCTCTTTGTATCATTTTGCTTCCGCTTGAGAATTTATGAATTATTTTTGAGTGTTTGGTTATTTATGAAAAATGCAAGCATATGAGATGGGTCACCCCAGCACTGGCTTTGTTTTAGTGCAATAGGTGAATCCAATCTATCATTTTATAAAGATAAAAAGTTTTAAAATGAAAAATTGAATATTTATTTCAAAAACAAATAATTCTTTATGTGAAACCCTTCAAATACCACTTTGGCTGATCGGATCTGGGAGAGGGGCCTTTTCTGCTGTGGCACCGGCCCTTTGGAACATCTGAGGTGAGATTGGCTCCCATCCTTCTATCCTTTCCTAAGAGCCTGAAGACCTGGTTCTGCCATTTGGCTTGGAGCCCTGATGGGGGAGCACCACACTGGAGATGGTAGATTGACTAATAGCAGTTCTCACCCACTCCCATATATTGTCCTCCTTTACTCCACATCATTAGTTATAACTTGTATTTTATTGTAATTTTTATGTGATTTTATACATTTATACATTTATTCATATATTTATGGTTTCATTTTAATGTGTAAGACACCCAGAGTCACCTTGTGGCAAGATGGGTGGTAAACAAGTGTAATAAATAAAATAAATAATTTCCCTAAGTACATTAAATTTGTAGTCCTATATTCATTTACCTGAGATTAATGTGGGTGGGTGTATATACACAGTACATGGACTTAGTCTATGGCTACAATATAAAAGTGGTTTGCCATTCCTTTTTCAGGATTTCAACTCCCCAGTCGGTCAAAATCTTAGATATTTCAATTTCAGTTAATGTTATCATAGATTAGAGAAAGGTAGACAGGCAGGCAGGCCGGCAGATTCAAAGGACACTTGTGCGTTGTTGAGATCAATGTCACTATACAGGTTTTTGAAAGTTTTCTTTCTAGTCTTTTCTCTGTTCTGTAGTAGAACATTTACAGTACAAGAAGGAGTTATAATTGTTTTCTTCTGTAAAAGGCACTACAGTCCATTACTTCAGTAAAGTGAATGCCAGCAGCCCAGCAAGCTCAAGCAGAAGAAAAATGCATCCGTTTTCGTGTTTCTGAAAATGTGTTTGCATTATTCTACTAGCTGCTGAATGCCATCAAGAACAAATTACATTCAAAATCAGACTTTGGTATTAAGGCTAAGCAACCATTATGTTGAATGATTTTTTTTAAAAAAAATACAGTTACTTATTACCGATAGTCCTCACTTACCGACTGCTCCTTCAGCAAGCATTCAAAATTACAATGGCACTGAAAAATGAGACTTAAGACCAATCCTCGAAGTTGCAGCTGTAGCAGTGTCTCTATGGTCACATGATTGATATTCAGGCCGTTAACAATTGGCTCACATTTACAACGATCCCACGGTCACATGATGGCCAAATCTGCTTTCTGATAAGCAAAGTCAATCAAGATACCTGCAGGAAATTGGAAGTCACAGTCATGCGATGTTATGCTTAATGACCTGCAATGATTCATTTAATGGCCACAGTGGGAACTGATATTGCAAGTTGGCGAGCTCACTCGATGTTGCATTTCATGACCATGTTGCTTAGTGACAGAATTGCTGGTCCCTACTGCAGTTGGTAAGTGAGGACTACCTGTATATGCATGAAAATATGGTTACATGATTTCTCTAAGCAAGAGTTTATACAACCAATAAATAATCACATGTATAGGTATTGAACACCGACTGCTGTTACTTGTCAAACATCTGAGAAATATTCCTCACACACACACGTGTACTCTTGGATAAGGTTGATTGGGGCTGTGTAAAAGAAATTCTTAAGTTTTATGAATGTTAGTATACACAGCTTAACAAATTCAGCATTCAACTTTCTGAAGGACAAGAAATAAAATGGAAGCTTTTAATAGGAGATATAAGCTTTTCACTTTAATAAGAGATATAAACTTCCATTTAGCTTGGACATTTCTAAACCCAGTTAAAATTAAGATCTGTTTAAATGTGACCTTGTACATTTATCTTCCTTATACTATCTAATGTTAATAGCTTAAAATGGAGGATAATAAGCGCTAACTGAATCTAAGTAATGATTTCCCTAGTATGATTATAAATCAAGACAAGTGGAAATTGGCATGGCCTCATTGAAAGGAGAACTTATGTTAAATAATTCATAGTGATATTAATTATTTGCTAAGAGAATCTCATGATGGGCCACGATGACACCTCTTTTATGCATGCATTTTTATATATCCAGTCACTGATGCTATTCTCTCCTATGGTCTTGGCAATTCTTGTAAATCTCAAGGATTTCTGAGAAGCAAAGTCAGAACTTATCTATGAATAATTTTCCAAACCAGAATGGCATTGAGTTCTTTTTAAAAAGAAAAAAGAAAAGAAAAGAAAAGAAGATTGATGATTTGCAACAGAGAGGTTCCCAAACATGAAATTCCCTCTTAGGAAATTTAATGCCCATTTTATAGCTCTTAATTATCTATCTCTGGCTCCTGCTTTCCACTCATATAGTGACTATCCTTATGCATAAATGATACAGCTTAAGTATCCGATCCATGTACTTCAGAAATCATACAATTTATCAGAGGTTAAACTGTATTATCAGATATGTCCTTGCATAATTTAATCCCTGCCACTTTTCATCTGGCTAAAAGGGTGAATTGTCTTCTTAAATGGGATTACCATCTGAATTACAACATCTTAAAAACACTTACATAAAGGTGTTCTGATGATTCTCCATATGTATCCACAGCAAGTAACAATTACACCAACATGACAAAATGTGGGTTTTAACAACATAGTGCAAGTTCTACCCTTTCATAGTTATTTTCTGATGTTGCATGTAAGGGATGGAGTTTGCCTCACAATGTTATGTGGCATGTTTTGCTACTTGCCTCTTTCCATAGAAACCTCTGTTAACTCCCAAGAATAGATAGAATGGATCAGGGGTGGGTTATAACTTACCTCGCTGCCGGTTCGCTTCCTCCCGTGCCGCGTGGCTGTGCCTTGTGGGCGCGCGTGCAAAGCACATGCATGCGCAGTGCAAAAAATAATATTTTTTTTAAAAAGCCAAAAAGATGGCAACGCATGCGCAGTGCCGGAAACTCGGCTTCTGCGCATGCGCAGAAGAAAAATAATAAAAAATTTTAAAAAACAAATTAAAAAAAAGATGGCAGCGGCCACGGACCGGCACCGACCGAACCGGATCCGTGACGTCATTGTGACATCACCAGCGGGTCACTACCAGTTCGGGAGAACCGGTCCGAACCGGGAGGAACCCACCTCTGGAATGGATAAAAGAGAGGGATGACTAATCTCAAATTTTTGGTTTGAGACATCATGAAATTGTAATAATTTAGGCGTTGATGAATAATTTTGATTGTTGGGGACAATATGCTGACATTGAAAACCGCTCAGAGAGTGTTGTAAAGCACTGTGGAGAGGTATATAAGTGTAAGTGCTATTGCTATTGCTATAATTTTAATTTATTGTTGTGATTCTTGAATTTTCTCTTTCAGTTGGCAAAATAACTGCTTTAGTATAAGAATCAAGCATGCTTATGAATTTGGGAAGTGACATAGGTGAAATTATAAGAATTGTGTAACAAGGATTATGCAGACACAAACTCAACCACATACATACATACAGGTTTTTCCTCTCTTTTTTAAGACTTGTCCTTCCAAAAAAAGCAAACAAATGAACAATCAGAATTAACAGGGGAGGGAGGCAGTGAAGGAATGAATCTAGGTTATAGGAAGGAAGGAATGTTTTTGCCAGTAATGCCATGTCTGTGTGCATCAAAAGCTTAGGCATGGCCATGTTTCTTATTTTGGAAAGATAGTCATAAGAGCCATAGCCTAGATCAGTGTTTCTTGACTTCATCAATGTTCACATGTATGGATTAGCACAGCTGGCTAGGGGATTCTAGAAGTTAACGTCCACACAACTTGTTGCTGAGGTTGAAACGCACTGGGTTAGATTTCCATAGCCTATTTCCTTTTGAGCACTAAACATTACCTCAAAGCAGAGGTGGGTTCCTCCCAGTTTGGACCGGTTCTCCCGAAACAGTAGCAACCCGCTAGTGACGTCACGATGACGTCACCGATCTGGTTTGGTCGGTGCCGGTCCGTGGGTGCCGCCATCTTTTTTTAAAAAAATTTGGGGGGGGATTTTTTAAATTTTTTTTTCTGCGCATGCGCAGAAGCCGAGTTTCCGGCACTGCACATGTGTCGCCATCTTGTTTTTGGCATTTTGGGGTTTTTTTTGCATTTTTTAATTTTTTTATTTTACGCATGCGCAAAAGCCGAGTTTCTGGCACTGCGCATGCGTTGCCATCTTGTTTTCGGTGTTTTTGGGGGGGGTTGAATTTTTTTTATTTTTTTGCACTGCGCATGCGCCCATGAGACGCGGCCATGCGGCGCGGGCGGAAGCGAACCAGCAGCGAGGTAAATTAGAACCCACCCCTGCCTCAAAGTCTTCTGTCTGCCCCATTGTTTGCATTGGGGGTGGGGGTGGAAGGAATCCAAAATATTTTTTTTTTAAAGGTTGCATATTTCCCTCTGTTATGTTCCTTACTGTTCATCTAGCTTTCTATTTTGCAGCGGAATATTGTAACAAAACAAATCCAAAAAGCACATCACAGATAAATAGAACTATAATCAACTGAGATCTCTTGATATCCACCCCCCCAAAGGCTATGACAGTCAGGAAAATGAATATATGAAGGAAAAGAAAGCTACAGCTGGAAGTTTAAACTACAAGTGGTAATTTCAGTTTCAATTTATTATAGGTTAGATAACAATTGGAACTCTATAAGTACTTTGCAAAAGCTACAAATAGGGCACTAAGTAATTTCCTTCACCCCCAGTTCTTTTACATAAGAGCAACTTACAGTACATCTCTGTTATTGAAGATCTTCAATAAGGAGACTCTTGTTCATAGGATCAGCTCTGATACAAGCTTCTCTGAAACTCAAAATCAGTTCTTTACTACAAATATACACCAAGAATACATCTGTGTTTGCTCCTCATAAATTCCAACAGCTAACTGAACAAACTGGAGATGTTTCTATAGAACATCATTCTGTAGCTCTGATGTATTCAAAGCTAACATTTAACCTTTGCTGTTTCTATCCATCCTCAGCTTCAAAGTTGCTAGAAAACATAGCTACTGTTTTAGCTATTTTAAAAAAATATTAGTGTGTGCATTTCATTTACACACACAAAAAAGCCTTTTTTAATGAAATGCAGGTAGTCTTTGACTTACAACCATGATTTGGGATTGCTGATTAATGTATAACAAATTTCAATCTGTGTTTCTGTTGTCAGTGTTAGGGATAAACACTATAGTAGTATTAAGAAATTACCCAGAGTTGGGGAATAGGTCATTTCCTCATTATGAAAGAGGAGCCGTAAATTACCGAGGAGAGAAATTCTATATATTTTGGTAAAAGCACTTTTTTTCCTCTTAAAGGGTTGTCTGCAGAAAATAAGCAGTAATAGAGCATTAGTGTTGCTGTATGTTCATTTCTTTCAGTTGCCGTAAAAATCTCCTAGTGTGAGGGCTGGAGCTGGAAAGGTGGGAAAATTGAAGCCTTAGGCAGACATGACAATTTTGTAAACAGAGGCCGGAGGACATTAAGAGAAATGGACAGCAAGTAATTGGTTACAATAAAATAGTAACAGAAAGAGCACTAGCCAGACATTGGAACATTGGAAAGGACACAGTTCTTAAAGTTTGTAGAAGATGATATTAATCATCAGAATTAGGACTGCCAGGTATCCACAATGTTCATCTATCCAAACTGCATCTTTAAATGCTCAGTTCATACGTGCCAGTGCTCTTGGAGAGGGACTTAGTGCTATGCCCAAGATAGGGCGTCTGATGTCTAATCCTGTACCACCCATAGCCCATAGAGCTGAGAAATAAGATGGTGGAGAAAAGCTCTTGAGATGCTGAAAGGTCAAAAGATTAAAAATGATAAAATCCACATTAGATTTTAATATAGCAATAGTATTTAGACTTATATACCACTTCATAGTGCTTTCTGCACTCTCTGAGCAGTTTACATCAACATATTGCCTCCAACAATCTGGGTCCTCATTTTACTGACAGAAGGATTGAAGGCTGAGTCAACCTTGACCTTGTTAGGATCGAACTCCTGGCTCTGGGCAGAGTTAGCTTGCAATACTGTGTTCTAACCACTGTGCCACCATAGATCCTCATTCTCATAAATAATATCACAATAACAAATACTGTTTTGAGGCAAAACCTATTGAAAGCTTTGTAGCTGAAGCAAAGGTTAAGTATCAAGTATCAAAATCACATAACTGTTATTAATATTCCCTTTTGTTAGATATTTCCTTTAGCACCCATTATAATTCCTTTCTAAATTGCCTCCTTGAAAGTTCTTGTTGTATAGAGGAAAATGCACTGGAACTTTATTCAGTTCTGGGCTATTATAGGTATCTTCTTTAGAACTAGCAGAATGTATTGGTAACAAGTAGACTACAGGGCTTCCTCACCAGGCATGGAATTATAAAGTAACACGAAGGAAATTGCTGAACAACCAATGAAGTAATTGTTTTAAAAATGTTATTATGAGTTAAAGCTAATGATTCATGGTTTGCTGAAATAAATGTGGAAAATAAAATACCAAATAAAATACCATTAAGAACAATTTGATTCATAATGAGAAAAATATGTTTACTGACATTGAGTTTAATTAATTGAAACAATAGTTAAGAATGAAAAGATTTGAAACTGAAAAAATAAAAATGATCTATAAAAGCAGTACAAAACAACAACAACATAAACTTTGATTTGGTTGTAGCCAATGAAATTTTTAAACAGCCATATCAAAATAATCAAATGGAAATACAATTGTCTAAATGTTAACAAGTTAGAGAAATTTTTTAGAATGCATGAAAAACACTAAGGCAAAGATAAACTTCTTTGAAATCAGTTCAAAGGAAATACAGAAATAAAATTTTGCATGATGTATGCAATCACTTATGACTAAAACAATTACCTCAAATATAGTCCCACAAAAACAGTAACAATAGAAATGGACTAAAATTGAAATTGAAAACAAGCTACCAAGCAAAAAATCAGATGCCAAAGCATTAAAATTAAAACTATTAGCAACCTACAAAATTTGAAGTAACAAATACTGAAAAATTAGAACATAAAAAACAACTTTGAAAAGTGATACGATGTAGATAGAAAAATAATTGCAAATGTGATGGAAGGGTTAAAAAGTGATGGCAACTTCTAAGAAATGTCAATGATATAATAGTAGAATCAAACAATTGCAACTGTCCTCATTAGAAGCTACTGCTAGGTGTACTTCTGGACAATCTCAATCCTTCTTCATGTTCAGAGAGGAATTACAAAAGAGATGGTCAATTGCCACTTTGCATGGAACCATCTTCAGTTTGCTGTTCCTTCATCAGAACTCCATAAGGGGTGGAGTTTACATTGCAATGAAACAATGCACATTTTTTATGTTGCCTTCATCTCCACCCTGGGAGACTCCTATTATCTGTCTTTTTCTGACTGTGATATTTATTTTGGTTACATTACAACTTGAGTGTTTCAATAAACAAACAAATAAATAAATAGCATAGCATAACAAGGAAGCTCAAACTGCCCAAGGAGCTGCTGATACAGTTCTACAGAGGAATTATTGAGTCTGTCATCTGCACCTCTATAACTGTCTGGTTTGGCTCTGCAACCCAACAAGACAGACACAGTCTTCAGAGGATAATCAGAACTGCAGAAAAAACGATTACTGCCAACCTGCCTTCCATTGAGGACCTGTATACTGCACGAGTCAAAAAGAGGGCCGTGAAAATATTTACTGACCCCTCGCATCCTGGACATAAATTGTTTCAACTCCTACCCTCAAAACGACGCTATAGAGCACTGCACACCAGAACAACTAGACACAAGAACAGTTTTTCCCCGAACGCCATCACTCTGCTAAACAAATAATTCCCTCACCACTGTCAAACTATTCACCAAGGCTGCATTACTATTACTATTAGTCTTCTCATCGTTCCTATCACCCATCTCCTCCCACTTATGACTGCAGG
>QLTV01002425.1:547885-559516 GCA_003457575.1 Thermophis baileyi
TTATTTTATTTTGAATTTGGGGGGGGGATTTTGGGGGGGGAATTTTTTTCCGGGTTTTTTTTTTCTTCCGTGCATGTGCAGAAGCTGAATTTCCGGCACTGTGCATGCGTCGCCATCTTGTTTTTGGCTTTCTTTTCTTTTTTTCTTTTTGATTTTTTTGGATTTTTTGGCACTGCACATGTGCGCGCGTGCAAAGCACGCGCATGCCCACGAGGCGTGCCCACGAGGCGCGGCCACGTGGCGCAGGAGGAAGCGAACCAGCAGCGAGGTAAGTTAGAACCCACTCCTGGACTGAAGACAGACTCTGACTGACCTGCATTTGGGATTCAAAGCAGTTCAAGAAACTACTTTACAGACACTTTCTTCATAACATTTTTTGTTGTTGTTGTTGTTTTCTGGCCAGCCCTTCTTTTTTCTGCTTCCTGGGATTATGCCAATCAACATAACCAAAGGTGTGGGTAATAAATTGATGGTTAGGGCAGTACTTCCTACGTCAATCTTAATGGAAGTTCCAATAACTCAGATGATTCTGCAAGACTGAAAACTCTTTCAGACCCTTTTCATAGCAGCCCCTTTTCAGAGAAGTACAACCAAATTACGAAATGCTGTTTAATGCTACCAAATTGTTCCAGAAAGTGGTCCTCCTTTTTTTGCCTGAGTGCTAATTACCGTGTCACTGTACAGAGTATAGGTAGTCCTCGACTTAACACAGTTCATTTAATGACTACAACAGTTCATTTAGTGACCATTCAAAGTTACAATGGCACTGAAAAAGGGGACTTATGACCGTTTTTCACATTTATGACTGTTGCAGCACCCCATGGTCATGTGAGCAAAATTCAGACACTTGGCAACTGACTCATATTTATGACATTTGCAGCGTCTCAGGGTCAGGTGATCCCCTTTTGAGACCTTCTGATAAGCAAAGTCAATGGGGAAGCCAGATTCACTTAACAGCTGTGTTCCTAACTTAACGACTGCAGTCATTCACTGAACAAATGTAGCAAGAAAGGTTGTAAAATGGGCAAAACTCACTGAACAAATGTCTTGCTTAGCAGGGCTCAATTGTGGTCGTACGTTGAGGACTACCTGTATATTTATTGCGGTTGCTGATTTCTTGGTTGTGTAAAGACGGAAGGACAACTTTGATTCCATATGTAAATATGACAAAATTAATTCTACAACATCAGTATCCAGCTATCTGATTTATACACTACTTCACTCCAAAGACTCGGTTACCCTGAAGCCCTCTAATATTCTTCTTTTAATACAATCGTTAATTTTTTTGAGGATTTCCTTTAAAAAAAAAACCTATCTTTTGCCTTTCACCTGTACATCTCTACTCTCCTTCCAGTTCTCGGTAATGAAATTCTACTTTTGCTCCATGATGATTTTTTTACTCAGCCATTGTTGGTCTTTTTCTGCCCTTCTTAGAATCATTTTCACAGCATGGAGAAAGTTCCCATACTCTCTCTAGATCGCTGGGGGGGGAAAGCTGACTATCTTCAAAGACCCATGCCAGCATGAAAGTTGAAATCCAAGAAAAGAGCTTGCTTTGGAGATTTCATCTTTTCTTTGAATAAAAGATGAAGAAGATAAATCTTTTCATGAACTGGTCTGATTGTGCTAAACAGCAAGAAGGGCACAAGTGCAAAGCACCTTTCACCTTCTATTCATGTCATGTGCTTTCTACTATAATATTTATGGATACAATATTAGTAAAGGAGGGATGTGTTGTAGATGAAAGCTACTTTTGAAACCAAAATTTAAAAAAAAAATGATATTACTTTGTTCCCTAGGCCTGTTGTGCATATAGCCTCAAGATATGTACAATAACAAGGCAACCAAAGTTAATAAGTATAAATAGCATGGCTGGCAGCAGACAAAATTGCTACTGTTGAAATGAAGCCAAATAAAGTCACCTTGTGTTGAAGGGAAAGTGTCCCTTGCTAAACAAGACAAGTTGTCTGCCAGTATCAGCAGGGAGCTGTCCAGCAGCTTCAGCAAGTGGAGAAGTTCATAATGACCCCCTAGAACAGGGGTCTGCAACCTTAAACACTCAAAGAGCCACTTGGACCCATTTCCCACAGAAAAGAAAACACTGGGAGCCACAAAACCTGGGTGGGCGTGGCCAACTCAACATCACTCTCACCCAGTCAGACCCGCCCAAGCCACGCCTACCCAGGTTTTGTGGCTCTGGTTGTTTTCTGTGGCAAATGTCTCTCTCTCTCTCTCTCTCTCTCTCTCTCTCTCTCTCTCCCCCCACCCCCTCTCCCTTCCTCCCTTCCTGGAGCATCAGCTTCAAATCTGTGTCTTCTACATTTTGGGAACTGTTACTAATTTGGTTTTCAGTAAATCGGAAAGTAAGTTAGTAAATTGTTGATTTATTCTCCATAGCACCTGAAGGCAGGACAAGAAACAATGGGTGGAAGATCATCAGAGGGAAATTCAACCTGGAAAAATAAGGAGGAATTTCCTGACTGTGAGAAGAATTAATCAGTGGAACAGCTTTCCTCCCAGAGTTGTGGGTGCTCCATCACTGGAGGTTTTCTAGAAAAGATTGGACAACTATTTGTCCAGGATAGTCTAAGGACTCCTGCCTGTGCAGGGGGTTGGACTAGAAGACCTCCAAGGTCCCTTCGACCAAATAATTCTATGATTCTAATTTCAAGTACTTCAGTCACTTAACATATAATAAGATTTTCTTTTGATAGTTTTCTGAAACTGTGGGTTTTTATTAATGATGTTTTTTATAGTGGGATTGCTGGTTGTATTAAAGCTGTATTAGTGTATTGTAAGTATCACCTGATGTCTACCATGGATGGGTTTTTTTCTCCTTTTATATGCAGTCCCCCTGAGATGCCAACTTAATTCATAGAAGGCATGACATAAAGCAAGAATCTGAAGCTAATACTTGATTCTTTCTCTCCATTCTGTCAGGCCGAAGCCATTTTCTTTGGATCTTTGGCCTGCCACACTTTATGCTATTTTAAAATGTATTCTTGGCTATGGGAATTTGGGAGGGGCAGTTGCATGAGGGATGTCTGCATGTAGCCATAACAAATTCCTTCTAGATTGTCAAGGTCATCCTTTGTCCTGCACCTGCACGGAAGGAGGAGGGAGTTTCTACCAAGCTGCCAGATGAAAATTGGTTCATGTGATGAACTTGGGGGTGTGGGGACAAAGGCTTGAACTTTCAACTGGGTGGAGAAACCCCTGAGACTTCAGATTCAGGATTTCTCTCAGCCGTGCTGACATGGCTCTGCTAATAAATTGGAACTTTGAGGAATGCTTTGCCTCGGACTCTGATTTAATTCCAGATGCTATTCGGAACCCTGACACATTCATTTTCAGAGGCAGAGTCAAATGTACTCACATATAATTCATTTAGATAATAATTATTTATATGAATTAAATGTGCATTTATTTGAATCCCAAACTCAAGAAAAATTAAAAATCATAACAGTTCCACTTTTTATTCCTTGAGACATGTACCCAAATGTTTAAAAATTCATAATCTCATCTACATTTTAACACTAAATGTTAGTGCATTACTAGTGGGTGGATCATGATTAAGTGTACTATCTGTTAATAAATCTGTTAATTGTCTTCACTAACCACTCTAAATCCCTTGGCCTGCTGATTTTATAAGATATGGTCAAAATTTGGCCCTGAAGTTCCCCCTCTTTTAGTTTGTTTGAATGGGCTGCCATATAGCAGTGAGATAGAGAGAAAAGCCAAATTTAACAACCTCAAGAAAGTTAACATATTTAACGTTTAGCCCAAAATGAGATTCAAATGAACAGTTAAAAAAAATGCCCAGTTCTTTAAATACTTGTATAATAAAAGAAAGCACTCTGAAATGCAAACATTTTCCCTGTTGATATTTTTTTTATCTGCCATAAAGGTTAGCAAGAAGGTATCTTTAAAGCAAATGGCATAGCGGTCCATTTACTTTGAGTAATTTGGCCTTAAAGCAGCTATTAAGATGGAAGAGCTTTTGCAAGCAGAGGCCAGAGCGCCACACAATCACTCTTGCAGAATTTTCCCTGTTTCAGCTGTTATGCTCTCTCTATATTGCTAGCAAGGCATTTCCTGACGTTTGTTTTATCTATTCCAGTCTCAGGCAAGAATTGCATAGCATTTACTGTGTAAGCAAGTAGATTTGAGGAAGAAATAGAACAAGGAACCAGAAGTCTTTGCTAAGGGATTTGGCAGAATGAATGTCAATATGAATCTGTATTTTCAACTAATGAACTTGGGCATATATAACAGGTTAGGTGTTAAATCGTATCATAGGCGTATGGGAATGTCGCTGAGATGGTAAGGTTTTTTTCAGCACTAGAAGGCTCATCAATAAAATGGAACTACCATAGATCTTCTGTTCCAGCAACAGGTGGCAGCCCAAAAGTAGGGGGTGCCCTTGCATAGGTTCATCTTGTACCCAGTTTGAATTATTGCAATGTGCTCTAAATGGGGCTGCCTTTTAAGACCACTCAGAAGTTACCACTGGTCCAGAATATGGCAGCACACACAGTTATGGGTATCTCTACACTCCCGTTTCCTTCCAGGTGCAATTCAAGGTTTTGGTTATTACCTTTAAAGGCCTCTTTTCTGTATTTTTTGTATGTCTGTTTTATATGTTGTTTTTAACGAAAAACCTAATAAAGATTATTTTATTAAAAAAAATAAAAATAAAGGCCTCTTATGGCACCGGCCCAGGGAGCCGAGGTGGCGCAGTGGTTAGAGTGCAGCACTGCAGGCTACTTCAGCTGACTGCTAGCTGCAGTTTGGCAGTTCAAGTCTCACTGGCTCAAGATTGACTCAGCCTTCCATCCTTCCGAGGAGGGTAAAATGAGGACCCAGATTGTTGGGGGCAATATGCCGATTCTGTAAACCGCTTAGAGAGGGCTGTAAAGCACTATGAAGCGGTATATAAGTCTAAGTGCTATTGCTATTGCTATTATCTGGGGGATAACTTCTTCCTAACTTAATTTCTACCTGCCAAGATAGGGCAGGAATACTTCTCGTCTCCTTCCTTAAATGGTGCCATCTTATGGGATCTGGGATATGTGCCTTTTCTCCCTTTGAAGTTTGATTGAGCCCCACCCTTTTAACCTTCCAAAAAGCCCTTGAAGCTGGCTTTTTCTCAAAACACTGAGATAGGGTGAAATAGTTGAAATGAACTTCTGAGAAGTGAAGGTTTAACTACAGTTCCTGGTTTGGTTTGGTTTGGTTTAGTTTTGTTCTGGATTTGTTTTGGTTTCAGCTCTACTTTTTATTGTAAATCGATGTTGTTTTACCTTTTGTTTGTGAGATGCCAAGAGTTTGACACAAGATAGGTGACTTTATAAATATTTTAAATAAATAAACTGTTTTACAGTACTGCAGAGAAAGCTATCTACAGTAGATGATTTTAAAGAAAATAAAAGCACAAGCATTTGCTTAAAGTTACATTTATTTAGAATTACATCAAAATGGGGATTTTACTTTTTGTCTCCCAATTTACCCAGGTTTAGGCAATATACTTTATCAAAACAGAAACAGTTACTGCATATTACAATTTCATTGTTTTGCTTATTATTATATAATATCTTAGCGTTGTTGGGAACAGAATCTGGGTGCAAAATTCCACTACTAAAAGGAAGATGGCTTTATTTTATGTCAGGGCAGAATATGATCTCTAGAACCTCATCAGTTACATTTTGTGAGTCCATAAGCTCTTTCCTTTTATATAATTGTCAGTGGGGGACTTTACATACATGAAGGTGTAAGTTCCTGCCCATTGGCATTGTGCTGTAGGGAATAGAGTGTTGCACTAAAATGGAAGGTCAAGTCCCCATTTGGTTAACCAATTTATACTGCAGGATTTTTAAGGATAAAATAAGGGGAACAAATCAGCTAGATCACCTTAAGCTTCTAGGTGAAGTGCAGAGGTGGGTTCCTCCTGGTTCGGACCAGTTCACCTGAACTGGTAGTGACCCGCTGGTGACATCATGGTGATGTCACGGAGCCGGTTCGGTTGGTGCCGGTTCGTGGGCGCCGCCATCTTTTTTTTGGATTATTTTTTTTTGAAAAAAAATTTGGGGGGGAATTTTTTTTAAAAAAATTTCTTCTGCGCATGCGCAGAAGCCGAGTTTCCGGCACTGCACATGTGTCACCATCTTGTTTTCAGCTTTTTTTTATTTTTTTATTTTTTGGCACTGCGCATGCGGGAGTGGGAGGAAGCGAACCGGCAGCGAGGTAAGCTAGAACCCCACCCCTGGTGAAGTGGTATAAAACAATGGGCGTTTTGGTAATCTGCAACTTCAGATTACATAGTGTACTGTAGCTGCAGTCTCCAGAGAGGGATAGTTCCATATTATGCTCTTTACATCTCTTCTCCAATGTAGCACTGAAGGTGTTACTTAGTTGGGTAATGAAACATCTGCAAGAAAATAACCAAGCTCTCAGAGAGCACCAAGGACTCCACAGTTCCACCCTCAGCTACAAATATTCTCTTTTATTGATCCCTCTCAAAAATAAAAAGCAACAGCATTTATTTTGCAAGTTTGCTATATTGACTTGTCAGTCAAGAGCACGAATTTATTTTTTTAATCAAATAAACAGCAATGGCCCTTCAGATTAGCAGCATAAAATTTAAAAAAAAAGTTGAGATGGTTTATTAAAATAATTCCTTCTCCATCTTTATTTGCACTGAAATAGCAGTTGCTATTCGCATTCATGGGAAGAATGTACTTTCTGTTCTATTCTATCCACAGACTTCATGTACTTTATAAAAAGCTAAAGATCCAGAAACTGAGTCATGTGGTAACTTGAAAGCATGCTTAATGTATTCTAAATGTTTCAGCAAAGGGTTTCAATGTTTCACACTGTAGAAATGAAGGATTAGGGTTAGGACTGAAAAGCTAGCACAGGCCTTCCCCAACTTAAGCACCCCTTGTAGGGGCTTAAATTTCCAGAGTTAACCGAACAACTTACCCATTGAGAATTTTGGGAATTGGTTCAAATATATGAATGTTGGCTAGATTGAAGAACACTGAGCTGTTCTTGCTGTTCCTTGCTCACTATAAAATATCATTCCTGCTTTTTTTTCTGTGTTTTTAAATAGTTTCTGACCAGGACAATAATGTATTTATTGCTTCTTGAAAATCACAAATCCCCATATCTCTTCCTTTGTCCTGATTAATCTCTTATTGTCTGTTTACTGGATATATTTTGGTCATGTTTCTTTCTGCTGTGTATTGTCAATAAGGCAACTGTGATTAACCTTCAGTCCAAATTCTTCAGGTTTTTTTTTTTCTTAATGAGAATAAACTATATGAAGGAGAAAAGGTTAACTAAAAGCAGTGAATTTTAGTACAATGAAGTCACTCACTAAATCCTTTGGCATCAGTGCCTGACACCTCAAGAGTGATTATGGGGTCATACAGATACAGTTCTTCAACACTAGCTTAGACATGAGAAGGATAAAGGTCTTAACTTCGCATCAGCATTTTAATTACTTTCAACAGTTTGAGATTTGAAAAAGAGTGGAAGGATGAATCAGTGTTTATGAGTGTACTATGACATTAGTGCAGTAGATTTGGCTGTAATTCTATTATAAATCTTTATTCTGGGATTTTTATTCAAGTTCTAGCAACATTTTTCTATCAATGAGCTTATTTCTAGTGTTCATATAAATCTCAGTGCTGAGATATATTTTTTTTTAAAAAAAACATTTTAACCAATTTTGATTTATGTATATTTTTAGAATATCCAGGAAACTTCCAGGAAACTATAATTAACTAATTCTCTAGGGAGAATCTCTTGAAAGGTTTCAGTGCCTTTCCATATAAGTCAACATCTATTACCTTCTCTCATTATGGTTCTTTACATTTATTGCTTTTTATTTTATTTGATATAATGTATATGCTAATAAATAAATGTAGGAAATGAGAAAAATATTATTTGGGTGGAATATTAGTTCCTGTATACAAACCCTAGAAGATTCTGTTATATTTTAATAATCTGTTTCCATGGATTCTAATCCTTCTATTCTCATTCATCATCTGTACAACTTGTGCATCTGTATGGCAAAAAAATGTTCATGGCTAACTCTTCCTTGCTTCCATCCCATGTGCTACCCACACTACCCAACTCAGTCTTAAGGAGCAATATTCTATTCACAGATGCCTTCTTATGTGAGTGTGTATTATTCTGGCACGATTGACCCAAGAACACAAAACTGCTGAGACTGGCTGTGTAGAAAACCCTTTTCTGCTAATTTCCCTATTTCTCAGCATCTCACATGTGCAGCATTCCTAAACTGTTCTGAAACGCAGTATGGAAGTATATCCCTTCTAGGTTCACAGTATTTTATGATGCTGTTTAAGCAGGGTATCCATCGTTGATGCTGTAACTATGTGTCTTCTTGCAGTATATCATACTGAGCAAGTCAGAATCCATTCTAACCTGCACTTTGGTCTCTTTCTTTATTGCAGCGGGCTGTCCAGATTCCTTGATTAAAGAGCTGCATCATTTCAGAATTCTTGGAGAGGAGCAGGTGAGTGAGCCTCTGAAAGATGGTATCATGGTATCCTGAACGATAGACACAAATGAGACAGCTTCTTCTCTCTCCAGGGAAGTGCTCCAGGGAAGCACATCTCATGACCTTTCCAGTGCTCTAATATTGGGGAGCAGACTCCCATATATGACCTATCTCTCACTTCCTTTCTTTCAATTGATTTATGATTATAGCAATAGCAATAGCACTTAGACTTATATACCGCTTCATAGTGCTTTTACAGCCCTCTCTAAGCGGTTTACAGAGTTAGCATATTGCCCCCAACAATCTGGGTCCTCATTTTACCCACCTCAGAAGGATGGAAGGCTGAGTCAACCTTGAGCCGGTGAGATTTGAACCGCCGAACTGCAGCTAGCAGTCAGCTGATGTAGCCTGCAGTGCTGCACTCTAACCACTGCGCCACCTCGGCTCTAATACGCAGATTATTCTGTGTATCTATCTTGGTACTTTATTAATTGTTGTATATGCACTACCTGCCACAGCTTTTCAATTCAGGATCCCTGCAGAAAACAGGCAGTAAATTTACAGATGGACAAATGAGATGATGAAGACTGCCTGAACTATAAATAGATGTATGGTGCTTCATCCTTTCTTTTTATTCATTTGGTTAGGATCTTTAAATACTACCTATCAACTCTTTACAGAGTTTCAGGTTGTGACACAATAAACACTGATTTAATTATTCATTTGTATAACATACCTACCTTTTCCTTTTTAAAATATGAATAACAGAATAACAGAGTTGGAAGAAACCTTGGAGGTCTTCTAGTCCAATCCCCTGCTCAGGCAGGAAACCCTATACCATTTCAGACAAATGGTTGACCGAACTCTTCTTAAAAACCTCCAATGTTGGAGCACCCAGAACTTCTGGAGGCAAGTTGTTCTATTGATTAATTGTTTTAACTGTCAGGAAATTTATCCTTAGTTCTAGGTTGCTTCTCTCCTTAATTAGTGCCTATCCACTGCTTCTTCTCCTGCCTCCAGGTGCTTTGGAGAATAGGTTGACCCCCTCTTCTTTGTGGCAGCCTCTTAGATATTGGAAAACTGCTATCATGTTACCAATTCCAGCAAGTGTTCTTTATATGTCCGCTAATTATCTTTGTTGCTCTTTTCTGTGAAACCAAATGGACTAAGAGTTGATGGATTCATTTAGTATGATTTGCATTTCTATTATTTAATTTGCAAGTTTCTGATGTCAAACAATTTGGAATCCAACTGTATGTCAAAATCCACACTTTTAAAAAGTTTGTCAAGCATTTCCATCTCTAAATAGCTATACAAAAATGGAAATTGAGGAGTATGGATACCAAACTTATGCTAGGGATTTTTTTTAAATACATCTTTTAAGAATTGTAACAAAAATAGTTATGTTAGTAAGAAGATTCATGGAAAAAGATTTGTTAATGCTATCACATGTAGAACTATGACCCTTACATATGCAAAAGTATTTATTTATTTTCTTGAAATATATCCTTTATTTGTCAGGTATGGTATTTCAGGTGTATCAATCCTGCTGTTCTTTTTCTTCTTTAATGACATTTTTTAGTTGACAATAAATGTTTAAGTCCTTTTTATGATCAGTAAAGATAGTTCCTATTCCCAAAGTTTTGTGTGGAAGTACTTTTAGTATTCATAGGAGGCCATATAAATTAAAACACTGTAGAACATTTGTTCACAGGTCCTGTTAGTAAAATTGTCTTATAAATGATTCTTGAAATAAAAGTTTGACAGCCCTAATTTCCTCCAATAGTGTGCACTGAGGAATACACCATCTATTTTAGAGAACAGTCCTAAGGATTAGGGAGTTAGGGACAAGTGATATGTCTCTAGAGTTTACCAGCTTGATTCAGCCAGGGCGAATATTGGCTGCTAAGATAGTTGTATTTAATTCATTCATGTCTCCTCTGATTAAAATATATGCAGACAATTAGTTTTGTTAGTTCAGGCAGATCAGGGGTGAAATGCTACCGGTTCGGACCGGTCCGGGAGAACCGTTAGCGGACATGTGGCCTGGTTCGCTGAACCGGTAGCAACAGCTGGCTGGCCACGCCCCTGAACCGGTCCCCCGGTCGCCGCTCGCTCGCTCTGCCCCGCTCAGTCTCTGCTCTGCAGCTTGCCTGCCTGAAGCGCTGTGCCCCTGATCTGCCTGCCAGGTAAGCCTGCGAAGTCGCGGCCTACCTAGCTGCCCCTCCCCCCCACCATCCCAGCCTGCCTTCCCTACTCCATTCCCTATGGCCCACAGCCCCGACATGCTTGCCTGCCTTCCACATGGCCTTCCCGGTGTCCCGGTGGCCAGCTTGCAAAGGCGGGCAAGCAGAAGGCCGCATGGAAGGCAGGCAAGCATGTCGGGGCCGGCCGGCTGCGGGGAACGGAGCTAGCAGCCTTCCCGGCGGTACCCCATGCCTGCTTGCCTTCTGAGGTCAGCATCCAGCCCGGCTCGGCCAGTGGGTGGGCGGACGGCCCTTGGTGGAGACGCAGCTGCTGCTGCTCTGGGGCTGAGAGGGGCGGCGGCAGTCCAGGGCGGCAAGCGGATGTGCAGCAGCCCCGGGACATCTGCTTGCCATCTCAGACCGCCGCCGCCACTCTCAGCCCCAGAGCAGCAGCAGCAGCTCCACCAAGGGCCACCCGCTGCTGCTATGGAGCTGAGAGGGGCAGTGGCGGCGTTCCGTGACGGTAAGTGGATGTTCCGGGGCTGCACAACAGTCAAGATGTTCTGAGTTTCAGTCTAATCCAGCGGTTCGTGACCCCTTTGGGGGTTGAATGACCCTTTCACAGGGGTCACCCCACGCGCTAGCCCGCCATCTTGGTGCCACCGTCAGCAGGGGTGAAATGCTCCCGGTTCGGCCGTGCCTGCAGGTCGCCGGACAGCTGGTAGTGACGGAAGCGAGAGACTTCGCCCAGAGGCCGCCATTTGGGTTCTTTTACCCTCTGCGCATGCGCAGAATGCTTTGTACATGTGCAAAGGGTAAAAGAACCCAAATGGCGGTGTCTGGGCGAAGTCTCCCGCTTCCGACGCTATCAGATGTCCGGCGACCCGCAGGCACGGACGCACCGGGAGCATTTCA
>QLTV01002425.1:563899-573970 GCA_003457575.1 Thermophis baileyi
TCCCTCCCTCCCTTTCTTTATATCTCCCTTTTATTATTTTTTATAAATAACTTAAAAGTGGTGAACATACCTAATACTCCTATTTCCCCACAACAGCAGTTCTGTGTGGTGGGTTGGGCTGAGAGAGAGTGACTGGCCTGAAGTCACCAAGCTGTCTTTCATGGCTGAGATGGGATTTGAACTTACAGTCTCCTGCTTTCTAGCCTGGTGCCTTAACAAATCAGTTTTACATGGTAAATGATTAAGAATATGTTCCCGAAACATTTTGAAATGCATGGATCTCACCCAGGTCATCCTAGAAGTCTTGAGAGCTTTCGCCCTTTAATTCAGTTTTTTAGCTGCTAGCAATATAAACAGCCTTTTTATGAGCATCATTTCAATGCCTTATCCATTCTTCATTTCTATCCTCTATGGGACAGATTCATAATTTGAAACTGAAATAAATAAATATTAATAAATAAATTTGGAATAATATGCATTACCAAAATGTATAACAATTATGCGGAAATATTTTTGTTGTCAAAAGCCAAGCAACATATATTAGATCAATTTTCCCTGATGATAGATTAAATAACTGGTTTAACATTAAATATTTAGAATATTTTATCCCTTTCATTAAAAAAAAGATGAAAGGAAATTATATATCCTTTTGTTGCCGTAACAGAATTCTGCACCTGTCAGTACTGTTAATGTGAAGAATAATTATTGATTATACTAATAAATTGCAGTAATGTTCTAGAAGTTAGGTGGCATTGAAACAGCAGTAGAGCATGTAAAATAGTGTTCCCCAAAGCTGAGACAGGCTGCAATTATAACATAACATTATAGACATAACATTTGTATGAGAAAATATGCTTGCATTTACATATAAAACTCACAGGAACACAGTTTAGTTAAGCAAGATATTTATGTATATATTAATTTATTTAGTTATCAAATTTATATAGCCACCCATCTCACTCAAGGTGACTCTGGATGACACACAACAATAGATAAAAAGTGAAAATAGAAAAATAGCAAACATAAAAGGCCATCATAATAAATATCTCAAAAAACTGGATGTATTTATTAACTTTACTTATTTAATCCACATTGAAAGGCCACCCAACATTGTAGCAAATCTGGACAGTCTGTAAATAAAATGAAAAATGTGTAGAGATACAAATAGCAGTTAGCAGTTAGACTTATATACCGCTTCATAGTGCTCTACAGCCCTCTCTAAGCGGTTTACAGAGTTAGCATATTGCCCCCAACAATCTGGGTCCTCATTTTACCCACCTCAGAAGGATGGAAGGCTGAGTCAACCTTGAGCCTGGTGAGATTTGAACCGCTGAACTGCAGCTAGCAGTCAGCTGAAGTAGCCTGCAGTACTGCACTCTAACCACTGCGCCACCTCGGCTCAATCACAAAGGCTGTGGCCAACTGGAATAACAGGACACCCAACCCAGCCATTCAACAGACATAGCAACATAAGCTACCCCCCACAACCCTATTCCAAGGTTTAGGAGAATATCCAGATTTTTAACAGGGTGGTGGCTATACACATCTCTAGTGGGACATTATTTTAAAGGACAGAGAAAGTGCACTTCCTGGTTCCCACAAGATGACAGTTTAATTGATGGGACTTGTGAGTCACTCTACCTATTCATACTGGATGGGCAGAAACAACATAACTTCATAACCCATTTTCCAGAATAACTAAAGTCGCAAATCATTCTCCTTGTTCTTCTCCTGTAGCAATGAAAATATATATATATTTTGCATGCTAGTTGCATTTGACTCTTTTGGTTCAAAACTGTATGCAATATACACATCAGTGGTGGCATTCAGCTGGTTTGCACCGGTTCAAGCAAACCGATTGTTAAATTACCCACCCCCTGCTATCAAAGTGGATCCTGGGCGCTGCGCTGCAATGGAGAAACGGGCAATGGAGCAGCCGGCGTGAGGGAAGGAAAAGGCCACTTTCCCTCTTTCTTCTCCCTGCTCCTCCTCCTTCCCTCATGCCAGCCGCTTAACTTCCCATTTCTCCATTGCAGCACAGCGCCCAGGATCCACTTTGAAAGCAGGCAGGTGGATAATTTAACAACAGGTTCACCCACGGTCAGGTTGGCCGTTATGGGAGGCTCATCCCACATGTTCGGTGGAGCTGGAGGATGGGGATGGGCCACTCCTCCCACGAACCGTTTGTTAAATTATTGTAATCCCACCACTGATACATATGATCCAGTGGTGGGTTTCAAATTTTTTTACTACCAGTTCTGTGGGCGTGGCTTAGTGGGTGTGGTGTGGCTTGGTGGGCGTGGCAGGGGAAGGATACTGTAAAATCTCCATTCCCACCCCACTCCAGGGGAAGGTTACTGCAAAATCCCCATTTCCTCCCAATCAGCTGGGACTCAGGAGGCAGAGAATAGATGGGGGCAGGGCCAGTCAGAGGTGGTATTTACCGGTTCGCCAAACTACTCAAAATTTCTGCTACCGGTTCTCTGAACTACTCAAAATTTCTGCTACCAGTTCTCCAGAACTGGTCAGAACCTGCTGAAACCCACCTCTGATATGATCCCATGTCAAAGTGAGGCAGGGATTTAAACCAATAGATCTGGGTTGCTTACGTAATGTTTATGTTGAAACAGAAGCAATTCTGTGTATCATTTCTGTATATAAAAGAATCACTACTGCTAGAATGACTGCTGCATATTCAAGAGAAATCAAAATATTATATGTAGAAGTCTTGTTTATGAATAACAGGTATCTTCATAGTTTAATATATTGTAAGGAACTCCTTTACCTTTAAATAATGCTCCCTTTGGTCTTTGTGCAGCACTGAATATATATTTAGAAGGATAAAGATTGGTGCTCCTCTCCAATGCTTATTTTGACCCAGATTTGTATGAGCAAGAATATTTTACTATTCTGAATGTTCCATTAAACCGTTAAGGATCTGGCTTTGCTGTTATAGAATTGCTTTTTTACTTTGTTTTACGTGTAAAAATATTAATTTGATTTCCCAAAGTCTATTGCACACAGTTCTTCCATCTTCATTGCTATTCATCAAGCCAATCTCTTGCTTTTATCACTAGGCAGAAAAGACTGACATGTTTAACCAGCAAGAAAATATGCCTCTGTTAACGCTTGGTACCAGCTAGCATGATTACTAGGGGAGGGGGGACCATGGATAATCAGGGCTCACAAGGACTCTATAAATAAAGCTTTTTTTTTGTCTTGTCTTGAAAGTGGCTACATATTACTTATATATTTATTGTTCCCTCGGATTCCAATAAGGTTGGGACTGGTGCCAAGAAACACCATGCAGTGTGACTACTTTAATGGATGTTTTATCAAGTACTGATACACTTCACACTTTGTCACTATTCCCAGTACTAATTTTTATTTGGGTATTCAAAAGAAAGCAGAGTAGTAAATGGTTAAATAAGATTCTTAACTCCCTAGGCAATCTCTTCCACACCAACTATACCATAAAACAAAATCCAAACGCATTTAGATTGCATGTATCAAGTGTCAGAGACATCATTCTGGTTTATTTCTAGCAGCAGAGCCCAGGGTGGCTGTTGAAGCTCTTCATCCATTTTATCAGTATTGCTTTAACTCTTATTTGTTTATTTGCTGAATCCAAGCAATTTGCAACAATATCCATCTCATTTATTTGTGAAACTGACTGCTTACCCAACCTCTAAGCTGCAATCTTAATCATTTCGTTAATTGCCATTGAAAAATGACAGAAGGGGGAACCATTCTCACATCATCCAGAGCTCTTGTTTCGCCTGTACAGGTAGTCCTTGATTTACAACGGTTCATTTAGTGATTGTTCAAAGTTACAGCGGCACTAAAGAAAGTGACTTATGACCGGTTCATGCTTGCAAGTAAATTCTTGCAGATATTCCATTACACCATTGTTGCTACTTTGTCGTGCTGTTGTTTGTAGTCAGTCTGGGTTGATTGTATCCCTTTAGTTTTCTTCGATTTTTCACTCATGAACTCAGCTGACCTAATATGGCACTATAATACACTAGCTGTTTGACCAAGCTAAAGAGAGTTCATGAGGAAGATTGCTAAACAATATATTTTATTTCCTTTTCAGTAGCATTAGTATATGTAAGTAACAATGCAAATGTTTATGTTTCCTGTTATATTTTTTTACTATGAATTTCTATCTTTCCCATATATCTCAAAGACTATACAGATGAGACACAGCTGACTCTGATAAATGACAGAGAAAAAGATAGCAGTCGTGTTTCTTTGTTAGTTTCAAAATAATTATATATTTCCCATCAGTTCATTGGCTTTCCTATGTATAAAAAACTAAAGTTGCTTTCAAGTCAAGTTCAGTTCTTGATGATTATATGGATGCAACCATGCCTTTTTCTTGGGAATATGGAAGTAGTTTGCTACTGTCTTCTTTTCAGCTGCTTTTTGACTTTTCAGTTTAGTGAATGTGAAAGAGAAACAGAAAACACATTATTTGAATTTGTAACCTAATGCTAGACAGTGTAATGTACTATACTTAGTGTTATTTACAGTGATCTTGTTCCAGCCACTCTCTTTTGATTTAGCTTATTTCATGGTATTGTTTTAAAAATGAAATGAAGTATCAAGAACCTTGTACACTATCTTTGAAAGAAAAATGGGATGAAATATGTATCATTATGTATTTTTGTTATTGTTGTTGTTGAAATCAACCCTAGCATTCAAAGAACTGTTAACAAAGAAAGTACAGAGGTGGCCATTCTTCCATCTTATAATTTGGATCTCCTATTGCTTTTCATATTTAATTCCAACTGTGCTTTAAAACAAAACCAAAAGCACTAGACAAAGTAATATTGAGAACTTTTCTAGCTGGCTCACCGCAGAATTGTTTTAGGACATCAAGTTGGGATTTTTTTTAACTCCAGGAGGAATGAAAATGAGATATACATTCTCCATTATTGTTAAATGCTGACTTGCTAGCATTACACCATAATCACAAGGCAGGAAATCTGTTCAACTTTGTTCTACTGAGTGGGCAGTCTAACCAGGTTGAAATGGGATTCTATCTTGCCAGCTCACTTGGTTTCAACTCCTAAGCAAGTTACTCCTTTGTTGAAACATAACAGGTTTTCCCTAGAATAATTAATATATAATAAGATAATTATCTACAAGAATTAAATAAAAATTTCCAAAGAATGTATTTTAACTCTACAGCTTTGGAACTGTGGTGGCACAATGGTTAGAATGCAGTATTGCAGGCTTACTCTGCCTATTACAGCAGTTCGATCCTCACCGGCTCAAGCTTGACTCAAAGCTTCCATTTTCCAAGGTTGGTAAAATGAGGAGCCAGATTGTTAGGGGCAATATTGTGATGTCGTAAACTGCTCAGAGAGTGCTGTAAAACACTATAGAGCAGTATATAAGTCTTAAGGGTTATTGCTATTTCATATCAGTTTGAAAAGGAACCCAAAATTGGATTTTACTGGATCCTTTGAACTGTATCAAGATTCATGATGATTTACAGTACATATTTCAACCAGAATGGGAAAGTTATACCTAGATTAGAAGGTGATGTCCAGAAATGAATGTAAGGATCAAATTATTTATTTTTCACTTAGACAGAATTACCCAATTTGATGAGCTCCTTGCTGGGGTGAAAAGTTTAAAAACTTCAGTCCTAACAGGTACCAGACTGAGGAATGCTGATGTAAAAAAAATTTTTTTTTGACAAATAACTGAGTTCAAAATGTACCAAGAACTTAGAATTTTTTTTTAACTTGTATACACACATAATCAATTCCCAAAGCATTCATTTTGGAAAACACATTAAAATTACCAGTCAGTAGTTACTTAAGGATGCTTTTGTTGATTTCCACTTCTCTCTGTTTCTTATTATCCCAACCTAAAATTTATTGCATTCCTTTTCTGTATTAGCCGCAAGTTAAAAAGACATCTACACAAAAGATAAAAAATCTCAAAGAATCCTCTAAGGCATAGAGGGGCCTTTGCTACTCTCCCACTGACAGTATATAATTTGCAACTGACTGCATTTGAAAACAGATAAGGCACATCAAGATGAATCTAAACATTAACATAATTGAGGACAGAAATGGCAAGCTTTTGCTTTGAACAAAAAGGTTCAGCAGCACTGAGTCATAAAAGATGAAACATTAATGTAATCAGCCGAGACTGTCGACTGACTGAGAGCAACAGAGACCAACGACAGGATCCCAATTACAGCACAACCTTCTCAGAACAATCATCTACGAATCGTTCACATTGGAGCAAGAATAATTCACAAGCTGCAATGATGAATATTGATCATGAGCATAAAAGAAGCGAGTTGAACTCTATCCAGGCTTGCCTAGTTGGTTTTGCAGAAAAGGCCGCCTATTAAAAAGGTATTATATGCCTTTCACTTGTAACACTGTACATGAAAGTTGTTTAATCGTAGAGGAAAGATAAGATATTAGATAAAGGAGAAGATTAGGAGGAGCCTATTAATTTAGGATTTACTTGCCCAAGCTTTAGATATGGCAAGTACAAACAATATTGTCCTTGGCTGTCATTTAATCTTTCAAAATGATGAATACGTTTAGTTTTATCACAGATGTAAAAGATTATAATGGCTCAGTGTCCTCAGTGGGCATTGATTAAGCCTTTTTTCCCTAGTTTGATGCCTTTCAGTTGTCTTAGACTGCAACTCCCAGAATTCTCCGCCTCAGCCATGTTGGGGAAACTTGATCAAGCAGGAATAGTTTTGCCTTAAACACAGGCATGCAGAATGGGAATCCAGAAGAACAGTTGATTCTGTAGGAGAGAGAGAGAGAGAGAGGGAGAGAGAGAGAGAGAGAGAGAGAGAGAGAGAGAGAGAGAGAGAGAGAGAGGGAAGGGAGGGGGGAGGTCTTCTAGTCCAACCCGCTGCTCAAGCAGGAGATCTTATACCATTCCAAACAAGTGGCTGTCCAGTCTCTTCTTAAAAGTGTCCAGTGATGAAGCACCCACAACTTCTGAAGGCAAACCATTCCACTGGTTAATTGTTCTCACTGTTAGGAAGTTTCTCAATTCTAGATTGCTTCTCTCTTGATTAGTTTCCATCCATTGTTTCTTGCAACATTTTACTTTTACAACATTTTACTTTTAGCCACTGAAGAACAATTCATGGTTGTTTCAAACTGCGGTTTTAATGGGAATCGGTTTACAGATTCATATGTCATGCCTTCTCCTATACAGTGTTTAAAGCCATCACTGTGTCCCTTACTGAGAAATGTATGGATTTGCATTGTAAATCAGTGGAGTGAAGTGACATCAAGCCAAGCCACAATAAATCAGGAGAGTTAGAGGCGGTAAATGCATCTGAGACATATCGTGAAATCAAAATATATGTTTGAATTCAATGTATTGCCATTCTGCAGTTTTAGACAATCAGATGATTAAAAGAGATCAATTTGTAACTGATGGTGAATTTGAAGTAATCCACTAATTTCAGCCTAGTCAATGATATAAGAACATGATTAGCAATATGCTGAGCTAAACTACTGGTACTATTTATTTAGACAGACATGATTTTCACATAGTGGAAGTGATGAGCAGATAGAGGGTTGCAATGGGGGGGGGGAATGCATGAAAAATGCTACTTGCTACTATTCTAGCTGGACAAACCAGCTATTAGCTTGTTGAAGCAAAGTGGAGATGAAAGCTCAGACTGCAGTAAAGCAGCACTCCAGCTTTGGGTAGATAAGTATGATGGCTTCTGTGTGCGAATCTGGATTGCTGCCAGTGCTTGCTTCTACTCTGCCTGGACAAGATGACAGCAAAGTCAGAATTTTACATTACAAATATTAATCCAAACGAAATGTAGACTGGATATGTGAATGCTGTCTCAAAAACTAAAGTTTAGATTCCAGGAATTATACAAATTATTTATCCTTCCCATTAAAATATGCTTTATATTTAATTGTTTTAGTGTATATTTCATAGAATTGCAGGTTTGGAAAGGACTTTGAAGGTTTTCTGAATCCCTCCTGTTCCATTTTCACTGGTAGAGGGCTACAGGAGGCCGAAAACGGAGCCTGGGAGGCCCGCGCATGGCCCTCCCGAGCTCCATTTTCGTTGGCAGAGGCACCGCGGGCTGGTCCTTCTCTGTTTCCAGAGTGGGCCCGCGGGCCAGATCTAAGCACCCTGCAGGCAAAATCCAGCCCATAGGCCTTGAGTTTGACACCCCTGTTCTAGACCATGCATTCTATAAGCTAAACATACCCAATTCTTTTAAGAATTCTTTGTAGGATATCCAATAAAAATATTCTATTTGCAAAGTCCTATTACTACTTTATTTGATATGTGGATTAAGATTTGTTTTTCAAAAGGCGTATTTGTTTTTTGCCTGCTCATTATGTTCATAAGTGATCGGAACTTCAGAACTGAGTTGTAAGTACCTTTTGGGGTTCTGTCATAACTTAGGACAGTTGCTAAGCAACCGGTTGTAAGTCAAGGACTACCTGTATTTTAGAACGTTTTCAATCGGTTGAGGAGAAATACAGAATACTATAGAAATGTGTCTCGCCCTGAACAATAGCATTGCTATAAAGTTATGTTACCAACAGTAAAAAATAAAGGAAATATAATAAACACTTAAATGATCTGTGAAAAGAAAAACAAAGTCATTCAATTAAACATGACATGTCTCTTTTACATAGAAGAGAGTGACATGAACTGAAAACAGAATTGTGTTGTTGAGGGCAGTGGACAACTGTAATTCACAGAGAGTTTGAAAAGGACTACACAAGCAGAGACTGACCGAGCATAAAAATATCCTAAAGAATAAGTGAGGGAAATCCCATTAGCTTTAAAATGTCCTTCAGCAGGAGTAGTAAGTCATACTTGGATAATCATATCTCACTAGATTGTGTTCTATCCATACATTTCTCTTAAATTAAATCATTGCTATCACTAATGAGTTCTATTTTTTGCCTTTCCAAGGCTCTTCTGTTTAATCAGAAGATAGACAGACCAGTGATAATCTATTCAGCAAATAAAAAAATAAACCAAAAGATCCAAAAAAACTTTAAAAAAAACCCCAATTGTCCTACATATTCTGATGGATCAGATGCCAACAAAAAGGCATAGATAAGTTAACTACTGAGGGTGGTTCTAGAAGCCTTCTTTCAAGTATCATAAAGGTATTTTTTCTATTAGCAAAATTATTTCCATTTTATTCATTTGAAGGGCATATTTATTTAGTTGGAAAATATATATTTCACTCTTCAAACAGTCATCTCTCAGAGAAGCTAAGATAAATTTAATATATTAATAACAAAGGACAGCCAATTGCTTATAAATGCAGGATTAAAACAATCAAAACATGCCAGATGCATAATTTTTTTTACAGTAAAAAGACTTAAAACATGCCAGAAAAATACCAGGCTCAGGGCCATACATTTTATTTATTTATGCTCTTATTTCTAATGTTTAGATATTATACAAGTTCTTTCAGAGGTTCACAATAAGAAGACTAAGAAAAGCACTAATTTCCACAACCATAAAATCTAAAATAAAATACATGATGGCATAAAAGTAAGATACAAAAAGTGAGAAATTTGGAGCATGAAAACAGTGCTATGCGAAGGCTTATAATTCAGGCATTATCTCAGGCTTGCTACATCCCAGAAGTCATGCTTACAGGTAGTTTATTTATTTATTTATTATTTATTTATTAATAAAATTTGTATGCCGCCCAACTCCCAAAGGACTCTGGGCGGCTCACAACACATGAATAAAAACACCGATAAAAACATACAATTTAAAAATATCAATAAAACATTTACATCTACATTCATGGGCCAATCCATAGGTTATTGGCCCCAGGCCTGCCGGAAAAGCCAGGTCTTAACGGCTTTACGGAAAGCCAGTAAGGTGGGGGTAGTACGGATCTCGGGGTGAAGTTGGTTCCACAGAGTCGGAGCGGCTACAGAGAACGCCCTCCCCCGCGGGCCCACCAGCCGACACTGTCTGGCTGATGGGACCTGAAGAAGGCCAGCCCTGTGCGACCTCACTGGTCTTTGGGAGGAGTGTGGCATCTTCTACAGCCAT
>QLTV01002425.1:575330-592592 GCA_003457575.1 Thermophis baileyi
TAGATAGATAGATAGATAGATAGATAGATAGATAGATAGATAGATAGATAGATAGATAGATAGATGCTGAGAATCAGCAAAAAGAAAGCAAACCCTTTGGATGACTCCTTTTCAAAGGAAGAATTTTCCTGCCCTCTGAATTCCTTAAGTATTCCCAACATTTCAGGAGGCCATTCTGTGAATGTGAGTGTGGTGGCAGGGAATGATTTTTGCCTCGGCTTTACTCAGTTAATGGTGATTCTGCAAAAATGCTCTACATACTTCCAAATATATGAAAGTTCTTATGTTGTTTTCCATTCCAGAAGACACATCTAGTGTTTGTTTCAACCAGATCTGGATTTAATTGTTAATAGATGATCTCTTGCATGTTTTCAGTCAATACCAAGCTGAGCAACTCAATCTTCATTTCCAGTGTGACATCAGCTATTGAAAATTGCATTAAAGGACATTTAACCCATAGAGAGAGTTCCAGCTGAAGAGTTGACACATGACAGAAATAAATTGCCCTCATATCATTTACAAATGTTCCCTGATTATTGAAACGCAATCTGTGTAATTTCAATACGTTCTGCATTTCCACACTATAGGAAAATGATTGTGGGGATTTCTCTGTGCAAATGGGCTGTGCCAGTATTTAATGACAAAAATCCTATCAAAATGTCTCAACAGGTGGCAGCACCTGTTTTACCTTGAAAGCTAAGCCAGTTCATGCCTGGTTAATACTTGAATGGGCTATTGCGGGTATATATTAGGAGGGATGTTGCAAAACGTCTCAGAAGAAGGCAATGGAAAACCATTAATATACTTCTGCCAAGAAAACTGCATGGGTGAGCCCATGAATTGAACTTGACTTCAAGGAGATCTTCCTTTTGTTTCTTGCTAATGTGTCTGGTGTAATGTCATATATTTCGTGACATATCGCTCTTGGGATGATTAATTGTAAATGTCTCTGTCTTGAGATAAGGATAAACATTTATACAAAGAGAGTAACCCAGAGCTCCCCAGCTCATTTGTCTCTCATTCATACCCTCCCTTTTTTTTGTTGTTCCCCATCGTAATCATTTTTAAGCTAATGCCATCAAGATACTTTTAAGCAAATGTCATCAAGATATCATCTCTTAAAACAAAACCAATTGGAATTTACTTGAGAAATGCTCAGATAAGTGTTGAAAAGTTACTTTATTCAACAGCTAGAATACTGTAGCAAGCAACAAATATAACAGTTATACATATTAAAAAGTCAGTATGATATACAGGTAGTCCTCGAGTTACGAATGTAATGGAGCCTACCAATTACATTCGTAACCCGAGGATTTGTAGGAGTGAATCGCGATCATACCCTGCTTTCGCCCACGCATTCACTAATCGAATGCATGGGTCGTTAAGTGCACATGAGGTATCTCAGGGTGGGGAAGGCCACGGGGGCTTAGCGATGGAACAGGCCACCTGCTTCGGACTACCCAAGACCTCCCTGACCCCTTCATGCTCCCTCCCCTGGGGTCCCCACAATTGCTTCCCCCCCCATCCTGCGGCGCCAGGTCACTTACCTTGTGAAGATTTGTCTCCTCTCCAGTCTCTGCCGTGGTTTCTTTGCCTGCTTGCCGTCTCAGCACAAAATGTGAATGATGGCTGTGGTGCTGCAACATTTGTAACTTCGGGACTGGGTCGTAAGTACTTGGGGGGGGGCTAGGTTGTAACTTTGAATGGTCGCTAAGTGAACTATCGTAACTCAGGGATTACCTGTATTGATTAGACAAGTAAACCGGGCAAACCAGATCCAAAACTTGACAAAGGTCACTAGTTGATGTGGGCCCAGTCATGTTCCCTCTTCATAGTAAGAACAAAATGGGGAGTGGTCATAAACCAGAATCTCTGCTTTGAATGTTAGCTTGATTGTTAGTATTGTCATTAGTGAACTGTGGACATTTGGTCAGTTTCTCAGAAAAAAACAACAAAAAACTACAGTCTGAACCATCTTAAGAAAAAGAGCCACATCTTGACAGACACATTATGTTTTCATAGACTGCCATATTCAGAATGGTCAAGGACAGTAGTTACTATCTGTGCCAATTTTGGACTAGAAACATTGCCAATGATTAGTGGCTACAATTCCAGATCCCAGAAATAGGATAAATTATTCTTTCATGGGATATTTTCCCTCTCTTTCCTCAGTCTGCCTCATTCCCTAACTCAAGTTATTTTAATCTCAACTGCTACAAAAACTATATGACTCACAAAAAGGGAGCTATCTGCATTTGAGATTTTTTTTCTGAATCCAAGTTAACATTTTCATGGACTCTGTCTGAATGATGATAGACAATTGATGAATAATGTTTGCAGAATATAAAGAAATTCATCTATTGAAATTCTACCAACATGATATATTTTCAATTGTACTGCTTCTTGTTCTAGATAGAAGCTTTTATGGCCATTACAGTATCATCCCTATACAAAGGGTGCATTGTACTTTAACAACATGCTATTAGGACTCTATCACCATATCATCTGAAACATTTTCCCCTTCCTTATTTCATACATTTTGTTTTTGTCCTGAGTAAATTTGCTTTGAAGCTGTATATGAAAGAGAAAAGATATTTTATGTGGTTTTAAGAAGGAGGCAGATCCTACAATCTAAATCAAGATTACTATCAAGTTAATCTTGTTTTGCAAGTATATTGTGCAACATTTCTTCTGATTTTATATAAATGAGCTAGCTAAGGGTCACATTAGACATAATGGAGCAGTTGTTTCTGTTATTAACTCATTTATTCTTTCCATGTAACATCTAAGGTGATGGGGTCTAGGGAGTTGGACCACCTCATTACTCTGTCTTAACTCACTTTCTATTAGCCACGATGTTCTGCATTATCGTTGTAGCTAAGATACCTCAGAAAAAGACCTGAAATGATTGAAAATGGGAAGGGAAAGAAAGGGAGTAATTTAGCTTCTCTCCCCTTCGATACTGTTTTAATGCAATAATTAGATTAATCTTCCCTTTCTACTTGACTAAGGCAAATGCGTGAATTACAAATGTAGTTTAACCCGAACATTCTGTATTTTATAATGCTTTGTACTTTATCATTTTATCTTTTGATATCAGAAGGGTATTTGTTTGATACTAGAGGGCTACACATCGCAATGTACCTCGTGTTAAGTCAGAAGATGACTTCAACAAATTAACTAATGTCTTAAACAATCTTAAGATACCTGAAAATGAAGTAAATGACTAAGAGGACTAACTACATTGGCATCTTCTTGTTACTGTTCTACCTGGCTAAAAAGTATTCTTTTCATCCACGCATAGCCCTATCATGAATTTTAAAAGAGACATCTTTTCTGCATAATTAAAACTGCCATGACATACCCCACAGTTATGTATCTGCTGAAATAGGTTATCAGTGAAAAAGGAAGCCATAGCACAGATCCAACACACAATTCATCTTTGAGTTACTGTAGTGCCTATCTTTTTGGCAGCTGTAGATTGGCATGGCCACCAAAAGTAATAGAAAAGGCTACCTGCAGGATCTATGTACAGCCTAAGTTTGAAAGCTTTATAAGCACATGAGTGCCATTATATTAGAGTCACCTACCAAAGCTTTTCTTGTGATTATCTTAGTGAACCTGGGTAGCAGAGGTGGGTTTCAGCAGGTTCTGACTAGTTCTGGAGAACCGGTAGCGGAAATTTTGAGCAGTTCGGAGAACCGGTAGCGGAAATTTTGAGTAGTTCAGAGAACCGGTAAATACCACCTCTGACTGGCCCCACCCCCATCTATTCAGGGGTGGGTTCCTCCCGGTTTGGACTGGTTCTCTCGAACCGGTAGCAGCCCGCTGGTGATGTCACGATGACATCACCGAACTGGATCGGTTGGTGCCGGTCCGTGGGGGCCGCCATCTTTTTTTAAAAAAAATTTTTATTTATTTTTTTTAATTTTTTTTATTTCCTTCTGAGCATGCGCAGAAGCCAACTTCTGGCACTGTGCATGTGGTCGCCATCTTTTTTTCAGCTTTATTTATTTTATTTATTTTTTTCGGATTTTTTGTTACTGCGCATGTGTGCGCGCGCAAAGCGCGTGCGTGCCCACGAGGTGCGCCCACGCGGCACGGGAGGGAGCGAACCAGCAGCGAGGTAAGTTGGAATCCACCCCTGCATCTATTCTCTGCCTCCCGAGTCCCAGCTGATCGGGAGGAAATGGAGATTTTGCAGTATCCTTTCCCTGGAGTGGGGAGGGAATGGAGTTTTTACAGTATCCTTCCCCTGCCACACCCACAAAGCCACGCCCACCAAGCCATGCCATGCCCACCAAGCCACACCCACAGAACCGGTAGTAAAAAAATTTGAAACCCACCACTGCTGAGTAAGAATGGGCTGCCATCTAGTGTTATGCTTGCTTCTCTGGCTGTTGTTACTTGCCTTCTCTCCAAACTTTGTTGTAGTCTGCCAGAAGCACAAACCCTATAGACTGAAAGTGATGTTCCCTGGCAGTCCTCTAAGGTTTGCATTTCACTTTTTTTCCATTCCTCTTGGTCTGGCTATTTACTAGAAAAACCAACTTTGTGTAGCCTAAAGAAAACGAGGATGTCTTATGTTGTGTTCTATGAAAAGCTGTTGCAATGCCCTGTAGGGCATCCTTGCTGTTTGTCCTAAATTGAGATGACAATGTTGCTCATATTAAATTGCCTTCTTGCTTGACTTGGCATGCTGGGATCCATATCTGTTAATATAGGAATGTCCAAATGTCCTGCTAGGAAAGCAATTTGTTCCCTGGTAGGATGTCTATAAAACAGCTGGTGCAAGAAGCCGTCAGAGGTGATGTGAGAGGCAAGTTATGTTTTTCTTGATTTAATGGAAATTTTTACTGATTTACCCCCATCCCTCTCTCAGATTGTCACCAGTGCAGTATATATCCATCTTCAGTCACCTCTCCTCCCATTCTTACGGTCCTGTCATATCTTGCTGGTAGCGAGACAGCCTTCAGAGGCTGAATGTTGTAATAGATACTCTGACAATGACAAATAGGCTATTAATGAAATGTGAGATGGGGGATACCCTAGAGAAATGGCAGAGCTTTGGCATGTTTTTACTAAACATCAGTTTGGTAACTTGTATTGGAAGTCACTGGAAAGTGGCCTCTGAACTGGAAAGCAGATCTTGCTCTATGAGCATAAAAACAGCCAAGTAATAAGCTCTGCTGAAAGCTTGTTGTCAGGTCTGCATTCAGATCTATACTCTTTTCTAACTCCTGAATTGCAAGTGTTAATCTGCATAGCCGCTGGTTGTTCTTGTTTTGTTTTGAATGGGAAATGACTGAGAGCAGGGACAACACAATGGAGCGAATATGGAGTAGAGCGACATATGCAGATACTTCAGCAACTTCTAATCCTTTATAAAGCATTCAGAGAAGCCAGCCATTTAGCTATTATCCATTAAGCCTATAAATTAGAGTTAAAAGCATGAAGAATAAAGATTGTAATAACCTTTCTTGGCACTAAGTTGTTGTTTTTTTCCCCATCCTTGCGTGAATCATATCATCTCCTGGCATCTGAATCAATGTCAGGATAATTTGTGCACTGTGCTCCTATAGCAACATGGTTTGTGATACTGCAAGCATAATGCAGCGCTGGATACATCTCATTATAAGAATTTCTGTTCTTTTAACTGAGTGAAACTTCAGCTTTGAGCTTTAACATGAGGAATTGTAGACATAAAAACAGGTGGAGCTTCGATCACACTCTTGACACCGCCACCTTGAACTGCGAGATGGGCAGCAAATAAATTTGATCATCATCATCATCATCATCATCTTGACAATACTGTGCAGACACCCCTGATATCTGATATCACCGAATGCAGAAATCATGTTTTTATTCAGATTAACGAAATAAGACAGAATGCTTAATCATACTTTTAGAAAGTATATTATTTTGCAATCAGGCAGGATAATCCGAGCCCTTTTCTGAAATGATCTGCCATTAACTTCTGAGATGATTGGGCAACGTTTCTATCCCACTGATCGCTTTTGGACTAATATCTCCTTTCTTCAGCTTTTCTGATGGAATTTCCCAGAAATATAAAAAGCAGCTTCAGAGACAAGTGAGAAAGGCATGAAGGAAAAGGCAATGCCATTTTCTAATGTCCAAGATGGAGCATAGCAGCCTAAATGTAATTGCGCTTTGTTTGCCAAGTTTAAAATGTAATCAATTCATAGAGTGCCAAAGTGGAACTACAGAAAAAGCTGAAGGAAGTGTTTTTGTTTCCATAAGTAATAATTCCAAATTATCCAGACTTTAAAAAAATTCTCATGAAAGCAGGGTAGATTTGATTTAAATCAAGTCGATTTAAATCACGATTTAAATCATGGTTTAAATCACTAGTAAAAAGGCTTGATTTAAATCAACTCGATTTAAATCATAATTTTTAAAGAGCAACTATCATCTCTGTCCCACAGCAGCTCCTCCTCTGACCCGTTGTTGACTCACTGACAGTCCCATTCACTTTAATGGGACGGCTGGTGATGTGGCAGTGACACAAGAAGGTGAGGGACGTGGCGGGCAGCAGGTGAGTGGATGCCCGCTAACAGGCGCTGCCATGATGGATCTGAAATGACAGGTGCTCTTTAAATGTAAGGACTCATCCTTGCTGGTAGTTAGAATCTTTAATATTATTATTTGCAAACAAAATGAAAGTTTCCTATTTAACTTGCAAAGCTTGGATTCATTGAATGAGTTTATCAAAAATGTAAATATTGCAGAATATATAGCCTCATGTTACATAACTAAGCTCTATTTCATGCTGAATAAACTAAATTATTAATGTATCTTAAATAGAAAACTATTTTTAGATAGATTTTTAAACCAAAAGCATTTTATTAAAATAAATTTGATAAAAATTTTTAAAAAAATCTGATTTAAATTAAAAAAAATCTGATTTTTTTATTTTTTATTTTTTAAATCATCGGTTTTTATTCACCCTGGATGAGAGGAAAGTAGACAAATAGAGGTCCTTTTCTGGATGATATTGTGCAATAAATGGATTGTTGTTGATTGGTTATTGTGAAGAATTTCATGCAAGCGCACCATCCAAAGACCTCATACATTTTGTGAAAACATTTTATTTTATGCAAATATCAAGTAGCTCTGGAAAATTCATATTTTTCCTACATAAGCATGATTTGATTTTTATAATATAAATTCCATTTGATGAATATATTTGCCTCATGCGGAGCTATCAGAGAGAAAGGTCTGCAGGAACACGCCCTTTTAATAATAGTCACATTAATAAAGAAGTATTGTTTTTTAACTCAAAGTAGTAGCTTTCTCCTTATTACTCCCAAGTTTTTAAAATTTATTCCTTTAGAGTTGCAGTTGGATCTCATTCTCATTTTTACAAGATATTAGTGAATGCTTTTTTAAAACGAAAGATAATCTTTTAAAAATAATATTTTCAAATATATGACTCTTGTTAATATAAGCTATAATTATTATTTTTCAGAAGAAGCAACAGTATAAAATAAAGTGAATGACAGCTTGCTTTTTATTGTTAATCGCTTAAGCATTATTTTTGTTGAGGGAAAGATGGTATAGTTTTGGAAATGAACAGGCTGAGCCCAAGGGAGGGGTCCACAAAACATCTACGTATAGTCCACCTTGAATTCCATTGATTCTTATCTATCAGTCTCTTGTAGAGAGCATAAGCTTGCAATAAACCTTTATATTCATTTGAATTAGCAATAGCAATAGCACTTAGACTTATATACCACTTTACAGTGCTTTACAGCCCTCTCTAAGCGGTTCACAGAGTCAGCATATTGCCCCCAACAATCTGGGTCCTCATTGCCTGGACTTCTGATTTCCTGATCTTGACATATATAAAATAAATATAACGTGAAAGACGAGGTGGTAGTGATTGTCACTTTATGATATTAATTTCATTGTGACTCTTCCTAAATCTCAAATGTGAATATTCTCATTGAAAGAGAAAAAGGAAGGTGCTAAATCCTAGCCAGATTATATTTTTTCTTCTCTGTCTCTTTCTTTTCCTTTTTCCTCCCACCCCACCCTCCACCCTTCTCTCAATTACAGATCCTCTATCCTTAAAACAATATGCCAACAAAACAGCCCAAAATTAGCATGGATCTAATTCCATAACTAAACTTTTTCCCCTGATTCATTTGAGAATGTGATATTCTGCATTGATGCTAGCTTGGAGCTAGAGACCCTAAATAATTGAATTGTGGTGCTGAAGGTGGAAAAGCTGTGTTTCTTGCTACTTCTGTAAATTAGCTTCAAAATCTCTTATATTGGCTAGCTGTTTATATGGGCTGGGATATCAGAAGAAATTGAGAACTGAATACATGTATATGAGAGAAAGAAAGAGAGATCGTACTCAACTTATTCCCAAATTTTGCTGGATTAAGTACTCTTGTCCCCACTAAAAAAAAAACACACACCTTCCTACACACTTGATCTAAATCATTTCAGATTCACTATTTACCTTTAATTCCAGCCTGCTCTGTATTTCGCTTTTAATACTTTTCCCTATCCCATTTTTTTTCTTAGAAACATTAATCAGAAGAATGAAATTGCAATATCATTTGTGCCATTCATGACTGACTCAGAACATCTAATGTACCGATTCAAGGATGGCAGATCAAACACAAAAAAGAATATGGTACTTTCAGTGTTCTATCAACTTTCTGCAAAGCATGTGCAACCTTCTTTTCTCCTCCTAGACATAGAAGAAATTGGGGTTGGTTTTTTTTAAGATGGTGAAGGATGACCAGAATTGTCTATGGAGATCCTCAATCATCCAGGTCATGGTTGTTGCAAAGATGCTTTTTTCCAAAAGGCAATTGGGCTTTCATGGTTTTTTCCTTTGAAAACATTTCGCTTCTCATCCAAGAAGCTTCTTCAGTTCATTCGCTTCTTCTTCAGAACTGAAGAAGCTTCTTGGGTGAGAAGCGAAACCAGATGGATCTGTAGCTGTGTTGGAAAAAACACCTTTGGGACGAAGACCAGAATTATTTTACTACCTTTGTTGCTGCTTTAGACACAGATCATAGGGAAGTCAAATGAGATCCTACATAACCCTTCAATATATGGAAACAGCAAAATTTTAGCTACAGTTAAGATGTTATCTAAATCCTAGTTAGATGTAACCAGCATTGGATTTACATCCAATGTAGGATGCAGGAGCTACCTCAGACATACTTGGAACATAGTTCATTCCCTTTTACATTTCCTTTTTTGCTAGTTTAAAAAAATACTAGCTAGAGCAGGGGTGTCAAACTCAAGGCCCGGGGACCAGAACTGGCCTGCGGAGTGCTTAGATCTGGCCCACGGGGCCACCCTGGAAACAGCAAAGGACTGGCCCGTAGTCCCTCTGCCAGCGAAAATGGAGCTCGGGAGGGCTGCGTGCGGCCCTCCTGAGCTCCGTCTTTGCTGGCAGATGATGTCAGGAGGCCATCGCAGCTGAAAAAGGAGCTCACGAGGGCCATGGGTGGCACTCCCAAGTTCCGTTTTTGCTGGCAGTGGGTTGCAGGAGGCTGTCGCAGCTGAAAACACAGCTTGGGAGCCTGTTTTCGCTGGCAGAACGCTCGGGCCACCACAGGCGCCCCTGACACGAGTGACGTTGAGCTGGCCATGCCCACCCTGGCCACACCCACCCTGGCCCCCCGAGCAGGGGTGAAATCCAGCAGGTTCTAACAGGTTCTGGAGAACCGGTAGCGGAAATTTTGAGTAGTTCGGAGAACCGGTAGCAGAAATTTTGAGTAGTTTGGAGAACCGGCAAATACCACCTCTGGCTGGGGGTGGGAATGGAGATTTTGCAGTATCCTTCCCCTGCCACGCCCACCAAGCCACGCCCACAGAACCGGTAGTAAAAAAAATGGATTTCACCACTGCCCCCGAGGTCAAACACAACCCTGATGCGGCCCTCAATGAAATAGAGTTTGATACTCCTGAGCTAGAGAAACAAATTTTTAACTTTGTAAACAATGGCCTGCCTTCTGCTCCTAACTTTCTCCAGTTTTCTAGAAAAATCCCTACCATATTATAAATGAGAGGACAAAGGAACTTTGTTTAGATATTCCTTACACCATTGTGTGGTCCATTTCTCTCTCTTGTAACAGCATGTGAAGTTTATAGTTTGTAGTGTGGTTTTTAAGCTTAGCATGTTGTATGAATACAACCAATAATGTCAGTTGTATACACTAAATGTTCTTCCATACAAAAATACAAGGAAAAGTACATGTCAAGTGTGTTTAATTTCACTTCAACATGCCATTTCTCAATAAACAGGATACTCTTTGTCTCACTTATTTTTGTGATCCCCTGTTTTGGGTTGAAATGTTCACTATAGGGACTACTTTTAACATTACTTTTCATTTTATTTATTAGAAATAGGCCAAAGAGGATCGATTCCCCTATTAGCTGAGGAAAAAACACTGTTTTCCTAAAAAAAACCCTCCCCATATTTGACACAAGATATGCATTCAAACTCAGATGTTGTTTGGCATTTAGACTGGCAGGCTGGCTACAGTATTGTGAATGCCGACTAACTAGTCATAAAACTGACAATGTAGCTGAAAGTCGTAGAGCCAGTATAACTAAAGGTCACAGAATCTATTGGAATGGATCTAAGAAATCAAGTTCAATCCTGTGCATACTGCAGGATTCACAGCCCCATGCTTGATAGATGACTATCCAGCTATGTTTGAAAGTTTCTAGTGAAGGGGAAGAAACCACTCCATACAGCAACCTATTCTACTAATTGATAGTTCTTACTATCAAGAATGGAACGGAACGGAACGGAACAGAACAGAACAGAATATTCTTTATTGGCCAAATGTAATTGGACACACAAGGAATTTGTCTCTGGTGCATAAGCTCTCAGTATATATACAAGCAATAAGATGATAAACCATAAATCATAAGATGCAATTATAAATTGTAAGATACACCCAACAAGCTGATAGTCATAAGATACCAATAGGAGTAGGTAATAGGAAAGATGAGAAGGATAATAGTAATACAGTTCTTCCTAATATCTACTCTGTATCTGTATTCTTGAAGTTTCTTCTCAACAGTTCTAGTCTTACCCTTTGGAGCAAGTGAGAATAAGTCCAAGCGCTCTACGATGTGACTGCCCTTCATATATTTGAATGTCGCTCTCATGTCCCCTCTCAGCCTTCTTTTCTACAAGCTAAACATACCTAGATCTTTTAACTGTTCCTCACAGGATTTCCATCTTTTTGCCATCTTGGTAACCCTTCTCTAGACTTGCTGTAGTTTATCCATGTCTTTTTAAAACGGGAGTGTGCAGAACTGAATGCAATACCCCAAGTGAAGACTAGCTAAGGTCGAGTAGAGTGGGACAATTACCGTATTTTTTGGAGTATAAGACGCACCTTTTTCCCCCCTAAAAGAAGCTGAAAATTTGGGTGCATCTTATACTCCGAATGTAGCTTTTTTGAAGCTTTTTTTTCAGCCCTAATGAGGTGCTAACAGTGAAGCGAGCTTGGTGCTAACAGTGAAGCGATCTTGGTGCTAACAGTGAATCTATCTTCCGTGCTTTTCTAGTGCTTTAGAAGCCTTTTTTCCACCCTAATGAGGCGCTAAGGAGTGAAGCGATCTTCCATGCTTTGTTAGCTAAGCGATCTTCCCTTTGCCTGTTTTTTTCATTGCTACTCCTTCCGAAGGTTTTTTCCAGCCCTAAGTCTTTGCAGGCTTTTTTCATTGCTACTCCCCTCCGAAGAAGGTTTTTTCAGCCCTAACGAGGTGCTAACGATCTTCCCAGCTCTTCCCAGCTTGCAGGCTTTTTTCATTGCTACTCCCTCCGAAGAAGGTTTTTTTAAGCCCTAACCAGGGGATAAAATAATGTGCTGAAGCTGACCAGACTAAGGACGCTAGCCAGATGAATACCTGGTAGGCAGATTTCCCCCCCTATTTTCCTCCCCAAAAACTAAGGTGCGTCTTATACTCCGAAAAATATGGTATTTCCTGTGATCTGGACTCTACACTCCTCTTGTTGTTCCTCAAGATGTTATTGCCCTTCTTTGCATTACACTGATAGGGCATGCTGAGCTTCTCATGTGTGCTGCTCTTGAGCAAGATTTACCCCCATTCTGTACATATTTCTTTTGTTTTTCACGTATAACTTCACATTTCTCCCTTTTAGATTTAATTCTATTTATTCCTGCCTACTGTTCTAACCTAAGACTCCTTCCAAATATTAGCCACTCCTCCATGGAGGCTGCCACAGAGAAGACCCACTTTCTTGTCAACACCCCTCTGATCTCTTGTGAGAGTGCAACTTTTAGGAAACCATCTTTACATGTTCAAAAAACACAGGCTGAATCGTTTGGGTGGTGGGATTCAAAATTTTGTACTACCGGTTCTGTGGGCGTGGCTTGGTGGGCGTGGCTTGGTGGGCTTGGCAGGGGAAGGATACTGTAAAATCTCCATTCCCACCCCACTCCAGGGGAAGGTTATTGCAAAATCCCCATTTCCTCTCGATCTTCTGGGACTTGGAAGGCAGAGAATAGATGGGGGCGGGGCCAGTCAGAGGTGGTATTTACCAGTTCTCCGAACTACTCAAAATTTCCGCTACTGGTTCTCCAGAACTGGTCAGAACCTGCTGAAACCCACCTCTGGTTTGGGGTAATATGATAAGAAAAGCAATGTACTTAAAAAAATATCTTGTAACAGTTTTCTTTCCTTTTAGGCTGTCCATGTCACAGCCTTATTTTTTTATGCAGTTCATTTATTATCTCCTGACTTGTGGACTCTAAACACACAGTTTGATGACTATTTCCTTTTTTTTTTTTTCATTCTGGATATAAAAAAAATCTCGGCTTGAGTACAAGAGAATTGATCAGAGGTGAGAGGAAGGATTCATATTTTAAAAAAACTCTTATTCAAATCTGAAATTGTGGTTAAAAAACAACAACAGGTTAATAGTCAATCTGTGTGCATTGCTTTACTAATTATAATGTTCCATGTGAGAAATTAATACCAATTACTCAGAACATAAACACATGAGAATTGGAGTTGTCTGGATTTGTTTTTAATTACCAAGCAGTTCAGTGTAGCACAATCTAGGCTCTTGCTGGGGGTGAAAAAGTGAAAAATGAATATTATTCTTTGCTTCTTTCATTAAGCTCAGCTTATTCCAGGTTTTAACCTGTCTGACACAGTCTTGACAATATGGGCTGCCTGTGCATACACTTTCTTAGTAGCTACCTTCTTTTTTATTTCCTGGGTGTCTTCTCTTTGTTTCTTTTCAAATCTTCACTACAGTTTTAAGTGAAGTTTTTTTTTTTTTTTTGTGGAGCAATACCAGAGGTGGGATTCACATAATTTACCTACCGGTTTGCCCAGCAGCACCAAAAATGTGAGCGTGCGTGACAGGGAACGGTGGGGGCGGGAGGACGGGGCCAACCCAAGGTGGTATTTGCCAGTTCTCCGAACTGCTCAAAATGGCCGCTACCGGTTCACCCGAACTGGTCCGAACCGGCTGAATACTACCTCTGACAATACTGGTTTGTTCAGCTCTTTTCCATGTTCCTCCATCTCCAGGAACAGTTTTGCAGGTGTCCTTGTAACATCTCCTTAGCATTGCTTAGCACAGAATTCAAGTTATCATTGCTCTCTATTTAGGAGAACCCAGTTTCTTGAAATCAAATATATAAGCACAACTACCCTCATCTTTAACTTTTAGGGGAAAAAATTCAAAAACTCCACCATTATATGTTGACTTTGTTTCTGCTGTTTCCAGGTCTTTAACTAAGACTTCTCTATTGAATAGTATCAATGTCCTGAACAGTTGATCTTCTATTCGTTTCTCTAATTGGAAGGAGAAAATAGTTAGCAAAACAAGTTAGGAGTTTTCAGGAAAGATAGTATTTGGAAGAATTGGTCAGTGCATCTCACATGCTAACTGAAAGAAGGCTAGTTAACTGAAAGAACTCAAGTCATCTGCTGTGGAGACAAAAAGTGAAGTACAGGTAGTCCTCAACTTACAACAGTTCATTCTGTGACCATTCAAAGTTACAGTGGCACTGAAAAAAGGGACTTATGACCATTGTTCACACTTAGGACCCTTGTAGCATCCCCATGCTCATGTGATCAAAATTCAGATCCTTGGCAACTGGTTCATACTTATGACCATTACTGTCCTGGGGTCATCTGATCCTCTTTTGCGACCTTTTGACAAGCAAAATCAATGGGGAAGCCAGATTCACTTAACAACTGTCTTACTAACTTTTCAACTGCAGTGAGTCACTTAACAACTATGGCAAGAAAGTTTGTAAAATGGGGCAAAACTCACTTAACAAATGTCTCACTTAACAACAGAAATCCTGGCCTCAATTGTGGTTGTAAGTCAAGGACTACCTGTATGGTGTTTAAGTTGGCAGCATATTCTGGTAAACTGGAAAGTTGTATTACAACTATAACTGCAAGGGTATGATGTATGATTTTTTTTTTAAATTTTACTTGTTTGTAATTGACAGTATTATATCAATGCTGTCTATTTTATTTATTGTGCATTTAATAGCAATAGCAATAGCACTTAGACTTATATACTGCTTTACAGTGCTTTACAGCCCTCTCTAAGCAGTTTACAGAGTCAGCATATTGCCCCCAACAATCTGGGTCCTCATTTTACCCACCTCGGAAGGATGGAAGGCTGAGTCAACCTTGAGCCGGTGAGATTTGAACAGCTGAACTGCAGCTAGCAGTCAGCTGAAGTAGCCTGCAGTGCTGCACTCTAACCACTGCGCCACCTCGGCTCTAAGACACTGTACACATCTCAGAGTTAGTTACTGGAGTGGTCTATAAGCTCAACAAGGACCCAGAACTGACAGTGAGTCCTTATTGCTAAGAGATTTATTCCTTATGTTTTATGGTCTCATGAGGAGCAAGAAGGAGATGTGGATGCTGATTATGACAATCACAGTCATCATTGGATCTTGAATTAAAATGCAACCTTTTCTTTCTCTTCCTTCACGTTTATGCTGTTCCATCATTTTTACTGTTAAGAATGGGAAAACTGAACTATTTTCCCCATTGTTTGGTGCAGCATAATCAGCTTAGTAATAGAGAAAAGCATGGTATGGCATGGGAGACTACTATCAACCTGTAAACTTTTTCCAAGCTTTAAAAACTGTGGTAATAAGTTTTAGGGGGATAGTTATCAAACCACCTTTAGCAGGACGGAGAACATGAAAATTAAAACCATAAAACCACTTGAATACAGTTAAACTAGCTCATGCAATGCTGTAACCATGCAAACATCTCTGGATGTATTCCCTGATTGCAGAATATAATATTTAAAATTCTCTGCAGTACATTTCTCCATATGTGTATTCACAAGAGCTCAGTGAATATATGCGTGTGAGTTCTCCTTTAAATAAAAGATTTATGGCGGGGGAACCCCATATTCCCTTGCTAAATGATAAACCTTAACTTGTTGCTTTCTTTAATTGCTGATACATAATTCATATCTCCAACATTGCCTTCCCATATATATATATTGACTGGCCTCAAGCATCACACCAGGCTGCATTGCATGGTTTTAACTTAAATGGATTTTGTGAACCCATCTTCTATACTTTGGAAACCATGATTATAGCAACAAGTGTTGTTTAAACCAAGCCAGTTGTAGTTTATTCAGTAAACCATGTGTGATCAGGGGTGGGTTCTAACTTACCTCGCTGCCGGTTCGCTTCCTCCCATGCCGCGTGGGCGCACGCGCGCTTCGCGCACGCATGTGCAGTGCCAAGAAATCTGAAAAAAATTCCCCAAAATAAAAAAGCCGAAAAGAAGATGGCGACGCATGTGCAGTGCTGGAAACTCGGCTTCTGCGCATGCGCAGAAGAAAAAAAACCTAGAAAAGAATTCCCCCCCCCAAAATTCCCCCCCCAAAAAAGCCGAAAACAAGATGGCGATGCATGTGCAGTGCCGGAAACTCGGCTTCTGCGCATGTGTAGAAGAAAAAAAAAACCCGGAAAAAAATTCAAAAAAAATTCAATTTTTTTTTTAAAAAAAAGATGGTGGCGCCCACGGACCAGCACCGACAGAACCGGTTCCGTGACATCACCAACGGGTCGCTACCGGTTTGGGCGAACCAGTGTGAACTGGGAGGAACCCACCTCTGTGTGTGATGCTTCCCAGTCAAAAGATATCCTCGGAGCTCAAGTCTGAGAGTGAAATTAGACATTTGTTGTTTCTCATTTATTATTAAGTTAATTTTCTGTTAGGAACAAGAGGCATAACTAGGTTTCCATGTTACTTTGGAGAGAACACCTCAAACAAACAATCTCTTTGCTCTAAGAAATGATGGTCTTCTCCCACCCCTAGTTTTCAAATGAAAGCACAGCTTTTCATAGCCTGATTTGCAGATCATAACCAGATTCCTTTTTCTTTAGTCAGAGTGAGATGAATTAGCCTATTAAATTGCCTTCTATTGAAGTGAAATTGCTTTATTGTTTGTCAGAGATTAGGCTACTAATTAACTTCAAACAACAAGAAATGTGGGTGGTCTCAGTGGGAACTCCTCATAGACTGTTTTTTCAAAATGCAGTGATAATTGTTTTTCAAACATGCGATAGTTCTTTAAGACTCTATCAGAGTTCTAGGTGAGAAAACTTTGCCCACTGATTAAAAAAAAAGTGCTGGATGTGATTTGTGAGTGTATTTCTGGGAAAAGAGGGATGGTAAGTGGGACATAGAATCACCCACAATTGCTTTTCCTGTTCTGCTTCCATTACTAAGGGTGCCTGTTGAATCAAAAATTTTGTAAGTTGAACTCCCATCGTAGGATATTCAGATAAAACCCAATGTACTGTGAGACATAGTCTATGCTCAATGGTTGGGGCAATCTAAAGCTGACATGTTTATCCTGATAAGAATATATTCCTAGACTTGCTGGCCATCTTCAGTGGAAATTTGTTGTTGTTAGTTGCGAAGTCGTGCCGACCCATCACAACCCCATGGACAATGTTCCTCCAGGCCTTCCTGTTCTCTACCATCTTCTGGAGTCCATTTAAGCTCACGCCTACTGCTTCAGTGACTCCATCCAGCCACCTCATTCTCTGTCATCCCCTTCTTCTTTTGCCCTCAATCTTTCCCAGCATTAGGCTCTTCTCCAGTGAGTCCTTCCTTCTCATTAGGTGGCCAAAGTATTTGAGTTTCATCTTCAGGATCTGGCCTTCTAAAGAGCAGTCAGGGTTGATCTCCTCTAGGACTGACCGGTTTGATCGC
>QLTV01002425.1:647649-697798 GCA_003457575.1 Thermophis baileyi
GACGGAGCAACCCAAGCCATGTCCACACCGAGCGAAGACGCCAGAGAGACTGAATCACGCAGGCCCAGTAGGACCTTACGGCGGCCCGCCTACTTGCGCGACTACGTCACCCACACTAATCCCGGATTGGACAATTGCTGAACTAAGAGGGGAGGGGTGTTGTGTTCCGACTTAACAAGCAGGTATTTGCATACCCGCCGCTGATTGGGTTAAATCAGTGGCGGGGAGTTTGAAGCATTGTCACTGGCCAAGCTGGCTGCGGGGAGCTCCATAAAGGCGGCTTCCCTGCCACCAGCCGCCAGTCTGCTGTAGTTAGTGCTAGCCGTTATTAAAGTGCTGAACGGGTCTTCGTCTTGGCTGTTATTCCCGCGCCTATCTAACAAGAATCATAAGGAGAATCGTGCCATCTTAAATAGCTAGGGGGAAGCATTAATCAGTGCCATGCTAATGAATTTTTAATTCCTTCCTGGAGAACAAATTGATGGTGGCATGTAATCTGGTTTCACTTGTATCTTGAAAATTTTCAATGCTCGGTATTGTATACCTCAAATGTGTGTGTGTCTGTGTCTGTGTGTGTTGTCATCATATAATCAATTGCTTATTGTAGATGGGATCATAATAAGAATGCTGGGAGAAAATAACTTTTGAATAGGCACGATGTCATCCTATATGTTCTCCCTAAAAGGACCGTGATGAAAGAACATTATGTACAATGAGATTCAAGCCCAGATTTGCCTTCATTTTTGGCCTTTTCAAGAATGCTGATGGACATACTCATGGATAAAATAGTTACTATCCGAATGCATTAGTAATGGCTAATGTCCTGTAATTGCATTTCTAGTTATTCCAGAAAGCCAAATTAAGCTTCTGTGTCTGTGTGAGGGGGGGGGGGGAGAAGGGAGAGGGAGAGGTTTGTTTGGTCCTGCTTGAAAAAATCCCAAATATCTGTTGGCCACTGAGAAGTTGGTATTTCTGTTAATATTCACAGCTCCATTAGATAATGCCATTGTGTTCCTGCTTGCCCTTTCCCTAATTGGCTACTGCAGGAACAGAAGGCTGGATTAGATAGGCTTTGACATGGGTTCTTATGTTTATATGCCATACACACAAGCACACACACTTCAATTCCTCTGGGGTTTTTTTTTTTTTTTTGCACTAACAAAATTAGAGAAGCAAAAGCCAACAGAGCATCTGAAGGTGCTATAAACTTTTCAGTACGGTGATGAGTCACCTGAAGCCAATCCATCCATATGGTTTAATTAACAATGTGATCAGTGCATTATGTAAGATACAGGTGAAACAGCAGCTGCAGCAGTGACAGTAGTTATAGGAAATGACAGGCAGGGTGTCATTAAATCAGTAAGGCTGTCAGATATTCTCAGGCAGAAAAAAAAAGAGCATATCTCACATGCCTCACTCCCTTTTAGAATGAGTGTAATTTTCTGTGAATGATAAGTGAGTGAGTATTTAAAGCCAAGTCCATTAATTTGCAGTCCGTGCATAATGTAATCTTTGGCAACTACATATAGAATTTCACCACAGTGCTCAGACAATAGTCTGATCTACAGAGACCATCCTCTGGTGGATGAAAGGAGTAATTTCCCTTTCATGCCATTTCATCCTTGAGTTTCATCTAAAAAAGGTTGCTTGATTTGGGCGGGGGGGGGGGGGGGGGGGGGGGGAGAAAGGAAAAGGTTCTGAGACAACATGTGGTACTTAGGCAGTGCAGTGTTGAAATAAAAGAACTCTTTAAACATCCAAGCTGATTTAACTTATGGTTTGATCTGTATTCTTCTAAGAGAAGTCAAAAGGTCAATGAATACAGTAATTAACTGCACCATGTATTCTCATAGCTGACACTTCCAATAACATTCAATCTATACAGGACTCTGAGCAGAAAAGTTGCCAGCTTTTCTGGGATCAGCTCAAGAAACAAAAGGCTGATAATGGGAGCAAAAGTATTACGGGTGCACCTGGAGTTTCAAAGTTGAAAACTGAAAGGAAACCTACAATTATTATTTTTTTAAGTGTCACAATGCAGGAGGGTTTCCAATTGATTTCTGCAGTGAAGCTGAATCAAAAGATTGGATGTCTTAACTTCTAACATGTTCTGAGTATAACCATTGTACCATCGTCCCATAAGAATTCCTTTCCAACTCACTGAAGCTGTAGTTCTAGGTCAGGGGTGTCAAACTTGCATCATCATGGCAGCGTCACATGATGTATCAGGACTGTTTTCCCCTTCGCTAAACTGGGCGGGGCCAGCACGTGACGCATCGGCCCGCGGCCCGCGAGTTTGACACCCCTGTTCTAGGTAAAGAATTGACGAATAATATGTAATTCTGCATTTCTACTGACCCCACTTCATCTCCAATATTATAATATCATACAGAAACATTGAACACAAACATATATAAGTAGTCGACTTAAGATCACAATTGAGCCCAAAATTTCTGTTGCTAATTAAGACATTTGTTAAGTGAGTGTTTGCCCCATTTTCTTGCCAAAATTGTTAAGTGAATCACTGCAGTTGTTCAGTTAGTCACACAGTTGTAAAATGAATCTGGCTTCCCCACTGACTTTGCTTGTCAAAAGGTTGCAAAAGGTGACACTTGCAACCGTCATAAAAATGTGTCAGTTGCCAAGTGTCTGAATTGTGATCATGGGGATGCCACAATGGTCGTAAGTGTAAAAAATGGTCATAAGTCAATTATTTTCACTGCCGTTGTAACTTTGAATGGTCACTAAACAAACTGTTGTAAGTTGAAGACTATACTATAAATGTAAAGCAATGTGATTGGCCATGAATTAACATGGTTTAAGAACTTAAAGGCCTGAAATATTTTTAAACTATCTTGGCTTCTGCTATGTGGCAGTGATAAGTTGATAACAACAAATACATTTGATTCTACTATGGTATTTAAGGCATGGAATCTAGAGAGAACTTGCTTTTTCAAACCAATGTTCTTACTATTAATCATTTCACTTTAATGGACTGATAAAATGAAACAGGTAAAGAGAGAAAATAAAATACCTCCCAAATTAAGGAAGAATCATTCAAGACTTGCATCCAGATAAATAGTTGCTTTCTTTTGGGGGAGAGGGAGGTAATTTATGACTGAAAATAATGTCATTTTCGTGTTTTAGATTTGTCCCCAATATCTTTTCAAGTTCAAGTTGTTTGCTAAAATGCACGGTGGGATCAACTTTATGAGGATTTATTAAGATATATAGCACTTCTATTGATCTGAGAAAACCTTAACAGTTCTGGTAATAAAAAAGGAGGCCCTGCCAAGAGCTGTTCTGTCTTTGAGCCAACGTTGATGGCAATATAATGTCATGGGGAAAATAAATGATCCACTGAAAGATGAACCAAAGCAATGATATCTGAAACAAAGTTTTTCCTCAATGTTGTAAACTAGTGATCTCGGGACTCCCTGCCAACCAGATCCAGAACATGGGATACATATTTGCATAGGATTATTTAGAAAAATATAAATTATCAGTCATGATTAATTAACTCTATGTCAGCAATAATCACTCAAATCTCAAACTTGAGGCTGGGTCCTAGTTTTGTTGTCATCCTAATCCATATTGCTTCACTCTAATAATTATTATAAAATGGCCCCTTTTATACCTTGCCTGACATTTTCACATCTTGACTTCTGTTCCCTTTCTCGGGTCACTTCAAATTAAATTGCACTGCCAAAGGATATTATGGCTTCTCATAGATTCCTTGATTTTTACATAGTTACATTTCTACTGCTAGTGTAGGAATATTATTTTAAACAGGAAAAAAATCACTTTTAACTAAGAAAACTGAAACAAATCTACTTCTACAGATGTATTTTCAACTTTCAAACACCATGATAATTTTTGGGGCTGAGTAGGGATCTCCCTTTGAAGGGCAAAGTATGATTTGGAATTTAAGTAGGTACTGCTTAAAAGCAACTGCATGGAGAGGAATTATTTTGCCGCTCTCCCCGATATGTGATGTTTGCTTTATGACAACGTTTGTCGTTTATGCTGTAATCCCTTGAGAGCCATTTTTCTACTCTTAAACTACATTACTAATGTTTCCATATGTGTGCTTGCCTTCCATTTGAATTTGCCAGGTGCAAATTCATACATTCACATTTCCTTGGCTGTGTGATGTTTTAGCATAATAATTAGTATTATTCCAGTGTCTGTAACGCTGATGTGAGCTGAAATCTTGCAGTGTCTAAATAATAATGATGAAGCGGAAACTCTTTAAGCATCACTGGTGCTTTAAAAAAAACGTGCTCCCTGTATCTATTCTTGCTTTTGTTACCTTAATGAGGAAGAACCAAGAAAGCAGAGGAAGATTCATAACATCTCAGGAATGTATTAGAAGCATTAAGTTTTGCCCTTTTACTTCAAGGTTAAGCATGCTATCAATTGTTGGAAGAAATATCCACCTGGTTCCAAGCCGGAAGGAAGTAACTGGAAACATGGAGGCTGATTGGAAAGATGGTTTAATGATGAAGCAGAACCACATGGGCAGCTGACCACATGGAGTTGAGAGTGAGGGGTATATATACACCTTCTCTTGGGCTTTGCACTTGAGCTTCCTTCCTGTGCAAGAACATGTATTCTAATGGCTGTGTCAGACTCTCATGGGGCCATGTGGGGTCATGTTTGTCTGAGTCAAGTTTGGTTGAAGTTTGCTGGGTGATGCAATGTTCTTAGGAGATTGTGCAATGCAGTGAGCTCTGCTGCTAGATAATTCTATTATGTCCTGGAGGCTCATGTCTTAATCCCATCACCTTGGAGCTGAAGGTCTTTTGTCTTGTAGATAGGCTGGCCCAGTCCTGCTGGGGCTAAGACTTTGGGGCTGCTTTCTGTCTTTAAAAACATGTTTCTCCTTTAGGGAAATATAATATTCTGGCTTTTTAAATATTTCTCAAAATATTTCATTCTTCTAGGACGGGTGTAGCTTCCCACACCTTTATACACTTATCTGAAGTTTTAGAAGTTAACTATTCTTGTATAGGATTGCACTGTATGTTTTCTCCACCTCCCCTTTCTCCATTATTAGATAAAGCTATACATAGGTGATGGAATCCAATAGAGAAAGTTTAAGCTTTGTGACACGTGACTTTGATGATCACGATACATATCACTGAAAGGAAAGGCATAGCCCATTGATAAAGTACATAGTTTTCAGCTAGTATTTAAAAGATTTGGGAAAGTCACATCTGTATTGGGCTACTTCAACCAATAGTCTGCCTTAGCAAAAGGCTCTAGGAATCAAATGTACTGTATATATCAAACCTTTTCTTTGTGTGTTCTTCAATCTAAGAAACATCGTAACTTAAGTTAATATCTCATTACTAGAGACATATATGATAGTCTTGAAATTTCATTTTTATGTTATAAAAAACTGTAAAACAGAGTCTGTTTCTTTTTAATGAAAAATACATGAAACTATAAGAGAAGGCCCTTTATTCATTTTCTGCTTATTCCCCCCCCCCCCCGGGTTTTCTTCTGAAAAACTTCCCTCTGAGAGATCATGTTTGTTTCTGACATCATAATTCATTCACTTGCAAATAATTGTGATGCCGCATACGATGCCCTCTAGTATTATTGCAAATGAATCAGTAGAAATGATGAAGAGACAGAAACAGAGCAAACCATTATTTACATTCAGATATGTTGCTAATCAGCACACATAGAAGGCAAAAAATAATATTTGCCAGATCAGAAAAAGGATTATTAAATGGTACAGAGATTTGGGATTTGTTTGTAAAAAAAAATTCCCTAAAGCAATTGGATTAAAATACAGCTGCAGTGCTGAAAGCAAATCAGATGTTAGATTGTTCTGCGCAATGAATAATAAGAATTGGAACTTGGGAGGTGATGTTATTATTACACAAAGCTAGTTGCATAACATCAAAAATCCATATTCTGAATTTCATTTACTTGCCTTTAAAAACAACTATCTCATGAATAAAGTAACTCAAAAAATAACTAAGAGCTGAAGGATAGAGAAAATGCTTAAATTTTCCCATGTTGCAGTTTTTTCCCTCCATATACTAGAGCAGCCTTCCCCATGATGGTGTTCTCTGCATGTGTTGGAATTAAAATTCCCAGAATTTCCAGCAATGAATAGCTCAACATATTTGGAGATCATCTCATTGGTTGGTTATGTTTCCAAATGCAAAATAATAAGAGCAATGGAGAGTGATCCAGATTAGGACTGGAAGAAGGGAGAAAGCATGAAAGTTGTAGAAATCCCCAACAGCACTGATCCTTCACACTGTCAATTTTTGAGTGAAAAAACCTCAATTATGCAATCAATACAACATGCAATTTTACCTTCAAACTAACTTAGCTCACATTGATTCCATCTTAAAATCAGAGTTGGATATTTAGGGAAAAAAGGGGGAAGCAAGTAAGCTTAAGTTCCTCAAATCTACACTTCAAACCGATAGGGACGACATTTATTATACATTCAAAAAAATTTAACCTTAGCTGCTTAAAAATGGCCTGTAATTTTCCAAGGACGAACTCTGGAGTTCCAGTGAAATATTTAAAGAGGGATGTAGAATACTATAGCCTCTGAGTTATGTCAAAAATCCTCCTCTGATATTTTGGCCAAGAAGGGAGAGTTGAAAATCTTCAATTGTTTCGATTTAACAGCCAAACTTTTGCCTTCAAAGCCAAAAGTCTGAATGGAATATTCTTCTGGCCAATTCACAATTTCAAAGCTCATTAGATAAGAAAGCAATCAACATTGACAGTCAATTTAATCAAAGATGTGAGATTTTCCAGTAATGGCTTGCTTGGTTAACTGAGGAATGCTTTGAAGTATAGATCAAACTGTGTTATAATTTATCCACTCTAGGCAATTTTGACAATTCAGATCTTGAAGGCTATCATTGAGTGGAGTTGAAGCTCCACTCCTTCAACTGAACTGGATTTGGATTTGCTCTGAAGAGAAAAGTGGTTTCTTTTCTTTAAAATACAGCTTTTTGTCACTTGTATATATATGAGAATGAAGGAGAAAATGGCCATGCTGCATAAGAAGTTTGAATTTTGGCAGTCACTACTTGAATGATAGAGAACAGCCTAGGGCCGTGGTGGCGAACCTATGGCACGTGTGCCCAAAGTGGCACGCGAAGCCATGTCGCCCAGCACACGCGGCCTTGCCTGTTTGGTCTTCCGGGTTTCTGGCGCACATGTGCGCACAACGATCAGCTGTCCTTCGCGCGTGCGGCAGTGCCGAAAACCGGTGTGCGTACGGCCAGCTGATTGTCCGGCACGCATGCACGCTAGAACCTGGAAGTTCAGCTTTTCCGGAGCGCAGCCCTGACGAGTGTGTGTGCGTGCATGCGACGGTTCTGCGCGACCTTTTCGGCACTCGGTGCCGAAAACGTTCGCCATCACTGACCTAGGGAATAAATTCCTCTGTGGTCATGCCCACCATTCAGGGGTGGGTTCCTCCCAGTTCGGACCGGTTCTCCCAAACCGGTAGCAGCCCGCTGGTGACGTCATGATGATGTCACCGAACCGGATCGGTCGGTGCTGGTCCGTGGGGGCCGCCATCTTTTTTTTGAATTTTTGTAGAATTTTTTTTAATTTCTTTTTTAATTTTTTTTTCTTCTGAGCATGCACAGAAGCCGACTTCCAGCACTGTGCATGCGGTCGCCATCTTTTTTTCGGCTTTGTTTGGTTTTTTTACTGGATTTTTTGTTACTCTGCATGCGCGCATGCGCGAAGTGCGCACGCGCCCATGAGGCGCGCCCACACGGCGTGGGAGGGAGTGAACTGGCAGCGAGGTAAATTGGAACCCACCCCTGCCACCATTGCAGTCATATTTTTTTTGACTGAACAATTCTCCCATGGTAACCATTTGGTCAATGTCCTTACCACATGCTCTCAAAATTCCCAGCCAAACAAAGGTGCTTAGTTTAATTCTGTCATATGAATTATTTGTTTGTTTTAACATTTGTATGCCTCTGATTCCATGTGAACTCTCAGAGGTTTACACAAAATTTAGAAACTCTATAAATTACATTAAAACTGATAGTAAGACTATCCTGATGCAAACTCCCAAGTTCTCTGCAACAACTTTTTTTTTACCACCCTCTAAAGACAATGCCATCTGAATTTCTAGGGGTAAAATTTACTATTTGGGATGGACTATATACCAAAAAAATATGGCTTATTTGCTCCCTCATCCTGAATTAGATGAAGGAGGGAGATGCAATGGAATGTGTCTACAAAGGGGGAGGTGATGTGATGGACTTCAATAACACAACAGGTTCCCAGGAAGGAAGGGAGCACATTCGAAGGACAAGAGGCGAGATAAGAGACAACACAGTCTGGAGCTGGATTGTGGGAAGAGAGAAGAGATTAGATTCCCTAGAACCTCCCAGGGCATATTCATTAGGTTAGGAAAGTATAGGTTTAGCCTGGCAAGATTCAGTTTATATGGTATAAGCAAGTGAAGAATTGGACTTTGCCTGGATTGTGTTACTTCATTTTTCAGCTAGGCCCCACAGGAGTGCTTTCAACATCTCTAGTACCAAGGGTCCACTGAAAAGGTTGACTCTGCTCAGTGTACGTATGTTGTCCTACAGTACTTAGATGCCAAGCCATGTAGGGCTTCAGAACTGATGACAAACACTTTGAAATGTATTTGGAAGCCAATTGCAAGAAATGGAGCACCTGCGACACTAGTTTTATGAGAGTCTGGAAGCCCTTACCCAATGAAATAGAGACTGCTGCATGCTGTATCAATTGCAACTTCTGGGTAGTCTACATGTAGAGTAGTAGAATGGTGTAAAGGAGTGGCTATGCTTTTAGAATAGATATTCCAGGGAGAAATAAATTATTTGTGATAAATAAATGGATTTTGTTCATGGCTAGATTTGTGTTTTAATAAGAGATCTGGGGACATAGCTTTCACTACAGCTGGAGATCAATGTTTAGGTCAATATTATCAAGGATTTGTAATGATGTGAGATTATACTTGTATGTTCTGGCTTGCACTGGTAACATTTAAATCATCTTTAAGAATTCTATCAGAATAGGGAGAAGTTGCAGATTATCAGTAGATTTAATTAAAGAATGTATACATAATTTGATGGTATCTAGAAGATCATTTAAAGTGACAAATGAAATCCAAATGAATCCTTCTAATACATTGATCTTGCATTTCCTTTATGATTTCACAATGAACCATGTGGGAGAATGGCTGGGCTAGGAAAGCATGAAAAACACACCTGACATTTCATTGCATTCACCTGTGGCCTCCCATTATTCTCTTCAGTAATCCTTGAGTGAAACATTTCATGAATGATTTGCTCTTTCCTGGCCAGGTGATTATCCAGCCCCTTTCCCCTTTTGTTTAGTTGATTAATAAAAGGCATTTAATTTTGGGAAGTGAGAGGCTATTTTCCAACTTCTGTGAGACATGGGCGTGTGTTACTATAAGATAACACTTGCAGGTCACTGAAGGCATTTAGCTTTACTTCACAATTCACACCACAAGCAAGGCATATGTTATCTTAGAAAAACATATGTGTTGTCAACTCTTCTTGTACCCATTTTTACAGACAAGCTTTTGGTAGATTCTGAAGGAAACGTACTTTAAATACCGAACTGTTCAGATTCTTTCCAAATACCTGATCAAGGTAATGGAAAGGGTGTATGGAAAAGAATAATACTTGCTTCAAAAATGAATGTTGAATGGATTTGACCTTCCATATGAATAATTCAAAGTCTTCTTAATGATCTTTTAACTGTTTTTAACTGTTTTTATTATGTTTTCTTTTAATAGTTTTTTTATATTGTTGTGAGCCGCCCAGAGTCCCTTGGGAGTTGGGCGGCATACAAATTTAATAAATAATAATAATAATAATCTTCAGAGTAGCACTAAACATAAGAAACCCCCTCATCCAGAGAAAATCCCCAGGAAAAGATAATTACGGAAGTTGAGATTTAAAATATTTATATCATTTACTTCCCAGACCTGAGCAAAACTAGGCTTGTCTGAACTTATATCAAATCAGTGATTTTAAATGTCTGAAATTCTGCACAGGTTGGAATGCTTAATTTGTTAAGTGTTTATTTACCCTTTCAAGGCAAATTCTGCAGTTCTGGTAGCTAATCCTATACAGGTAATCTTCAATGTACAGTCATTTAATAGCAATAGCACTTAGACTTATATACCGCTTCACTTAATGACCATTTAAAGTCATGACAGGCCTCCTGGGGGGCACTTATGACCCAGATTCAAAGTTCTGATGGTTGTGCCTCCCCTCTCCACCGTCATGTGACTCCATTATGGTCGTAACTCGAGGACTACCTGTAGTGTTTAAGGCAGCAGGTTATAAATCAGCAGACTGAGTTCTAGTTCCGTCATAGGCATGGAAGCCGGCTAGGTGACTTTGGGCCAATCACTTTCCCTCTTAGCCCAACCCATCTTGTTATGGGGAAAATAGAAGGAAAAAAAGAGTATTTTGCAGCCTTGAGTCATTTATAAAAATAATAAAGGTGGGATTAAAAATAAATAAATAAATTACTAGAAATTAATTGTCCTTATGAATGAAGGTGAATATACATGTATCAGGATAATGTTGCCCAATTACATGAAATAAGGATATAATTATTTATAAAATTTATTTTATAAAATTTATATGCCGCCCAACTCCCGAAGGACTCTGTCCTTATTTCATGTAATTGTGAATTCTGGTGAAGCAAATAGTACATGAGAGAGTGGTTGTCTGCTTTAAACCATTTGTTTGGCCATTTAACTTGAAGACATACTGTGAATAATATAAAGTATTAAAAACAAATTCAAACTGTACATTGGATCACCACAACAGTGACATTTCAAATTCAACTTTAAGGTTAAATGTATCGCTGAATTTTGTTTATTTACCATCTTTTAATTTGTGACTTTATTTAAGGTGAATTATATCACTTGCTATTGAAAACCACTGAAATTAGGGAAACAAAAATCAGTCTTAAATGTTTACATTTGTTTCAGTGGAACTTAATAGCTAACCTGAGGATATTTAAATCACCTAAGACAAAAAACAATTGTTGCCCAAAAGGTTTTGTCATGGAACCTTGATTTAACAACTTTCCATTGAGCAGCCCTTGGATGCAACAGACTAAATTTATTTCCAGAATATCCCTGCCCTGTTGCATCTAGAATAGTCTAGACCAGGGGTCTCCAACCTTGGCAACTTTAAGACTTGTGGACTTCAACTCCCAGAGTTCCTCAGCCAGCTTTGCTGGCTGAGGAATTCTGGGAGTTGAAGTCCACAAGTCTTAAAGTTGCCAAGGTTGGAGACCCCTGGTCTAGATGAGGCATTTTACATTCACACCAATTTTATGATAATGTGTCAATCTGGGCTACTTACTTTATTTGTGTAATGACATCATTCTTGCAAATTACATAATTTGCATAATTTGCATTATGTAATTGCTATGTAAGTGTTATTTTCATAATCGGCATTGATCACCATGAATGGCATAATTTGCAATTTAATGGACATTCAGGAATAAGGAAATCCCCCTTCCCTCAACTGGCCTGTGAAATCAAGTTTTTACCCTGTGTTTAATAACTTGTTAAAATATAACACAAAGATGCTATATAGCAGCGGTCCCCAACCTGTGGGCCGTGGCCCACTTGTGGACCGTGAGGGGTTGAAACAGGGCCGCGCAAATGGCCAGCAGGGACACACATGCATCCTCACTTGTGCGAGCAGCGGGCAAATGCACATGCACACTCTATTTAAGTGAGTGGCAGGTACACGTGCACTCCGCTCGCGCAAATGGAGCTGCATGTGTGTTTGCTGGCCACTCGTGTGGAACCATTCCCTCTTCCCCCCTGCCTGTCCACAAAGCCAGAAACATTGGAGCAATAGCACTTAGACTTATATACCACTTCACAGCCCTCTCTAAGTGGTTTACAGAGTCAGCATCTTGCCCCCAACAATCTGGGTCCTCGTTTTACTGATCTTAGAAGGATGGAAGTCAGAGTCAACTTTGAGCCGGTCAGGATCGAACTCCTGGCAGTCAGCTGAATAAGCCTGCAATACTGCATTCTAACCACTGTTCTGTATGCTGAATCGAATGATGAACAGTTGAGGGAGCTAGGTATGTCTACCCTATTGAAGAGAAGGATTAGGAGGGACATGATAACTGTCTTCAGTAGTTGAGAGAAGAGGGGACCAAAGCACCAGAGAGCAGAACAAGAAATTATCCAAAGGACCAGAGGGTGGGAACCAGAAATAATCAGTGGAAACTTGGTAAAGAGGGATCTAACCTAGGAGAATTTTTTTGACCATGAGAACAATTAATCAGTGAAATAGCTTGACTCCTGGAATTGTGGGTGTTCCATCAAAAATAGACTAAACAACCATTTGACCAGGATGCTATAAGGTCTTCTGCCTTAGGCAGGGGGTTGGACTAGAAGACCTCTTAGGTCCCTTCCCACCCTGTGATTCTGTTTTCATGTTCATGTATCATAAAGGGTTGACAAGGAGGCGTTTTAAGGTATACAGTAGTTTTTTTATCTTAACTTTTCTTACATTACATTTTAGAAAGGTTTAGATGTATACGTTGAAAATGATCTAACTTCAAGGATATACCAAACCAACTGTTTGTTCTGCTTTACAAAATGTGATATAATTATTACAGAAGCTTTAGGGTTCAGATTGGTTACTGTGATGCTTTTCTATATTTCAGTAACGATATACTACATTATACCCTGTCCTATTATAATATTCTGTTGTATCATAATTGTATTAAATGCTGTTAGTTATGTAAATAGATATCCTACAAACCAATAAACAGCAACTACAGTGCTTATATAAACAAAAAAACAGCAACTACAGTGCTATATTTTCTCAAGTGGATTATGAAATGGTTGTTTCATATTTTGTATCATGAAACAATACATTAAATATTACAGCTATTTTAACTAGCAGTTAAGGGAGACTTTATTGGGTTTTGAACTGATGATTAAAAAGATATGAAAATACTTTAGAAATATTTTCTAAAAACTCTATAAATCTTCAATTCACTGTCTTTTAGCATGCTCCAAAAATCCTAATGGTTTCAGTTATACATAGCTCCAGCTGAAATTAGTTTTTTACTTAATGTCATTTATAAGGACAATATAGTGCTCAATTACAAGTTCATTGGTGGGCTGGGTAACAACATGTATTTATTGAAAAGCCTTCCCTCCCTTATTTAATAAAGTTGAAATTAAGCAATAAAATACTAAAAGCAAAATGCAGTTGGAATTAGGTGATCATTATTTCCAAGCAGATTTTATATATACAGTAGTCCTTCATGTTCAAAGAAGACACGCTGCAGTGCAGTTCATCCGTGGACAGTGTGGATGCTCTGTGGTCTTCCAATCTGGAAGTGCAGAGTCCACCACAAATGGGGGTACAGAAAGTTGTAGTAACTGTGGGTGTTATTCTGTGATCCTGCTCACAATTTTCTATCTGTTTTTGGCAGTGCTTGACTTCAAAGCTGGTGGGGGCTTCATAAGCACAGGTCTTGCCAGTGACTTCTGTCAGCAGCTGTAGCTTCTAGTTCAGGGGTGTCAAACTCGATTTCATTGAGGGCCGCATCAGGGTTGTGTTTGAACTCAGGGGCCAGGGTGGGTGTGGCCAGGGTGGGTGTGACCATCTTGACATTAGTCGTGTTGGGGGGTCCCTGTGGCCCAAGTGCTCTGCCAGAGAAAACAGGCTCCCGAGCTCTGTTCTCAGCTGGGATGGCCTCCTGCAACCCTCTGCCAGCAAAAACGCAGCTTGGGAGGGCCACGTTTTCGCTGGCAGAGGCACCATGGGCTGGTCCTTCGCTATTTCCAGGGTTCCCCCACAGGCCGGAACTGGCTCCCGGGCCTTGAGTTTGACACCCCTGCTCTAGTTCTCTTGGCTGGATGTCATAGTGGCATAGGGTTTCTTTCACAGTGTCTTTGTAGCACTTGTGTGATCTACCTCAAGGTCTCTTCCCAGACTCCAGTTCATTATACAGCAACTGGCAAGGCACAGATTTTTAGACTGAATTTGGCATTTTTAATCTATTTTTTGAGTTCTTCCCAAGGATTCAATTTAGACAGAGCACAGGAGCCCCACATCGCATCGAGGTAGAGCCTCATTAGGGGATATTTTTTATTAATCTCTATTAATATTAATTATTAATATTAATCTCTATTAATAAAATATTTTATTAATCGTCACAACAATGTGAAGTCACAGCTGCCAGTTCTTTGGTGTTGGGCTTCATACGCATTGAGTTTTCCTCAAGTACCTAGGACAGAAGTGTCAAACTCGTGACAACACGTCGTCACGTGACGTATCGCAACTTTTTTCCCCTTCACGAAACCAGGCATGGGGGTGGCCAGCGCATAACGCATCCGGCCCGTGGGCCGCAAGTTTGACACCCCTGACCTAGGATGTCAGAATGTATCAGCGGAGTATATGTGCGGATCCAAGCAGAGGAGCCTTTTACAATTAACAGATGGAAATTTTACCAAGGCACAGATTTTATAAGTGCCAGCCATGACTTTTTGGTATGGCACTCAGAGTGCCAGTAACCACTGGCTCCACCATAGCCAGTTTTATGCCATAATCTTTTAGTTTTGATTTTCAGAGCTTGATACTTTGTGATTTTCTCCAATTCTTTGTGTTCTACTCTATTGATGGTATTGCCACATCAATTATCCACACTTTCTTTTTTTTCGACCCAGTTATATCTGTTGTATTATGAGCCAAGACTTTATTAGATTATATTTGGAAATACCACTATATTTTTAACCTTCTCATTTTTTACTTTTTTTTTTTCATCTCCATCACACACACTTTTCATTACTGGTACATGATATTTTTTACAGATGTTTCGATGAATCGTTTTGGCAACTGTTTTTACGTTGTGTATCATCATTTGTGTGATCTTCTTGCATTATTATTATTAGGGTTCATCACACAGTCAGCCAGATGTTTAGACTGAGTTTCACATTTATATCCACCTATAGAGTCCTTCCCAAGTTTGATAGTATTAAAGGTATCATCTGTAAACTGTATTACATAAAGCTGCCTTTTGCGGTGATGATTATAATCCTGTGAGCTGCCAATTCCAGAGTGAGGTAATGACTGTTTCTTGCTGAGTAAACAAAAATGAAATGAGAAATATAAAGCAACCAGATTCCAAGGAGCAAACTCACCGATTGGATGAGCAAGAATTGCTCTCAGGCAGTTATTAGAAGAATTGGATACAAAATATTAAATAAGAATTCTCTAACCATGTTTTCATCTAAGTAGAGATTTTGTTCTTGCCTAATCTGAGACCATGAGCAGGGAACAAGAAGAAATAAAAGTATTTCTACTGCTGGTGTCCAGCAGAAATAAGAGTGAAGAGGAATTGAGTCTGCAACTGTGACCCGCAATATTTATGACTAATTTGTCTAAGAGTTTGTACTTGCCTAGCCTAAGTATCTCTACTGCTGGTGTCCAGCAAAAATAAGAGTGAAGAGCAATGGAGTTTGCAACTATGACCTGCAATGTTTATGACTAATTTGTCTTCCTGCCTGAAAACAACTTGGCATATTTGCACAAGAGCAAGTTTGTTGCAGTACTTGAAGAAAAAAGAAAAGAAAAGATAGGACAGCAGGTGCCTTATGCTTAAGCTGTTGAGAAAGAATGAGGATTTATCAGTTTTTTTAAAAAAGGATGACCTACAACAATTTGACAGTGGAAGGAACTTTCCCTAAGAGGTAGTCAAACAGAGGAGCAAACCCATCAGCAGACCAGAATAACAATCAGAAGTAGGAGATACAGGAGATGCTCTTATATTGCTGCACTCAAGAAGCTGTTTTCAGAGCCTTGCAAATAAAACAGGCTTTGGGCATTTGGGGAACAAAAAAGGATACTGCATGACAGAAGAGACAGGACATTCATAAAGGAGAAGATTCAACAGTGTCTTATAAGATGATAAATAAAAGAACCGTGGTAGTTGGTATCACACATCTCCAAGTAGCTGAAACAAACATATACACCAGTCATGCACTATTTTCCAGAAGTGTGGTTCAGGGATATTACAGAACAAGTTCCAAGGCTTTCAAATCTTGAAATTAGCCCTGCCTCCTGATACACATAAAGACAAGTCATAGGAGCAACTGCAAACATATCAACACACATTTTGAAAATATTGGAAATAAGCTCAAGATTCTGGCATTCTCATCCATTCCAGTCTGTGTAAGACCATTAGAAAGGTGGGAGGGGAATGTAAGTCACATTAGCTCTGCAAATGGTGTAAAGAGGAGAGATTTAGTTTTCAGGGACCATCACTTGATACATCTCCAAAGTGGACTGCTTGCATAAGCTGGGTTGCACTTTACGAAGAAGAAATATATTTAGCTAGAACATGGCAAGCTGAAATGTGAGGATAGGAAATGGAAACCTTAGAAAAGTCAAATAAAGGCTTATCGCCTATGGAAAATAGTTGCTGCTGAAATTGGACTTCAACCACACACACACAAACAAAAGACCATTTGTGCATAGTATGTGCATTTGTGCAAGACTTTTCATTGTCTGTATACTGATGTTCAGAGATTTGAAAATAAGCAAGATGAATGTCAGTACTTAGTACAGAAAAGCAAATGTGAGTTTAATAGATACAGTGGAGGCCTGGCGGGATCAATCTGAACTCAAATAAACAATTAAAGATATCATTTGTTAAAAGAGAAAGAAGCAATAGAAAAGGAGGAGATGTGTATTGTATGTTAAAAAAAACATTCCTGTAAAAAATTAAATGAAGAAACCAAGCACTACTGCAGACAACTGGGTAAAAATGAGCAGATGAATACCTAAAAGTACTGTAATACTATTAGAATAATAATAGTAGAGTTGGAAGGGACCTTGGAGGTCCAACCCCCTGCTCGAGCAGGAGACCCTGTACCATTTCAGACAAATGGTTGTCCAGTCTCTTTTTCAAAGCCTCCAGTGATGGAGCACCCACAATTTCTGAAGACAAGCTATTCCATTGGTTGATTGCTGCTCTCACTGTTAGAAAATATTGTTGGTGTCTACTGTTGCCTGCCTAATCCAGAAGAAGATGTGGATGATACCTAGCAAGAACTAACTGCCAGTATTTCAAAGAGCCATATTGTAGTGATGACAATTTTTAATTACCCTGACATCTATTAGGACACAAACTATCTAGGATGGTCAGTCCAGAAAATTCCTGACTTATCTGCTGAAAACTCTTACCTTCTGAGGGTGAAGGAAGGCACCACAAGGAAAGACTTAGTTAAGGAAGTGGGAGTCCTGTGGTATTAATAAATATTAATACTGGATTGACTAAATTCAGTCCAATTTCATTTTTGTCCTGCTTCTGCCTACATCTTTCCCTGGGGTGCTTCCTCATGGATGGGAGGAGGGAGGAGGGAGGGCTCCAGCAACACATACCGATTAAAGGTCAAGTACAGTCCTTGCCTCCTCCAAAGGTTGGGTGATACTCAATGGTGAAATCCAATTTTTTTTTACTATTGGTTCTGTGGGCGTGGCTTGGTGGGCGTGGCAGGGGAAGGATACTGCAAAAATCCCCATTCCCACCCCACTCGGGGGCCAGCCAGAGGTGGTATTTGATGGTTCTCCGAACTACTCAAAATTTCCACTACCGGTTCTCCAGACCCTGTCAGAACCTGCTGGATTTCACCCCTGGTGATACTGATTTGGTCATGTTGTCTTTTGCTGTCTCTGGTGCTGTTTTAGACCACTACTGCCACTGACTGTCACAATCTTAAAAATGCAACACTGTCTCTGGCAGGTCAATACTTGGATGATAGCTGAAGCTAATATAGAAACGTAGCTGCTTGCCAGAGACAGAACTCCAAAACTTCCTATGTTTTGGATGATCTCGGGTAAATAAAAGCTGTCATCAAGGAAAGAGATTTTTCACAGCATCTCAATTTGCTAAGATTAATTATTGCAAACCTTATTCTCTGGATACCTCTTAGCTGACACTCCTCAGCCTGCTTCAGAAGTCACGATGTCCTTGAAATAGCCAGCAGACTTTTCTTATGTTCCGGTATGTATCAGTACCATTTTTCTTTATGAGATGGGGTTGTCAGAACCCCCTTTCAGTGTATTAGCTTTCCGTTACCCTGGAGTGAGTCCTGACTTTTGTTCAGCTCAGCTGAGCTTTTGTATAACAGCTGATTTATGGACCACTACTGCCATCTTATGGCCTATACACTTCGACAATGCCATTTTTCCACTGAGTAGCTATTTGCCATGTGCCCAGTGCTTTACCTATAGAAATCTAAGTGTCTTTAAATGAAAAAAAAAGGAATAAAATTGAGGTATCTAATAGCAATCTAATACTGGATTGACTAAATTCAGTCCAATTTCATTTTTGGAATTAGACCTGGAATCTAAGTTCAAATATCCCAGATAAGCAATATTAGATGGAAAACTGTATTATTGTGGCCAAATACTGTACAGAGAGCCTTATGCATCCTCAATGTTTGGCAACATAAGCTTTATGCCATTTTGGCACAAATGCAGTATATTTTGCAGGATCCAATCTCTTTGGATGTTGCAACATTATCCTGGGACACGTATATTTGCCTTCATTCATGACAATATATTTTGTTAACCAGAGCTTTATGCTATTTTAAGTTATAACATGTCATATTTACAGGTTAGTAGTTAATCTCCTCTAACCACAGGGCTGACGACTCCCTCGTGTGTGTATATATACCTACAAAGTAACATAATACTTTTGCATTAAATGTAGTTGACTCTAGAATATGGAAGTTTAAGACTTAACTAATTTGTTAAGGTTCAGTGTGATACAAAATATGGAACAATCACAGTTACTAAATTGTAAGATGCTTATAGTGCCGGCTACTTTTTCTTGTAAGTAGCTGTATAAGTAAAACTTAGAGAATATTAAACTCATGCTTTACAAGGATCACATGCAGAAGCTGATAAATGGTTCCTGTAATAATGTCAGCAGCATATATAAAAGGCTAGGTTGAGGGGTCATGTGAAATCACTGTTAGCCTCGGTTCCTCATCTGCAACTGACCTTGTAGAACTCAGGTGAGTATAACCTAAATTAAACTTAATTTAATTTGTATTATATTAGACTGGCTTCCTGTTCCACGTCTCATAGCGTTTCACAAATTAAAATACAAGCATATATGTCTACGTTTCTAGGCCCTGGAGCAAATCCAGTTAACATAGTCAAGAGTCAAAGGTGCCAAAAGTAGAAAACCAGGAATTAAATATGCAGGCAGGCAGATGACTTTGATACAGGTGGTAATATTAGTGAAATAAGCTACATACTCCACAACAACAGTAGACAGATAAATAAAATAACTGCACCAGCATTATCTTTCACCATTTATGGAATGGTGATCGTATGAAAACACGATCAGTGAAATGTCACTGATCGTGTTTTCAACTAAGGGACTTTGGATCCCAGTAATAATGGACTGGCCCAAGGTCAACATAGTAATTTTCAGGTGATTAAGCAAAGGGCCTATCGGAATGCCTGACTCAGAAGAGACCACACAGTGAAGCATTATTGTAGCCAATGAGGTTCTCAAACCTGCTATCCACTCGCCACCCTACTCCCTTTATCTGTGGATTGTGAACAGGACACATGCCAGGTCATTCATTCTGTTCCTAAAGGCAACCAGACTGGATGGCACGTGAGGAGAAAACAGGTGGGCTCCTGAGGCAAAAATTCACTGTGCTTATCTCCAAAATGGAGGACAATTTCATTATACAGTGCATCTGTTGTTCCTTCTTTTCTGTTCAAAGTAATCTGAGAAGTTTTGGTAGTATTTAAGTACTTGTCACATCTTTTCCTTCTTACTCAAGTCTTGTTCAGGTATTCTGTATCTGATATAGGAGTTTAGTGTTGAAGAGGAATACATTGATTAGGAATGTGCAAATCATAATTATTTTGAGTGTTATAAGATTAGATCAACATTTTTAAGTTGCTAGGGGGGGTTGTAGGTCCAAACAAAACAACAACCCCCTGCAACTTAAAAATTTTGAAACTTGCAACCCACAGGGGACCTACAACCCTCCCCCCCCTTGCAACTTAAAAATGTTTGGTTTGGACTTAGAACAACACTTAGTGATTTGAAGCAATCTTGTTTCTGATTGTTCTGAGTGCTGTGATTGGGTGGCTTTGGGGTTTTTGATTGGTGCAATTGCCTCAAAATTTTACAACTTAGTCAATGAAACAGCAGAATGGACCAGTCCCCTCCTGTACTAAGTGCTTAGTGGGTGGGGTGATGTGGGAATGGAGCAAGAAAATGAAATTTCTACACCCATTTTCCAGTAATCCAACCCATGTTGCTAATGCTGTTTCATTAGCAACATTCCACCCATGTTGCATCAATGCAAAGAATACTAGTCCTATGTTGATATAGTATATTTGTTGATCCTTTGTCCACATATGTCATGGATGCATAGTCTCATGTCCTTTTGATACTGAGTTTCACAATGCATTTGTAAAAGGAAAACATCTGCATTGGTTTGAACTGTTTCATTACTCACCAGGGAGTATACTCTGTGCATGCACTTGTGCCCTGTTGAATTTCCAGAGTGTCTTTACTCTTTACTCTATGTTACTTTGGAACTGCTGGCGAACTGCTGTTCTTTTCCCTGTGTTACCCTGCATTTCTGCTGTTTAAGTTTTGTTCATCCAGCTCTGGATACGTGCAAATTTCTTATTTTGAGTTGGGCATTTTTCAGACTGCAATTGCTTTGCTTGCTATAGAATCTGGTGCAGTCTTGGGAAGTGTTGTGTTACTGTATTACATTTAAAAAAGTTATATTCATTAGTGGAAAAATTCTAAACAGCCCAGTTGTAGCACAAATAGAATTTAAAACAAGAAACCACAGCAAAGAGTGAAATTTGCCTTTGTGTGCTACTGTTTTTCCTTGTTTTCCCCAGAAGGAGGATGCTATACTTGCTGTTGTTAAATCATTCTGTTAAGTATGTGCTAATTGAAATAACATTGATAAGAGAGATTAGTCAACTTGGTCCTGTGTTACTGCGCTGGCTGAATGCATCTGTGATTTTATTAAACCAACAACAAAAAATATATCTGCTGAAAGCCAGGGACTGATTCAATTGTTGATTTAGCTAAATCCTTAGGGGATTTTCAAATATTTTCCCACAAATATAAACAAATAAATCCAGTTGATGACTTTTATTTTTCTGCAACTTGTCTATTTGGTAGCAGTCAGCAAATACAAGTCCTTCACCTACACCAATGATTTTGTGGTAGTGTAGAAAGTTAGCACCCACCCCTCCTAGAAGAATGAAATATTTTAGGAAATATTAAAAAGGCAGAATATTATATTTCCCCTAAAAGAGAAATAGAAATCTTAAGGGAGATAGAAACTCAGAGCCACAGTTCCCTGCCCCCAAGCAGATACTAAGCTGAGGCCAGCTTTTGGAAATGCAGATTTGGTAATCCATTCAAGACAGGATATTTTGAACAAAGGCAGAATTAGGTAGAATGGTAGGATCAGCCCTCATTCAAGATCCAAACCAGGAAAGCCATTAAGACACAATAGGAATGGCCCAACACCCTTTCAGGACACAAGCCTCCTCATTAAATCATCTCACAGAGTCCAGGTGTCAATTAAACTTAACTCAAACAACCTAAAAAGTTAGCTATGACCACTAAAGCAACCAATAGAATACATGCTCTTGCCACAGGAACAGGAAGCTCAAGTTCAAAGCCCAAGAGAGGGTATAAATACCTCTCATTCTCCACTCCATGTGGGCAGCTGCCCAGGATCTCAAACCCATGTGGTCCTGTTCACCAATAAACCATCTTTCCAATCAGCCTCCATGTTTCCAGTGTCTTTCTCCCCACTTGGAACTGAACCAAATGGATATTTCTTCCAACAGTAGAAAACAAAACAGTAGAAAACAAAACAGCAAAGACATTGCATTGCCCGTATTCAGGGGTGGGTTCCAACTTACCTCGCTGCTGGTTCGCTCCCTCCTGCGCCGCGTGGGCGCGCAGTAACAAAAAAGCCAAAAAAAAAAGCCAAAAAAAAGATGGCGACTGCATGAACAGGAAAAAAAAAACAAAAAAATTCAAAAAAAAAGCAAAAAAAAATCAAAAAACAAGACCAGGAGTGGGTTCCAACTTACCTCGCTGCCGGTTCGCTCCCTCCCGCGCTGCGTGAGTGTGCCTTGTGGGCACGTGCGCGCGCATGCAGCAGTAACAAAAAGCCAAAAAAAAAAGCCAAAAAAAAGATGGCGACCGCATGCACAGTGCTGGAAGTCGGCTTCTGCGCATGCTCAGAAGGAAAAAATTTTTTAAAAAAATAAATAAAAAAAAATAAAAAAAATTCAAAAAAAAGATGGCGCCCCCCACGGACCGGCACTGACCGATCCGGTTCGGTGATGTCATCGTGACATCACCAGCGGGCCGCTACCGGTTCGGGAGAACCAGTCCGAACCGGGAGGAATCCATCCCTTCCCGTATTCTATGGCTGATACCTTGACTAAAACAAAATATAGCCATGGAACATAAAAGCCCATTGTTTGCACTGGACAGGTAAAGAAACTATGGGAAAGAAACAGTAGAAGCAGACTTGTAATGGCAGCAAGTAAAACTGGACGGAGGCAAGAAGTATCAAGAGGCTGGGGGAAAATGTTCTCATAAGTTGTTAAACATGAATGGCTGTGAATCCTGCTTCAGGGTTCTTAATTTAAATCAACTTGTCAGAATTGTGCTCTGTTAGGCTTGCTGGGGTGGGCATCTTTTTTCATTTTTGTGTTAGACTGTATTTCTAATAAACTTTTCTACTTGAATTAACCAAACAATAAAGTCGGACAATTTTGTTCCAAGCTCAAAACAAAATTAATTTACCATTTCGTACCCTTTTTACCATTTTGTAAGCTTTTTATAAAAGTGACTTATTAGTGGGTAGTATGTGGACTTTGGGGTTCTTTGTGCTCTCTAAGCTTGGTTATTTCTTTGCAGATGTTTCATTGCCTGACTAGGTAACATCATCAATGTTAGGAGTGTGGGATTTCCTCCCTGTTTATATACAGTAGTTTGCCCTGCCAGTGTTTGTGAGAGTGTGGTTTTCTCCTCAGTAGTTCCAAATTATCTCATTGATTGGGGTATTGTTTTCTGTTTGGCTGTCCCTATTTATCTGGGTGTTGGAGAGGATTGTTTTATTTTCCCCCCTGTATTTTTTTATTCTGTACTTTTTTATTTTTTAATTCTGTAGCTTTTTGTTTTTTCTTCTGCATTCTGCATTCTTAGCTTTTTTTTAATGGTGTGTAAATATGCTTTATCTCTATGTGTCTATTGATGGGTGATTTGTCTGAATGCCAAGCATTCGGGAATTCCCTAGCAATTTTGGATTTAGCTTGGTGTAGGATGCTCACAGTTTCCCAGTTGAAACTGTCACTGAGTCCATTGTTGTGAGATTAAGAATTAGTTGGTGTCATGGATATGCTCTGCTAATCATCTACCTATTTTTCCTATGCAGTGTCTGTTACAAACCTTACACTATAGATTGCAGATGGGTCCTATTTTTCTTCTTCTTGGACTTCAGAAACTGTTGGTTTACTTAAGATGTTTTGGAGAGCTTTACTTGATTTCTGTGCTACAATGATACATGTGGTTGTAACAGTCTGTTGGTTGTTTCTGAGATATTTTTGATGTAAGGCAGTATTATCCTTTCCATGGCTTGAGTTGGTTGTGCCGAGGTGGCGCAGTGGTTAGAGTGCAGTACTGCAGGCTACTTCAGCTGACTGTTAGCTGCAGTTCAGCGGTTCAAATCTCACCGGCTCAAGGTTGACTCAGCCTTCCATCCTTCCGAGGTGGGTAAAATGAGGACCCAGATTGTTGGGGGAAATATGCTGACTCTGTGAACCGCTTAGAGAGGGCTGTAAAGCACTATAAAGCGGTATATAAGTCTAAGTGCTATTGCTATTGCTAGTGCTGTAGTGGGTTGAGTGACACTTTTTGATAAAGTTGCATGTATATCCATTTTGTTGGAAGATGTTCTTCCAACACTCAGATAAGCAAGGATTAATGCTAGATAAACAATCAAGCAGAAAATGATACCTTAAATAAGAAACGGCAGAAGAGAAAACCATACCCCCACCAATACTGGTAGGGTAAGCCACTGTATATAAACGGAGCAAATCTCACACTCACCAGCACTAATGATGTTACCTAGTTGAATGATGAAACACCTGTAAGCAAACCACTAAGCTCAGTGAACACTAAGGACTTCACAGTTCAACCCTGAGCTACATTCTGTATATTCTCTTCTACTGGAATATATGGTCTGTTGTGAGTAATATTTTAAGAAGCCTGTATAGAAATGTACTTCTGTATTATATGAAGATTTGAATAGGGTATATCAGGATAAACATAAAAATGGGAAGTACCTGTGTTTCCCCAAAAATAAGACCCAGTCTTATTTTCTTTTGGGCCCCAAAATAAGCACCAGGTCTTATTTTCGGGTGAAGTCTTACCTGCTTACCTTAGGACCACTGCAGCCAGGCCTCCCATGCCCCAACACCTGTTGCGCTGCTGCCTGACTTCTTCTGCAGCCGCTTACGGCTGCTTGTGGCCAGACACTGCGTGGCTGGTTGCACCAGTGCCACCACTCACGGCAGGAGGCTGCGTGGCATGTTGTGCTGTTGCGCGCAAGAGCGGTGGCACTGGTGCGATGCGCCATATGGCATCCAGCCACGAGCGGCCACAGAAGAAGTTGGGCAGCGGCGCAACAGGGTGTCGGGGCGGGGGAGGCCTGGCTGCGGCGGTCCTAAGGTAAGAGGATGCGGTGTGCATGGGGCAGCTCTACCCCCCACCTCGCCCTAGCTTGATTTTTACGCATGCGCCTCGCCCCACCTCATACAACCAGATGGTGGACGGGGCTTAACTAAGGCTTATTTTGGGCGCAGCCTTTGTTTTCGGGGTAGGTCATATTTTCAGGGAAACACGGTATGTCTGATTAAACAAGAAGATATAGGGTCAAGAATGAACAGATGCTGAATGAATTTGGGGTACAAAGATGTTCTTTCACCCATCTGTGCCTTATGTGCTTAACATACTGTATTCTTAAAAGTCCAATGAATAGAAATTTGCCAATGACAGCTTTTTCCTTCCCCCAATTAACTAAGGATTACTCTATCTTAAGCCCAAAGATCTTCTTGCTTCCTGCCCCCTGCAACTGGAATTTAAAAGTAGTTTTCTCTCTAGCAAAAATGTTCCCATCCAGCTATCATGTCTAAAAAAAGGACCATGGGAGGGGAGAGATCCATGGCACTGTTTGTTGAATGATATAAGTAATGCAAATGGTAATTTAACCCCAAAGGACCAAGGGAGTTTTATGGGACTGAGACTTCTAATGAAAAAAAAAGATGTACTGCTAACCCACCTATCTTCCCTTAATCTGACACTTGTTTCTTTTATAATTCATGCTGTGCTGTAACACAGAAATGCTTAATGCCTTCCTGCCAAGGAAAGCCTATTTATTCTGACAAACCTATCAACCCTCCAGGTTGTTCTTCCACCATGGAACTGATTTTACATCTCCTCCATTATCTAATAAGACGTGAAAACAGTTTTCTATCTTGCCCTGAGATCAGCCTTATTTCCATTGAAAGCAGTGCCATGAGATCATCATCCACAGAGTTTCGGTATTTTGAAGAATAACTCCCAAATCAAACTAGCATATATACATACACACTGACCTAATACAGAAGCTTGCAAAGGAAAATTCTAGTTGCTCCTACCCTATTGTGATGCTCTCCAAACAGCAGACTTGTTCTCTAACTATGGGTCTTTACCAGAGACTTCAAGCTTTTACTTTTGCGGCCTAACAAACCTGCTAAAAACAAAGACTGTTGGTGAAGGACTTAATGGCCCATAGGCAGCAGCGAGGAGATGCATTTGGAAGACAGAAAGACTTGTAAATTAGACAGCTTCAGTGAAGGTTGGAAATACAAACAGGCAATGTTAGGCATTTCAGCGCTCCCTTAAACTTGGTACCTCAGACTGCAGTTTAGTTAAAAAATGTGTTGGCTGTTACATAAAAAGGCAGCATGTGAACAATTAACGCAAAAGAAGCTTAGCTGTCAAAGACGTGACCTATAGTAGGAATACATGCATGCTCTTTCCTGATGTCAATACAATACCCTGTTTCCCCCAAAATAAGACATCCCCTGATAATAAGCCCAATCGGGCTTTTGAGTGCATGGCAATAAGGCCAAGTGCTTATTTCAGGGTTCAAAAAAAAATATAAGACAGGGTCTTGTTTTGGGGGAAACATGGTAGTAGTTGGTTAGGACAGGGGTCCCTAACCCCTGATCTGTGGACTGGCAGCGGTCCACGGCATGCCAGAAACTGGACTGCACAAACAAGTAAAGCCCCATCTGCGGGATGCAGGCAGCACACGAAACCACACTCCCTCCGGTCCGTGGAAAAAAATCTCTCCGCGGAACCAGTCCCTGGTGCCCAAAAGTTTGAGGGAGGGGCACTGGGTTAGGTAGAATAATTATTATCTAGAAGGAATATTGTTATTTGGTGATATGTGCTTGATTTTCAGCCTTTTGCAACCAGAAATATTGAAATGAATGGAACTCAAAGTTGAAATGATAACAAGAGACTAGAAGCTTTTATAACTAACCAACATTCCTACAAACATAATCATCACGCCAATCTCTTTTGAGCTAAACAATGTTATATACATAGTAACCTTGGGCGAGATAGGCAGCATATAAGATAGATAGATAGATACTGTAGGACACTGTGTACATATTAAAACCAATAGAAGAGAATATCTGTAGCTCAGAGATCCCAAAATATGAAACCTTTTCTTATGGATTAATCTGTCCAGTTAGAGAAAGAAGAAAAAAGGCATGTTCTAAAAGAAAAAGAAAGGTCAATGAAGACCAACATCACTGGCCATCCTATGAGAGTTGGTGAATTAGGAGAAGTACGAAAGTAAAGGTGTGTAGTAAGGTTGTGGGACAGAAGTCTGAGTTTATTATTAGAAATCAAGGGGCAAAAGAAATTATTGCTTCTCTAACTCATCAATTTTCAAAAATAAAATCTATAAAAGAAAAGCTCAATTTCTCCAGAGAAGGATTGTGGCCCATTAAAAAGAGTGTTGGTGGACCTGCCCTGGCTTAAAAGGTAAAGGTTCCCCTCGCACATGTGCTAGTTGTTCCCGACTCTAGGGGGCAGTGCTCTTCTCCATTTCAAAGCCAAAGAGCCAGCACTGTCCGAAGACGTCTCCGTGGTCATGTGGCCGGCATGACTAAACGTTGAAGGCGCACGGAACGCTGTTACCTTCCCACCAAAGGTGGTCCCTATTTTTCTACTTGCATTTTTTACATGCTTTCGAACTGCTAGGTTGGCAGAAGCTGGACAAGTAACGGGAGCTCACCCCATTACGCGGCACTAGGGATTCAAACCGCCGAACTGCCGACCTTTCTGATCAACAAGCTCAGCATCTTAGCCATTGAGCCTCCGCGTCCCTGGCTTAACAGCTATTAATTTAAATAGAAAAGATGGTTTCGTTTCTTCAACATGTCACATCTACAGAGAGGGCTCTACTTATGAACAGGTTACATTCCAAAAAGATTTTTTTTCGCAATTCCGATAAGCAAAGAAAAATCCATGCACAGTACAGTCCTTACTTTACAGTCTGCGAGCGGATCTGAGGACAGTATGTGAGTGGAAGTCATGAGAAAGTGGGAAAGGGTTAGCAGTAGCATTTAGGATTTAACTTTATATAATGCCCCATAGCGTTTTACAGCACCCTCTGGGTGGTTTACAATGTAGAAGCATTATTTGCATATTGCCCCCAACATAGGACAACAATGTGGTTCCTCATTTTACCGACCTCAGAAGGATGGAAGGCTGAGTCAACCTTGAGCCCCATCAGGATCGAACTCCAGGATGTGGGCAGATACCCCACTTTAACCACTGCACTACCAGGACTCCTTATATAAGTGGGAATGCCAGAAACTCACCCTTTCCTGTTTTCTCCTGACTTCCGGGATCTTCTTGATTGGAGTCATGGACAGGTTTGTTCATCTCAGCGAAAGTTTGCAACTCAAAAGTTCTTAACTAGAGTAATGTCTGTACTTGAAAATGTACCGCTCAAATCTTTCAAAAGGGAACAACATTGCAAAATGCATTGCACTCAGGTAGTTGGGCCTCAACCTTTCAGCCACTCCAGGCAAAGGATGTTGTAGAATAGTCAGCGGGTTGTCCTGTTTCACTTTGCATAAGCATCATTTTTTGCAGCACTGCAATGGATTGTGATTTCATACGGTACTTAAAGTGACAAGAGGAGCATGACAGAGTGCAAAATGGAACTGCAAAGATGTGACATGAGGCAGATAAACATTTTAGTGTCAAGTTGTGCTGATATGTCTATTCATTATATGCAAGAGCCAACACTGTATCAAAACATCAGACGTATTTCATCAGCTCGGCTTGTCAGTGTAGCAAGGAGCTGAAAAATATCTTTTGGTATTGTCGTGGTGGGTCAAGATGGTGTACTTGAGATTGGCCAGAAGAATACTTTAATTGATATTTCACCTTATTTGTTTTTTATTTTCTCTAGACAACAAGGATAATAATTTGGAAATGACAGTGCAGGGATCATAGTTCCATGTCAAGACGGATTTCTGTCTTATAAAGAAGTAGGCAATACACATGAGGGTAATTTCTACATAGTTCTGTTTATTCAGAGCTATCATCTACAATTTTACTAAGTGGTTTTAAAATGAAAGTTGCCGACTGATAGAGGAAAAAATAAACTGGCTCTCCATCTTTGACAACACATTGCTGCTGTTCACAGACATTAGAAAATGGGGCAGATAACAAATGAATAATCCTAATTGAATTGTAGGAGATGGCCAGGCTGAGCCCGAGGGAGGGGTCAAGTGCATCATCAATCATGAGTCCCTTTGCATCCACAAGAGATCTAAGTCCCGCCCATCTTGAATTCCTTTTACTCTTACCTGCCACCAGTTTGCTTTGGCTGTTAGTAGTTCAGATTCTTGTAGCTCAGTGCTTCCATTTAATCACCTTTAAATCCCTTCATAGCATGGACCCAGGTTATGTGAGGGACCGTCTCACCCTACTGGGATTGTACCCGTCCTACTCATGCCGGCAGAGGAGGGATGCTCCGGGTCCCATTATCCCAATTATTCCGGCTGGTGGGATCCAGGAGGAGAGCCTTCTCTGCTGTATCTCCTGTCCTCTGGAACATCCTGCCCCCAATGTGAGGTTGGCCCCAACCCTCCTATCTTTTTGTAAGGGCCTAAAGATGTGGCTCTGACAGTTGGCTTGGGGTCCCAGTGGGGGAACAACGCAATGGAGATGATTGATTGAGCAATAACTGATCCCATCTCCCCCAACTCCACCCCTACCGACTCCATGTGTCCTTAGGTTTTAAGGTCGGATTTTAATTTTTACGTTTTAATTGTATATGTAACAGTGGTGGGTTGCTGCTGGTTCGGCCCGGTTCATTAGAACCGGTAGCGGAAATTTATCGCCGTTCGCAGAACCGGCAGCGATGACCGGCGGTCCACGCTCCTGAACCGGTCCTCCAGTCGCTGCGGCTTGCAAAAAAAAAAAACCCTCTAAAACCCTCTGTGCATGCGCAAAGACTTCTGCACATACACAGAGGGTCATTTCTGGGTCTTTTGCACGACATGACGGGGGCGCGCAAAACGCGCACTTCCATCGTGATGCGAACCGGTAGGGAAGGTAAGTGGAACCCACCCCTGATATGTAACTGTAAGCCACCCAGAGTTACCCTATGGTAAGATGGGCAGCCAATAAATTTAATAAACAAACAATCAAACAAACTGCCTGGATGTTCTGATTGCCTTAGTGTTTGACATGAATGAAAGATAGCAATCTGGATATGTTTATCCTGAAGGAGTCAGTGATTACTTGTTTAGAAAATCATTATAGGAATCCTGACTCATTGCTAGAATCTCATCTATTTCTCATCTGCTCCTATTATTAGGAAAGTGCAACATTTATTGGCAGATGTTTTTGACCCATGGCTTTAGAAGAATCTTCATGTGAAATGCAGTCTCCCCTGTTCTCCAGTGTTTCCAAAATTCTAAGATATCATAGTTCTGGAAATGTTTTGAGAGAACTTTTGTGTGCAGCTAAGGAACCCAAGACAAAGTTTGTCCCCTGCCCCAATTTTCTAATGATGTTAATCTCAGAAACTCGCCCTAGGAAACTGCTGATAGTTCTGACTTTTCAAATACTTCTCTCCCCCAAAAAGTTTATAAGTTGTTTTATGTTATAAACTTCAGTGCTTCCATGTGTAAAAGGAAAAGATATACATATATATTTTGCAATAGCTTTTTTCGTTGGAGAAAAGTATATAAATCAGTTGTATTAATGAGCAGGCTATGTGATCAGATGGATGATAAATAAGAAATTATGAGAATTATGAGAATTTAATGGGATAAGAAGAGTGGTGGATCATCTGAAAATGCTATGGCTGTCGTATCTCCCCTTGATTCCTAATGTTTGTTTATGTTTTTCCTTTTTTCAGTTTGTGTTCTGCCGTGAATGTAAAGAAGAATACCATGAAGGGGAATGCCATAGCTTCTTCAAAAGTCCAGGAGCCACAGCTCAAATGGTACATATCTCCACATCCATAGCATCCATAGCATCTCAGAAAATTAACTAGAGCGGGGTGGGTTGATAATCAAGAACAGAGACAATCAGGGCCATGGTGGGGAACATCATGTGGACAGAAAGGGAGAAGATCTGGCAGTAAACATCTGTTTCCCTTTCAGAAGTCCTAGTGTTACCACTAGGACCAGAGCCCTGGTGGTGCAGTGGTTAGAATGCAATACTGCAGGCTAATTCTGCTGACTGCCAGGAGCTTGATTCTGACCGGCTTAAGGTTGACTCAGCCTTCCAGGTTTGGTAAAATGAGGACCCAGATTGTTGGGGGCAATATGATGACTCTGTAAACCACTTAGGACTGTAAAGTACTATGAAGCAGTATATAAATCTTAAGTGCTATTGCTATACATATTATAGTTATTTAGACTTTAATAAAGTCATGAAACTTACATGGGATTTCCAATTATATACAGACAGATATCTGCTCAGAAAATGAGGCTTTTTTTATCTTTACCATGATGGTATTCAGATTTTTTGAGAAAATGACTGATGGGACTTCCATAAACCTTTCCTATGGAGAAGGATGAAAGTTTATGCTTGATGTACTTTCTTCCACGTTCTTCTTTATAGCCCAGTGTTAATTCTTCATCCTATAGAACCAATGCATAAATCAGCACAGTGAGCAGGAAGCACAAATGTAATCTGCATTATGAAGATTATAAAAACTGATGGGGAGAAAGTAATTTGAGTTTTATTTTAAGGTATTTACATTTGTACTTTCTGATAGAGCTGTGCAATGCTTCAGATTAGATTCCAAAAACATACTTTGGAACTTGCAGAGGCACAAATATAACACCCATTTAAAGCTGCTGTATCTATAATCTAAATCACTTTTTGGAGCTGAATCCAAAGAGTTGCACACTGGAAAGATTTTTTTTTCTTTTTTTTTCCATTTCTTGAAATAATGCAATGCAGTCCTTCAGTCAACACATGCAAACAAAAATGCGCACATTTGCAAAACACTGTGCACAGAATGAGATAAATTATTAAAAAGTGGGGGGGGAATTAAAGAAATTTTGTGGTGCAGAAAACATCTCTATAACTGGCTTTTGGGTCTATTTAATACTAATATCTTATAGAGGGTTCCCCCCCCCCAATTTGCTGTTGTTCATCAATGTTCAATTACATCACTGCAAGGAATATTTTAATGTTTGGAGATTTAAAAAGGGATGCTTTTAGATATAAACAAGGATTGAACTGATTATTATCTCTAATAGTCACCATAATTCTGAGTTCTGTTCACTCCATAAAGAGAAGTGCCAAACTGAGCAAATTTGTTTTAATTTAGGTCAAGATAACGTAAGGATTATTTTAAAAGCCAACCAGCCAATCAATTTATATTTCAAACGTAAGCAAAGAGAAGTTCCTAATGTGCACTTTTATGTTTCATACTGGGAAATTTTCTTTTATTTCTTGAAACAATCATACTGAAATGAAGAAATAATTGAGTTGAGAACCCTACTCCTTATCAAGTTAATTCTTGGGCTTTAGCACAGGGCTGCACATAGTTGCTAGATTCCTAGAGAATGCCAGGATCCAAACTAAACCATATTATTCATTAAGCAAATCAGTATCCAAGTGTCCTTAGATGCTGATCCTTTAGCTATCATCAGTTCTGGGGGAAACAGATCAAGACCTGAGAAGCGTATATGAGACATGGTTGATTTTGAGAGATGGAAATATAGCCGTTTTATACTATCCATAGTTCATGAGTTCCTTTTGACAAAGGAGAATGAGAATTCAGCTGGTAATTATAGTAAACAATCCTTTCTATTCATATTTGGACAAGCAGACAATGTGTTAATGCTTTTAGTATTGTATTTCCAATGTTGCCTTGTCCTAGCTATGCTAATCATCCTAAGAAGGGAAAGGCAAGGGGAAAATGGATCAAATGAGCTCTGCCATCTTCCAAACCAAATCCTTCTGAAATTACTGTAGCCCTACCACACTTTCCCTATGTTGTCTTTACCCTCAATCCTAACTTCAAAATGCTACCAGCATGGAAGCATGATCTCTCCTTGGTGGAGCTTCACCAGTGCTAGACAAATGATGAGCTCAGCAGATGAGGCAAAGAGACTGATTGCAATATGAGATAAGGGTACCCAGCAAGTACACATGAGCATCTGTCCAGTCTGACTGCATTAAAAATATGGCTTGTCTTATACTAATTAGTATACTGGTATATAATTAGTATACTAATATGGCGTGCATAAGCGCACCAGCGTGCCTACTGTCCCTGTCCAAATGTTCCCTTTTATTTGTACCCATCTTACATATTCAAATAATGTTATACTTATGTATATTATCAAACACGTACTTGACAAAATAAATAAAATAAAATAAATAAATAAATAAATAGACCTGGTCGTAGAAATGTCATGTTATACAATTAAATTATGCATATTTAAATCAATTTACTCAATAGCAGGAAAAAGGTTATGAAATTGAACTTTGATATATAGAATCCAAATTTCAGAAAGCTCTCCCAGTTGGGACCCCCAACAGTAAAATTCTTGTTAAGTTTTTTTAAAAAAGAGATAAATTTGGTGGTACAGTTGACAAACGTTCTTTCCATCTTGTTATCTTTTTTGTCTTGGTCACTGACAAGCAAAGTTATCATTTTATCCTAAAAATATACTACTGGATTTCTGTTGCCCTCTTGTTAGCTATCAGTTCCTGGCTTAATGGGGTCCAGAGCAATTTTTGTTTAATTAAAAAGATAATAGGGGAGCCAGTGCTTGCTTATTTATTGATTTGATTCAAGAGAGACTTGTTAAAAACTAATGCCAGGCAGCCATAAAGCCTCATGAGAGGTGGAAAAGGTAGTCATCTCCCAGGCACACATTGGCAAAGCCAACCTGACACTAAGCAGGCACCTAGGTATATCTCCCACGGGGTGGTAGGATGGACCAATACCTAAGCTGCTCAGTACATTATAGCAGGGGTCTCCAACCTTGGCAACTTTAAGACTTGTGGACTGCAACTCCCAGAATTCCTCAGCCAGCTTTGCTGGCTGAGGAATTCTGGGAGTTGAAGTCCACAAGTCTTAAAATTGCCAAGGTTGGAGATCCCTGCATTATAGGACTCCTATTGCTTCTTCACAGGATGAGAGGAACTTTATGGGTAAGTCACACAAAGAGAGAGTCCTTCTGGGACCTAATTAACCATCTGTCTGAAGCTAGAGAAAACAACCCCAGCATAGCACATGTGCCCAAACCTCCTGAAAGTCACAATTTGGGAGGTAAAGATAAAGAGGTGTATTGGAACAGTGCGGTTTTTCAAACAGTGGGTGATAGAAAAGGCCATTTGTATATTGATAGTTCCCAATATATTGACAGGAAATAATCACATACATTTCTTTAGCTTGATCTGGATCATCATTTAAGTGAATCCCATTGAAATGCAACCAGAAGCTTCAGTGATCTTCATTCAATATTATAATTTAGATATAAATATGGATCCCTAGAGCACATCCATCCATCCAAGTAAACTGCACAAACAGAATCCTATTTTTACATGCACATTCCCCCAGCTGTCTTGAGGTAAAAAATAGTTTTAATATCAAGCTTGTCTCTGCATGCACTTTTTTGAAGAAGCAGATCAAGGAGCTGTGGTTTTGTTGTAAAAACTAAGATTGGTAAAAAAAAATTGCACAAGGTGATTAACCTGGTCAGCCACTAACACGGTTTCAAACATCCTGCCTGAGTTCTGGAAGTACAGGTAGTCCTCGACTTACCACAGTTCATTTAGTGACCATTCAAAGTTACAACAGCACTGAAAATGTGTCTTATGACCATTTTTCACATAACCATAGCAGGTCACATGATCAAAACTCAGATGCTTGGCAACTGATTCATATTTATGATGGTTGCAGTGTCCTGGGCTCATGTGATGAGCGTTTGCGACCTTCTGACAAGCAAAGTCAGTGGGGAATCCAGATTCACTTAACAACCATGTTACTAACTTAACAAATGCAGTGATTCACTTAACACTTAACAACTGTGGCAAGAAAAGTCGTAAAATGGGACAAAACTCACTTAACAAATGTTTCACCTAGCAACATAAATTTTGGGCTCAATTGTGGTCGTAACTTGAGGACTACCTGTACAAAATTACATTAAATTGGTCCAAAGTCAACAGTTTTACAGAAGCTGAATACAGAATACAGATTATGAATATAGAATCTCCTTGCTCATCCCCTGCTGGTAATCTACGAGCCTTTGCACTAGGCAAGTACAAGGAAGGCTTAATGAGGCCGTCCACCTTTCAATTTCATGTTATCTGAAGCCCATGATGGCTGACCAGGTACTTTGATTCAAATCAAGTTCTACTGTATAAGATCCAAATCAAACTCAGAGCTATTTGGGGTGGGGGTGGGAAATATTTCCTCATCCTACAATTATAGGAACATATCAATGCAGCCATTCAGTCACCTTCTCTGTCCTCCAATTTCCAGTTATTTTATTATGCCCTTTCTTTCACTTCATGCAGTCTTCATATTTTGCACATGGTGGCACTGTGCTACTGAAGAAAAGTACGGGGAACCCTTTCTGAAATCGGCCAGTGATTTTCTTATAATCTGGGAATTAATCCTGAATATTTTACAAAGTACAACATTACATGTTAATAATCCGAATGATTTGGGGGGGGGAGCAGGGGGAGCTTTCTATTCATCAATAGGATTTTAAAGACATTGTTAATTTGGTGCATCTCACAAACCCAGAGTTGTCTTTGAAAATGTAACCACGTAAGCAATGCAAAATTCCTTTTCCAGGACATATTGTCATATTGTTTTCAAGGCACACATGTATGTATGTATATAGATAGGTAGGTAGGTATTGAATTTATATAGCCGCCCATCTCTCTTGCATGTGACTCTGGGCGGCACACCCAGTTAAACACAAACTAAATAATCAACATAATTTGTTTATAAAATTTACCATTTCAAATGTTAATGGTTTTTGCAAAAGCAGGTGAAAAACGGGCCCGTTTTTGCAAAAAACGGGGTGCACAGAGGGTTTGGGAGGCCTGCAGAGTGCTTCTGGGGGCTGGGGGAAGGCAAAAACACCCGTTATTACGAAAAACGGCGCGCTCAGAGGGAGGACAAAAACTTTTTTACTTACTTACCTCTTTGAAATCTTGGTGCATCTTATACACCGGTGCGTCTTATAGTCCAAAAAATATGGTAATTGCATGGGCAGGGGCTGCCTTATCATCTGAAATCCAGAGGAACATTGCATGATTTTGGAAAATTCCATCTGCATCCCCTAATAATGTTCTTTTTGCTGCTTTTCTCCCCCCCCCATCCCCCAACACTCACACTGCTTCTGTCCAGAATAATTGCACTTTGGTTCACAACTGGGACAAAATATCCTTCTTTCATTCTGCATAGGGACTAACATATCTTTAGACGTGCACCATGTGGGGTCTTTACTGCTCTCTGAGCTTGCTTGTTTTCTTGCAGATGTTTCATTACCCAAACTAGGTAACATCATCAGTGCTAGTAAGGAGTGCGGTTTGCTGTCAATTTATATTCTTGTAGATTGCCTTGGCAGTGTTGGTGGGGGTGGTCTTACAAATTCTTTGGTTGGGCTGTTTACTGTTGCCTCTTTGGCAGTTTCTTGATTGGGGTAATTGCTTACTTGATTTTTGGTCTGATGTTAACCTTGAGTTAATCTATGCTGATCTGGGTGTTGTTTGCTGGTGGAGACTGAGAGGGTGCTTGGGTCTTTTTGTTCCTTTTGGGCTGGTTGATTGTCTCTTTTGCATAGTCTATAGGTATTGTTAATATCTATGTGTCTATTGATGGCTAATTTGTCAGAATGCCAGGCTTCTAGAAATTCCCTGGTGTTTTTCATCGTGTTTCAGTTTGGGCACAGAGTTCCCAAAGACCGTGCTCATGAAAACTAGCTGGCCGGCGCGCCAGAACCCGGAACAGCAACGGGCAACGGCTCCGTGTGCCGGGAGAGATGGCTCTGTGTGCCACTTCCGGCACGCGTGCCATAGGTTCGCCATCACGGATCTAGAGGAAGTGGTCATGTGTCGTGATTTGTGTAACTTATCCATAGTTCATGGTTTCTTCTCTCTTTGCAGGGATTTGAAATTGATGAGCATGCTGCCATGAAAGCTCGTTGGGAAGATGCATCCAAAGAAACAATAAAAAGAACAACAAAGCCATGCCCTAAATGCCATGTTCCAGTAGAAAAGGACGGTGAGTTTCCTGAAGGATATTTCACACTTCCCATAGGCAGATTTTAAAACAACATTGCAAAGCACTCCAATATATCAAGTGTAACCTAGCATGGTTATAATTTTCAGTGTTTTAGAATTGATTGCAAACGTAAGTGTTCTGTGATTTCAAAACCATGAATAAAACTGTCTAAGGAGATTCTCGGTCATCCAGCTCATGGTTGTCCCAAAGGTGTTTTTTCAAGAGGCAACTGGACTTTCTTGTTTTTCTTTGAAGACATTTCGCTTCTCATCCAAGAAGCTTCATATGAAGAGCTGAAGAAGCTTCTTGGATGAGAGGTGAAATGTCTTCAAAGAAAAACAAGAAAGTCCATTTGCCTCTTGAAAAAGCACCTTTAGGACATGAATAAAACTATTAACTTTCTAGAAAATACGTTCTGATAATTCATTATGACCAAAAATGCTATTTCAAAATCATGAAACAAGATTACAATTATCAGTCACTGTAGGAAATGAACATACAAAATTGTCCTTCAGAAACTCTTAATTGAAAAGTAAAACACATGCAACTAAAATTTGCAGAAGATTAGGGTAAAAGGAGAACAAGGTGAAACTCCCAGGATAATTTACTTTCCAAACTCGCTACCCTGCAGATGTGTTGGATTTCAATGTCGATAATTCCTACTCAACAGAATATAATTTGGTTTGATTTGGATTTAGGTGCCACACTGCATCACTTTCCCATGGTGCTCTAATTCAGGTTGCTGCTAGATGGGAATGGTAGTTATATTAGGCTTACTTGTGATTACTATCTTGTCAGAGTTATGTCATCCTGTGATGAAATAATTATTTGAATTGTGTAGAAGTTAATTCATGTGTTCATCGGGGTGGGTTCCACTTACCATCCCTACCGGTTTGCATCGCGACGGAAGTGCGTCACTTTGCAGAAATGACCCTCTGCGCATGTGCAGAGCGTTCTTTGCAGGGCCGCGGCGACTAGAGAACTGGTTCAGGGGTGTGGACAGCTGGCCATCGCTGCCGGTTCGGCGAGCGGGTGAAAATTTCCGCCACCAGTACTGGAGAACCGGTCCGAACCGGCAGCAACCCACCACTGGTGTTCATATCAGATGGAAAAAGTACATCTATTTACTAATAGTATTTCTAGGTCATATGCTCGTTGATGCCAGAAACCAGGCCACGCAAAGCCCCATCCGTGGGATGCAGGCAGCACGTGGAATTTTGAACCATAAAACAATGGCAAACGATTGGTTCCCAGATGTCTTGATATTATCATGCTTCTTTAGTTAGCAAACAATTAGAAACAGCCGTGCTCTAAATAGAGAATCTAAGCAGGGAGCAGAGGCTGTCCAATACTTTTGTACTAAACTGACTGAAAAATGGCAGGTCCTTTCTCGACATCTGAAATCATCTGCACATGAAAAGGACTTCATGAAGAAAGCTAATAATATATCTTGGGATTATATAGCTGCTAGAAAAAGTTCAACCAGTTAAGTGAAAGGACAAGTAAAAGCCAGGACCTTGGATTGGGACCTAAAATTATGAAATTAGTAATTTCCTAAAACAAAGTTCTTATTTATATGCATTGAGCAACACTTTGATTTTGTCCTTGTACTGAGAAAGCCTTATTTTAGTGATCCACATGATCAATAAGCTTTCTCAATAACATTAATCACTATAAAACTTCCTCTTTACCCTTTGCAGAGCCCATGTGATCCATCTCCATTGATTACACATTTCAGAGTTGCCTGTGCATATTTCCATGGCTTCTTATAACAGATTTTATTCAATGGTCCATAGCCTGAGAACTATTTATGGCCCCTCAAAACTTTGAGTATAAGTTTTCCATATTCCATATTATAATTATAAATGTGACTGGAAGAAAATACAGTATAATTAAATTGTGGAAGATTCATATTAATTTGAATCTTATATAATTATATATAATTTGAAGCCTTTTTAATATAAATCAAATCATATGTAGCATTTATATAGCCACTATTCCCATCTTAGGAGGGTAAGCCCAAAAACCCATCATTCAAAATCTAAAGGTAGCTTGCACAACCTTGATATATATGAATTGCCGCTCCACAAAATCATTATTCAAGATGTAAGTGCACTATCTTGATATATGTGGATTGTCACTTTCCCAAACCATCATTTAAAATCTAGGTGTAGGTTGCAGAGTCTTGATATAGATGGATTGCCACATCATCAAAAGTTTTAAACTGGCTTGTGAGCTATCAGTAAACTTGTCATGATGTCCCCCACATGAATGAACCTTCCAGTGTTTTAAACATTTTTGTTAATATCTAGAAGATGTGTGGTCCTTCTAAACACATTTAAATATTTGTAATAATGAAGAAATATGTATTTAGTGCCTGAGGATAAAGCCTTTCAAATCACTCTGAGTTTCTAATTTGTACAATAGTCATTCAGTTGACAGCAAAATGTAAGGATACTGCTTGTACCTGTAAATTTCTAGTCTTGTTTAGTCTAATCTAATTCTCATCTACTACATTCTGAAATTTCTAATCCTGTTGAGTCTACTTTAATCCTCAACTACTACTAACTGTCTCATACATACAGTATATGAACCAGTGGTGGGTTGCTCCCGGTTTGGCCCGGTTCTAAGAACCGGTCGTGCCAGCAGCGGGAGGCTCTGCCCACCCGCCCGGGACGCTTCTGCACATGCGTAGAAGCATCACGCGCACGCGCGAACCGGTAGTAAAGGGTTTTAGAACCCACTACTGATATGAACACTACAGATTCAAGGATGACCAAACAACGTTCTGGACTTTAGAGAAACTATAAATGCAGAGAGTTGCATTTCACATTGAGTGTCTCCTTTGGGCTCAGTTCAGAATCAGAATTGCATCTGAACTCAATTTCCATGAATTGAAAAGGAATTTAGAATGGATAAGTGCAACATTTCATAAACTACATTCTCCCCTCCCTCCGATTGATTCTTGAAAATATAGTTCAATAAATTAATCAACAAATGGTTGTTTATTTTATTTATATATTCATCACATTTCTATATTACCCGTGGCACCTAGGAGACTTTGGGCAGTGAAGAGTTTGCAAAATTAAAAGAGCTCCACTGTCCCTTCCACACATAAATTAACAGTAGGATCTGAAGTGAAACCCATAGGTCAGAGGTCTTCAAACTTGGCAACTTTAAGACTTGTGGACTTCAACTTCCAGAATTCTCCAGCCAGCAAAGCTGGCTGGAGAATTCTGGGAGTTGAAGTCCACAAGTCTTAAAGTTGCCAAGTTTGGGCACCCCTGCCATAGGTAATTACTGTGATAACCACAGACATGCCAACTTATTATCTGCTTAAGTTTACATTTGTACTGATGGTTGCCTGTCCTGTATGATTTTCTTATACACATTATTGACTTTCTTCTAGGTGGATGTATGCATATGAAATGTCCTCAATCTCAGTGTAAATTTGAATGGTGTTGGAAATGTAGCCTTGAATGGAACAGAACGTGCATGGGAGATCATTGGTTTGACTGATCCTTAAGTAATCCTAGAAACAACCAATTGCTTCACAGTTCACAGTTCACTTCACAGTTGCTTCCCACAGTATCAGATTCCAAAGATCTTGTTCAAGCTTTGAATTTCTCACAAGTATTAATTGTGGGATTAATTAGGACATTTGGCTTTTGTGTATGTGTTTTTCATAAGCACCACACAGCAATTAAAAAAATAAATCAGAAGGACCAGGCTATCATTTGTTAGATATATTCTGCTTACATCAAGACAACTCTGTAATGGTGCCTCCTTTCTTGAAAACTAGGTCGTGTCTTCGGCCAGTTTCTGTTTTTAATTGATTTCATCTTTGATTTGAAAATGTGTTATCTATTATTGGCAAAATAAAGAACTATACAAAACTGGGCCTCTCAAATTGTTCAAACTATTATGGTTTATATTTATCAGCAATTCAGTTTGTGACTTTGTGTTTGAAGGTTTAGAAATGTTAATTTTTAAATGTTATAGGTATAATCACAAGTGCAGTTTCAGATAAACAATATATTACACAACTTGCCTTCTAAAACCAAAACTTTTTATAGTGCAATTTTTTATAGTGACACAGTTTTTACTGGATTGATTTCCAGGCCTAAGTCACAAATAAAAATATAGATCTTTGTTTTTTTTCTTTTGAACCCTTTGGTATGTACATTCCTAGAAGAGCTAGAAGAGATTGGTTATAATATATACATTGGAGACTTGGGCAAAGTTTTTATAAGTCAATATCAGTTTGAGTTCTGTGATCTTATTGTCTGACATGATATAAATATTTACAGTTCTACTAGAGTTACCCCAAATGGTTATAAAACAGATTGAGTTTGATTGATATTTTTTTTTGATGGATTTTATTTTTAGCATTATATTTTTACAAGTCTTTGGTTGAAGCTATGCCAGTATTTTAAAAAAGATCTTGCTATATGTTTCATCCTCAATAAAAGTTCTGGTGTTTTCATGTTTTTGATGGTATAGTATATGATTACTTCAGATTTATTATAATGAAGACATTATGAGCCGCGGTGGCGCAGTGGTTAGAGTGAAGTACTGCAGGCTACTTCTGCTGATCACTGGCTGCCAGCAGTTTGGCAGATCAAATCTCACCAGGCTCAAGGTTGACTCAGCCTTCCATCCTTCTGAGGTGGGTAAAATGAGGACCCAGATTGTTGGGGGCAATATGCTGACTCTGTAAACCGCTTAGAGAGGGCTGTAAAGCACTATGAAGCGGTATATAAGTCTAAGCACTATTGCTATTGCTATTGTGAAACTACTTGAAAGCAATCATATACTGAGTAGGTAGCTTACACATTATGCTAAGTCACATTGTTTTGCAACTGTATCTGCCAATCTTAACTCAAAAGCTAAATGAGTGATGGATTGTGATCAGCTGTCAGCGTTAAGAATTTTTTCTATGACCTTGGCCTGTTACTCAAAGAATATATTGCATTACTGCTAATAGTAAGTTGATGACTACATTTATTTTAATTATATATAAAACCCCAGCTATCTCTATTCCCCCCTCCCTATCCCTCAGCTCCAGTGTGGCAACACTGAAGCCTCAAAATGGCCACTGAAGCTTCAGGGTTGACAGTTTTAGGTTACTGTAGTCTACTTGCATTTAAGCAGGTAGTCCTCGACGTATGACCTCAACTGAGCCCAAAATTTCTGTTGCTAAGCGAGACATTTGTTAAGCGAATTTTTCCCCATTTTATGACCTTTCTTGCCACAAAAGTGCAGTTGTTAAGTCAGCAACACAGTTGTTAAGTGAATCTGGTTTCCCCGTTGACTTTGCTTATCAGAAGGTCACAAAAGGTGATCACATGATCCCGGAACACTGCAACTGTCATAACTGTGAGTCGGTTGCCAAACATCCAAATTTTGATCATGTGACCATAGCAATAGCAATAGCAGTTAGACTTATATACCGCTTCATAGTGCTTTACAGCCCTCTCTAAGCGGTTTACAGAGTCAGCATATTGCCCCCAACAATCTGGGTCCTCATTTTACCCACCTCGGAAGGATGGAAGGCTGAGTCAACCTTGGGATCCATGGGAATACTGCAACAGTCATCAGTGTGAAAAATGATCACGTCACCTTTTTCAATGCTGTTATAACTTTGAACAGTCACTAAATGAATAGTAGTAAGTCAAGGATTACCTGTGATCCATGTGCTGAGATTTATGTGACTTTATCCTAACCTCTGTGGTAAAACTACTATGAAAGAATTTTGTTTTCTGGTGGAGGTAGAGCAGGACTACCTGTACTTAATGTAGAGAGAATTCTTCATGCCTGCCAAATGTTATACCCACCTCCACTGACAAAATACGATGGACACAAATCTTAGGGTAGAATTAGAGGTAGCAACAGGCTCATGTTTTCAAAGCCAAGCCAGTGATAAACATCAGCAAAGAAGTGGGAGACAGAAGAATAGTTTGGAATCATTTCCTCATCTGCTATCCTTTATCTTATACCCCAAAATAGGTTTTCTTCTCAAATAGACTTATTTCCTGCTATTGAAACCAAGTGAAGAAATGCCTTGTGTATTTTTCTGCTGCATGCCCTTGTTTTCTTCAGCATGGGGTGTTGAAAAAGCAGTGTTTGCCCCAACTGAATCTTGCTCAGCTCATTGGCTTTAAATATGTAGTCATTCTGAAACATAAAGAGGAAGTACAGATAGTCCTGGACTTAGTTCGTTTAGTGACTGTTCAAAGTTACAATGGCACTGAAAAATGTGACTTATGACCATTTTTCAGAGTTATGACCTTTGCAGCATCCCCAGGATCATGTGATCAAAATTCAGAGGCTTGGCAACCGGTTCATATTTATGATTGATGCTGTGTTCCAAGGTCATGTGATCCCCTTTTGCAACCTTCTCACAAGCAAAGAATGGGGAAGCCAGATTCACTTAACCACCAGGTTACTAACTAACTTAGCAATGCAGTGATTCACTTAACAACTGTGGCCAGAAAGGTCATAAAATGGGGCACAACACCATTAACAAATATCTTAACAACAGAAATGATGGTCTCAGTTGTGCTCGTAAGTCGAGGACTAGAACAGAACAGAACAGAATAAGAGTTGGAAGGGACTTTGGAGTCTTCTAGTCCAACCCCCTGCTTAGGCAGGAAACCCTACACCACTTCAGACAAATGGTTATCCAACATCTTCTTAAAAACTTCCAGTGTTGGAGCATTCACAACTCCTGGAGGCAAGTTGTTCCACTGATTAATTGTTCTAACTGTCAGGAAATTTCTCCTTAGTTCTAAGTTGCTTCTCTCCTTGATTAGTTTCCACCCATTGCTTCTTGTTCTACCCTCAGGTGTTTTGGAGAAAAGCTTGACTCCTCCTTGCTATCTGTACTACCTGTACATCAAGCTTTCCTGCTTTCCCATGGTGGCTTTATCACCCTGTGTTTTGCCAAGTTCCAGGGCAGTGATCAGGTGTTTAGACAATTGGTTCTTTTAGATCCATAGGTTATGAATACTGCAGTAAATAGCATTATTATTAGCTCAAGCAAACAGATTCAAAAGTGCAATGTAAAAAGCATACATACCAAGCAAGATGATACCCAAATTTCTTACAAGCTGGCAGGAGCTGTTTAATAACCACAGCAGAGATACAAGGACAGTCAGTTTCCACAGTACCCAATAGCAATAGCACTTAGACTTATATACCGCTTCATAGTGCTTTACAGCCCTTTCTAATCGGTTTACAAAGTCAGCATACTGCCCCCAACAATTTGGGTCCTCATTTTACTGACCTTGGAAGGATGAAAAACTGAGTCCACCTTGAGCCAATGAGAATCAAACTGCCAAAATGCTGGCAGTCAGCAGAACTGGCCTGCAATCTGCATTTTAACCATTGCATTAATACTTGGTTCTGTGAAGATGCTCCCAACAAATAACAATAACCCTAAGGTTTTTATCAAAACCTGGCACCTTGACTTCATGGCCCTGCTGTGGTCAGGAGACTACAAACCTGACCTTAACTGCATGGCTCATGACTCTGGGCTGAGAATTGAAAGTCTGAGACTTTCACAGTGAGAAAGCTTTGAAACTACATGAAAATTCCCCCGCTCCCCCTCCTTTACTCAATAAGGGTGTTAAAACCAAGCAGGCTAGCTCAGAGTGAGCTCTAAATGTCTAGACTTTTCTTAATATGAAGGAGAAATCAAAATATGTTGTCAGGTTCCAGAATAAGCCTCAGTAACAAGAACCACAAACACAATGCTGGTTTGCAATCTTCTTTACTTGACTTCTCTGGCACGGACTGATAAACACTTGTAAAACAAAATGTAATCTGTGTTAAATCTGCGCACTGTGTGCTCCCCACCACCTTTAACCATCGCGCGCACACCCAGGTGATTAGCATTCCGCCAATCTGAAGCTGATCCCTCTTCTGGAATCTGCATAGCCGACACCCAGTAGCTCTTCAGGTGTGCTGGCGTCTGACGTCATCCAATAGAGCAGTAGCCAACTCCCAGCTGCTAGCCGGCTTTACCGGTGTCAGCTTTCATCCCCCAGCAAGCAGCGCGTCGAGGCTCTGTAACACGCCGCCCCCTGAATATCAGCTCCGGACCTGGAGGTATGTGGAGCTGACATGCGGCCCCCCCTACCATGGAGATGCCACCTGCAAGACAGGAATAAACATGGTAACTTGTGGAATGGCTGTATTTTGCAGTTGTTAGGTCCTGACTCCGCCCCCCCTGGTTTGTTCGGATAGCGGTGGTGGAAACGGGAAATGAGTCTGGGAGCCCAGACATCCTCCTGACCGATCCATGTGGCGTCCGCCAATGGATACCCCTTTCACAACACAAGATACTGCAATCTGTTTCGATGCCATCGGGAATCCAGCACCTGCGCTATTTCATAATGCTGCATTCCATCTATTATAATAGGAGGGGGTGGTTGTGTAACTTTACCTCACATAGGCAAGGTATGCACAGGACGCAATAAGCTACAATGAATACGGGGTGTATTTTTCCCAGTAATTTAGGTAATGTCAGTTTTACTGTGACTGGGTTAATAACCCGTACTATAGGAAACGGGCCTAGAAACTTCGGTCCTAGTTTCTTACATGGTGTTTTAGATTTTATATATTTTGTGGAGAGATACACCAATTGACCGACTTGGAAATCCGGTTGATCTATCCTTTTTTTATCAGCGTAGGTTTTATACTTTTGCATTGTCTGCGGTAAAGCGTTATTCGCCTGCACCAGGGGTGGGTTCCTCCCAGTTCGGACTGGATCGCCTGAACCGTTAGCGACCCGCTGGTGATGTCATGGATCTGGTTCGGTCGGTGCCGGTCCGTGGGCGCCGCCATCTTTTTTGGGGAATTTTTTGTGAATTTTTTTCCTGTTCTGCCGCTTGAAAAAGGACCCTCTCGCCCGTCCCTGCATTTAAACTGACCTTTATTCCTTCGCCCGAAGCACAGCTGATCAGCTCCTCAGCTGTGTTTTGGGCTGGTTGAAGCTACTGAGCATGTGCGGAAGCCAAATTGCCCAAGGGAGCACGCGCGCACGCGAGCGGAGGGTGCGCGCATGCGCAAAACATCGCGATGCGAACCGGTGGGGAAGGTAAGTGGAACCCGCCCCTAGCCTGCACCCACACCTTTTGTATTTGGGCCATCCAGCCGTGTACTCCTTCAACATTTGGCTCCATGTATGGACATTCTGGAATAGGCACAAAATCTTGTCCGGTAACTATCTGAAAAGGAGTGCAGCCTGTACTAGAGTGGACCGTGTTATTATACGCAACTTCAGCATATGGTATCAGGTCAGCCCAGTTAGTTTGTTGATGGGCCACGTAACATCTTAAATACCTTTCAATCATTGCATTGGTCCTTTCGGTTGCTCCGTTTGTAGCTGGATGAAACCCTAACCCTAACCCTAACCCTTGAGACGACCCCACTCTAACAAGAAACTCCTTCCAAAATTTAGCTGTAAACTGTATGCCCCTGTCTGATATTATCCTTTGTGGAATCCCATGTAAACGATAAATATGGGTTATAAACAGTTTAGCCAATTTTCTGGCTGACAGAAGTCCGGGACATGCCACAAAATGTGCCTGTTTAGAAAATAAATCCACCACCGTCCAGATCATGGTGTTACCTTTACTGCTTGGCAGGTCGACAATAAAATCCATCCCAATTTGTTCCCATGGCCTCCTGGGACATGCTACTGGTTGTAACAACCCTGAAGGCTTTCCTGTTTTGTGGTCGCACATATTACACAATTTTTCACATATTCTTCCACATCTTTCTTTAGGTGCGGCCACCAGAATTGTCTGTTTGTTAAATATAATGTTTTAAGGAAGCCAAAATGTCCTGCTGTCTTTACATCATGGCACCTTTGTAGTACTGCAACCCGTATAGCTTTGGGTACGTAGACTTTTGAACCCTTCCATGCCAGTCCATCTCTGTGAGTTAACATAGCACGGTTCTTCTGATACCACTCATCATCTGTGAGGGCTTTTTGTATTTCTTGGTTTATGGTATAGTCCATTGTGGTCTGAGCTAACTTGTGTATCTGTTGGGCTGTCTTATGGGAGGGAGCGGGTATTACCGCTTGTACCACCACCTCACGTTGGCTATCAAATTGGGGCTTTCTGGACAGAGAGTCTGCTAAAAAAATTTTTCCCCCTGGGATGTATTTTAGCGTGAAATTGAATCTCCTGAAATACATAGCCCACCTGATCTGTTTTGGGGATAGCCGTCTTGGCGTCTGCAGAACAGCCAAATTTTTATTGTCCAGACCTCAAAAGGAAGACCGCACCCCTCAAGTAAGTGTCGCCAGGTCATGAGAGCCCATTTGACCGCAAATGCTTCCTTCTCCCAGACCGCTCAGTTACGTTCAGCCTCAGTTAGTTTCCGTGAGGTGAAGGCACAACGCTGTAACACCCCATCCTGATTGTTTTGTAGCAATACAGCTGCTACTGCTACATCACTGGCATCAACTTGTACTATAAATGGTTTGGACTGATCTGGGTGTTTCAGTATGGGTTCTTTCGCAAATAATCCTTTGAGATTTTCAAAGGCCTGCTGACACTTGATCGACCATTGAATTGGACTGCCCGGTCGTGGTTTTGTCACTAATGGTTTAGTTTTCAATAATTCAGTTAATGGTAATGCCACCTTTGCAAAAGAGGGGATAAATTGGCGATAAAAATTTGCAAAGCCCAGAAAATTCTGGAGTTGCCTTTGTGTTTTTGGTGCCTGCCAATCCATCACAGCTTGTACTTTAGCTGGGTCCATCTCTGCCCCTTTATGCAAAATCCGAAAACCCAGATAGTCCAACCGATGTTGATGAAACTCACATTTTGACAACTTTACATATAAATTTGCTGCCAATAATTTCTTTAACACTTGGCGGACTATATCAGGGCCCCACCATATCATGGGCCCCCATTTATCTAACCATGCTAATCCTAGTACAATCTCCTCAGTTATGTTTGGAACCAGTACAAAATGGATGTTCTCTTTATGCTCACCGATCTCCAAGGTTACACTTTCCGTAACATGTGTCGCCGCCCCCCCCCCCAATAAAGAACCATCCATCTGTTTGAACCTAATTGGTCTTCTGAGTTCCCTCATTTGGACTCCTAACTCCTTAGCCACAGCTGCCTTCATCAGGCATCGAGTACAGCCTGAATCTATTAAAGCTGTGCTGGATCTACGTTTGCCCGACACTTCCACCACCACAGGTATAACAAAAGGTTTTATTGGAGCGCTTACCATCGGGTCCGCCTCCCCATCCTCATCGCTGCTACTAGAAGTTTGTTTCACCAGGACCTCAGACCCTTCACTTCTTGGAGCTTGCGTGAGATTTTGGTGGGCAACCCGGGTGTTCTCAGAACGCGACCGCATACTCTTTCTCACTGTGCTTTTCTGCATAGTGGACTTGTCTGTAATAATTCGTGGCCGTATCTCAGGGCATTCTGCTGCCCTGTGCCCCGGCTTCCCACAACGGAAACAGGTAAATGGAGGCCTGGGAAACGGGGTCTCTGTTACAGTGGTCGTTGGTTTGGACATCAAGCTGGTACTTGGCCGTGGTGCACTCGCAGAAGGCCGAACAATTGGTTTCTGTGGTCTCGTGATCCATTCCCATCGGGAACAATCTTCTCTGAACTCCAAGTCCAATTCAGTGGCCTGGAACCACTCTATTAGCCTGTGCGGTAAGCCCCGGCACATGCACGCCCTCCGTAATGACCCATCCAATCCATTCTTAAAATGGAACACAAGCAATTGTTCCGGCCAACCCCTCACCTTACTCGCTAACCGCCGGAATTCTCGGATGTACTCAGTTGCAGGTCATCCCCTTTGCTTGGTATTTAGTAATGCCCCTTCCACCTGTTGTGTTCTGGTGGTGTCCTCAAAACGTTCACGTATGGCTGCCAGAAACAATCCCCATTTCCACGGCATGGTCCGCATAGAGGTCTGCCACCCAATCCGCTGCTTCTCCTACCATCGTAGCCGCCACTGCCATAACCTTATTCCATTGGGATGTATACATAGGTCCATACCGGTCCATGTGATTTAATACCTGACCCAAAAATAGGGCCACTTTGTCAGAACTCCCATCAAATGACACTTTTAGCGCCGGTGGATCCCACCATGCCATAGGGGCAAGTCCATAACCAGGCGCAGCCATTGGTTGATGTCTATGAACACCTTCTGTGGCCCGTGTGCCACCATCTTGTGGACTGTATCGCAGTTGAGGAACGTGAGCTGCCCCTGCTCTGTCAGGTTCCGGATTAAGCCTCAGTAACAAGAACCACCACCGCGTACCTCCAGGTTCGGAGCTGACATATGTCACTAAACTCCTTGGAATAATGTCTTCCGCCTTGCCACTATACTGTGATTTGGGGCAATGGGTATAATTGTGAACATGCCACTGAAGAAATGCATTCAGGTTTTCAGTAGAAGAAAGTAAACTGGAGTTGGCAAATCACTGAAAAAGATGCTTTGTGAAAGTTAGCGTGAGGATCCCTCTTTAAAGCATGAAAGCTTATCAGTTGAAAAGCTTGTATCAGCTGCTAGGAAAGGTGGTCTCATTTTTCTGTGCAAATGGTCCTGCACATTATCTTTGCAAGTGGTCCCAGCCAGCATGCTTTATATACTTGCTTATGCAAAGAACAGATAAACTTCCACAGGTTGCAGCTGTTTTAACACTTTGAGGATGGGTGCATTGTTTGTATTTTTAAAGCATCTCTTTTGAATGATTGGCACAGCCTAGTGTGTGCTTCTTCAAAACTGAATGTAGGAGGGACAAAAATAGTTCTACATGGCAGTACCAGGTACCAGATGGAAATGAAACTGGGTTACAACTACAATGGAGCCCAAAATTTCTGTTGTTAATCAAGACATTTGTTAGGTGAGTTTTGCTCCATTTTATGACCTTTCTTGCCACAATTGTTAAGTGAATCACTGCAGTTGTTAAGTCAGCAGCACGATTGTTAAGTGAATCTGGCTTCCCCATTGATTTTGCTTGTCAGAAGGTCAGTTGATTTTATAAGGTTCCTTAAAATTACAAATAAATAAGTTGGAAGCTAAGCAGCTACAAAAATAAAGCACCAGTATCTAACATTATCATAATTTCTAAGGTATCCAGACCTCATGTCAACCCAACGTACATCCTTAGCAATATATATATATATA
>QLTV01002425.1:701009-716605 GCA_003457575.1 Thermophis baileyi
ACAGAGTGAGAGAGAGAGAGAGAGAGAGAGAGAGAGAGAGAGAGAGAGAGAGAGAGAGAGAGAGAAGGAAGGATTGTTTCAGGAAATCCCAAATGAATCCTTTGTAGAAATGTGGTTTAAACGCGTCACTCAAAAGATTCATCAGATTGGCATTGATTCTGATTGTTTATTCTCCAGGGGTACATCACCAGCAATTAATTTTATCAAGCAAAGACTATGGGATAATTCAGTACAGGAATTAATTGCCAAAGTATTGTTTGACTTTGTATTATTCAACATTTTACAAGAGTTTTCAGCAGGAAATTATCTGGCCAATTCTAAAATCCAAATCAGGAAGATACTTCTGAGCATGTAAAAATTTTACTTGCATATGAAAATACTAAAATTACACTGGCAACAGTCAGATTTTTAACTATGGCTATAAAAACAAGGTTTTTAATAACAATTCAATGAGCTGGGGTTTTCAGGCTATTATATAATATTTATTAAATATTGTACTTGTTAAACTGTTTTATCCGCTGTCAGGCTTAGATTATGTTTGTAACTTGCTTTTGGCCTTGTTAGCCATAAATAAAATTGATGGATACTTTCATCTCCCCTTCAATCATAGGAGACACTAAAATGCTAGCAACCCACCCATATTTTCAGCAAGTTTGTTTCATTTTGCAGTGAAATAAGCAATCATTCTTAGATTAATGTTCCTTGTTGTAAATAGACTGTTCACTTGTTGCATTTAAATACAGGTAATCAGGGGTGGGATTCTATCGGTTCGGACCAGTTCGGGCGAACTGGGTGCTCCAATGATCAGGTGGGCCCGCCCGCCCTCCCCTGCACTTTACTATATCTTCTCAGCTGATTCGCGCGGCAGAGCGGATTGCCGCACCTCAGCTGTGTGTCTCCCCAGCAGTAACGTGGAAGGTAAGTTTTCATAAAACTGCACGCGCAGCGAAGCACGCAATCACCGAACCGGTTGTTAAACCGGCAGGATCCCACCTCTGCAGGTAATCCTTGGTTAATGACCATTCAAAGTTACAATGTTGCTGAAAAAATAACCTTATGACCAATGACTACATTCACGACTTCTGCAGTTTCCTTCAGTCACCTGAGATCACAATCAGTACACGTTGCCTTGCACCTGATCTTGCAGGGTGAAGACATTAAAGAGGAAGCAATGACATGAAAGTAAGCAGGCACATTATGGGCAATCCCCTGGGTTATTTGTGTAGCATGCTCGTACTTGCCAGCACAGAGCTTTCCTTTTGATGTGCATTCTTCATTGCGGGCCTGCTTACTCTCTACGAATCCCTTCCTCTCCAATCAATGCAAATACAAACATTAATTTCCTTCTTGTTAATTATCCAGTGCCAGGGTGAACTCTCCAAAGTGGTTAGGAGGCAAACAAAAGCAGAAGGTATACCTGATTAGTCTAATCGGTTTTTCAGCAAGTGGGCCAGGTGAGTATTCCAAAGGGTGGGGGAGTGGGGAAAAAAGGAAGCACAGTCACGGTCATTAAGTGATTTACCACTTAATGACAGCTTCCCCTAATGACAGAGCTGTCAGTCCAAACTGTGGTCACTAAATGAGGAGTAACTGCACCATGCTGATGGCGAAAAGATAGTGTGCTAGCATGTTTGTAGCATCTTATCCTAAACATAGTATTTGTCTGCGGTACCTTAAAGTCACTGCAGTGTTTCCAAGGATCACACAGCAACTGTAGAGAGCAGATATGCAATCCTGAAGCAAAATGAATCCCAAATTCATGCTGACACATGCTTGTGGTTTTCCTGTTTCTAGCCAGGTGCCTTAACCACAACACCAAACACGCTGTACAATATAGTAGGTGAGGCACAAATAAATCACTGACTGTGGAGTGAATACTGCAATGTAAGGTCATGCAAACACCTTGGAGCTATGCAAAGAATCCTCAATTAAAATCCTCATTGGAACTGATGTTGAACTTAAAGTTGTGGTTGTAAAAATGTAGTAATTCTCTTGAAGCACCCTCAATCATGCACGATTAATATTTATATTTGTAGTCTAGGGGTGTTTTCTGGAAGGCATTTATTCAGCAAAATATTTTTGATGTGGTAATGTTATTAACCATTACAATTAAAAAAAAATAAAAACTAATATGAAGTAAAAGAAAAAAGAAAAAAAAAGGCACAGACTGCAGTTCTAGCAAGATGGCTACTGCCTTGCCTCCCAGAGTTGCAAATCGGCCCAAAACTGCTGTCTTGCAGTCTCCTCATGCAGAGCAAATGTTTGGAGCCTTTGTGGGTGATTCTAAAGTCTTCTCCTTGGTTCAGAGAAGAATTATGGAGACCTGGTCTAATTGCTGGCTCTTCATTTAGCTATGGTCGCCCGTCTTCAATTCGTCGTTTCTTCCCCAGAATTCCTTTTATCCGGAAAAATCGATTAGTGATGCTGATTGCACTATTTAGGATTAAAATTTCACCCTATGGTCAGTCTCATTCCCATCATTCCAGGGTGATTAGAATTGGACTATTCAAATATCAGAAAAACTGCATGTGTAGCACAAGTAATTATGTCTTATAAAGACTGACTGTAGATGAAGCGCAGTGTTGGGTCATATATCTTAGTGAGTTTAACCTATAACCGTGATGGTGAACCTATGGCACACGTGCCACAGGTGGCATGCAGAGTGATGTCTGAGGGCACGCGAGGCTTTGCCCTATGTCAGCTCCAGCACGCATGTGAGCGCTGGCCAGCTGATATTCGGCCTTCTGGAGGGTGGGGGAGGCCGTTTTTCACCCTCCCCAAGCTTCAAGAAAGCCTCCGGAGCCTGTGGATGGCGAAAAACGGGCCAACGGGCCAACCAGAAGTTGGGCCGTTTTTCACCATCCAAAGGCTCCGGAGGCTTTCCTGAAGCCTGGGGAGGGTGAAAAACGGCCAAACAGCCCAACTGGAAATTCGTTTCCGAACTTCCAGTTGGCCCATTGGACTGTTTTGCGCCCTCCCCAGGCTTCAGGAGGCTTTCCTGAAGCCTGGGGAGGGTGAAAAATGGCCCAACAGCCCAACCAGAAGTTCATTTCTGAACTTCCAGTTGGCCCGCTGGGCCGTTTTTCACCATCCACAGGCTCCGGAGGCTTTCCTGAAGCTTGGGGAGGGTGAAAAACGGCCCAACCGGAAGTTCGTTTCCTAACTTTCAGTTGGCCCGTTGGGGTGTTTTTTGCCATCCACCGGCTCCGGAGGCTTTCCTGAAGCCTGGGGAGGGCGAAAAACAGCCCAACAGGCCTACCGGAAGTCCGGAGGCTTCAGTGAGGCCTGCATGCATGCGCGGGAGGAGGCAGTGGGGGGGGTTGTGTGTGCATGCACGGGGGAGGCCATTGCATTATGGGTGTGGGCACACACGTGCTATCGCTCACACACGCGCTCACCCTTTTGGCACCCGGGGAAAAAAGAGGTTCGCCATCACTGACCTATAACAATTCTGCCGAAATGTAAGAAGCATTGAGACTGCCCCATGGACACTACAGTTGATTGCCCTCGATATTTACACTATGGATCAGCTGCATTGGTCCCTAATATATTTGTTTCAGTGTTGTAAATCAGATAAAGAAACCCTTTCCACTTAATTTGGATGATTACATATACACTTAGATAAGAGGAAAAAAATTAATTTGTATTGATATAGAAGAGTGAGGTGACCCACGCAGCTGATCCCTGGGGTTCTGATGCTTCAAATTCTGAATAATTCAAAAGATAAAACATATTTCTTGTAGCAATTGCTCTTTTCCTTCCATGTAAATCCAATTAGATTGGGTTTTCATTCTTGTCAGCAGCTGGCATAGCTGCTATGCTTCAGCCATCTGCTTTCATTTCATTAAATGTACTGCTTTCCTGTGGTTGCGACAACTCTACCAAAGAATATAGTTCTGCCTGTTTTCCATTCTTTGCACATTTATGTGCCAGCAGTTGTTATTTCAAATTTCTTTTTTTCAACACTCTCATCACATTAACTTAGTCAAATTTAAAGTATGATTTGAACAACTATACTATGACCTTGAGCCACAAGCTACAGAGAAGACATACTTGCAATTCATAGTAGATAAATTATTTAAGGAACAGTGTCTTCCAATTATTATTGATGAATGAAATCCTAGCTCTGTGTAAATGAATGGCAGAATGCCCATGAATTTAAAAGGGTGAAGACTCCAATCCTCCACATGGATGTTTACTGCCTGTTTTCTTTCAAAACAAAGAAAAAACATAAAGAGGTGAAGGGAGAAAACTTCAGGCATTAACACCCTAGAGCCGTGATGGTGAACCTATGGCACACGTGCCGGAAGTGGCACGCAGAGCCATCTTTCTGGGCACGCGGAGCCATCACCTGTTGCTCTTCCGGGTTCCGGCACACCGGCCAGCTGGTTTTCATGCGCACCAGCATGCCTGAAACTGGAAGAGCAGCCACCCATTGCGCATGCGCGCTCCAGGAAGATAATCTTCCTGTTTCAGAAATGCGCATGCTCATCGGCTACTTGGTCTCCTGGTTTCTGGTACGCATGCGCGTGCGAAGACCAGCAATGGCAATGGCCGGCTGGCGCGCTGTCTCTGGCGTTCCTCCTGTGCAGCTCCACCGCCCCAGAAGAGCAGCAGCAGTGGCAGCTGCAGGGGGAAAGGCAAGAGCAACTGGCGGGCTTGGATGCTCGGGGGAGCAGGGCTGCGCTTTTGGCCTGCAAGGTGCGACCAGGAGGAGGAGGCGCCGGTGCTGCTGTGTAAGGTAAGAGCGGCTGGCGGGGTTGGGAGCCAGGCTAACCGGGGCAAGCCAGCTTGCAGTCCCCGAGAGGGGCGGGCTGCATGGGCTGGGCTGCACCTGCCCATTGGCGCTCACGTGACGGGCGGCAGATTGTGGCTTCCCTGGCACAGCCAGGGCAAAAGCGCACAGCCCCTACTTGGGTGTCGTCGGGCTGCGCTTTTGGCCTGCAAGGCACGACCAGGAGGAGGCGTCGCTGCCGCTGCATAAGGTAAAAGCACCAAGGCCGAGAGGACGAAGTTGGGAGCAGCAGACCTCAGGGGGGGGCAACGGCTTTACCGCTGCTGCCACTGCCGCTAAACATGTGGGCGTCTCCCCAGTTGCCTCACTGTGGGCGCCAGATGAGAGGCGGGCAGCAGCCAAAGCTGCGTGTGTGAGCGAGCGGGGAGCTCCTCTCCTCTCACAAGGATGCTGGGAGGGTTGGGAGTATGTACTTCCCCACTCCTGGGGTGGGGGAATCGATGAGCCAAATATTTTTCCAGAGGCTGCCGGAGCTCTGGCTTTCTTCCCTCGATCCTTTCTCCTCCTCAAGCAAAGCAGCTGCTCTGAGCCATTGGTTGTGTGAACCAATCCAGCTCCGAGTGTTTACCCTGCCTCACTAGGGGTAAACTAATAGCGGCTGGCGGGGTTGGGAGAAAGAAGGGGGAAGGGAGAGAGTTTGGATCGGTTTCCTGCCCCCCCTCCAGCCCTCCCGTCTTTTCCCCTGCTCGAGAAGCGGCTGCGAGAGGAGTTGTTTAGCTGGCTCAGGTAGGATTAGCTACCAGGCTGGGGAAGCCGCGGTGAATTCCAGGCTGGCAGGCTGGCTGGGGGGAGGGTGGGTGAGAGAGCAATGCAGCCCCTCGCGTTTCGGTGGCGTGGGGCTCTGAGCACGTGAAAGAGAATGGCCGTCAGGAGAAAAGTTTTTCGGGCAGCTGTGCAGAGCTGCCTTTTACTTCCAGCAACTGGAAGAAGGCACTTTTCTCGACTGCCGCGCGAATCGGCCGAGATTGTTCTTTGCAGCATTCCCGGCCACCGCGTCTCCTTTTAGACCTGTAATCACTCTCCTTAGGAGGGAAGCCGCCAGTCGGGCACCCAGCCGGCCCTCTTCCCCCCACCCACCACTGCGTGGCGGATGATTCTAGTGCCTCGCTCGGGTAGGTGTCTCAAGAGACCAGCAGGAGTGTACAAAGAGCCCGGCTGCTGCCGGGCGAACCCGAAAGCGGAACCACTTTTTCCACACCTGCAACGTAATTAAAGTTCTCTTGGGAGCAGCCCTCTTTTCTCTCCCTCCCCCACGGGTCACGTGGCAGTGGGTGAGCAGTCTCGAGAGGCGGGCGCTCGAGAGACCAGGAGGCCTCAGGTAGGCCAAAAGGGCATTTGCTTCTCGGCTGCAAGATACCCTCCGGGAAGCCGGGCCGGAGGGAGGACCGAGTGCGTGCTCAACCCCAGTGGACTCAGCTCCCTCAACTCCGTCTCTCCCTCGTTGGTTGCTGCGTATCCACGGGCAGAGTGGAGTGTTGCTCCAAGGGCGGTGCGCCAGCAGCAGCAGACTGGGCGGCTCGCTCCTCTGCGGTCCTGCTGGCTGGTATGGCTGGCTGGCTGGCTGGCCATTGTCCGGATCGCGAGGCTGGCAGGAGGAGGAGCCACCACTGCCTCTGCAAAGGCAGGCCATTCGTGCCCGCAAAGGTTGGTCCAAAATGGGGCATATGTGCAGTGGATGCACGCATGCGCAGTGCGGGACACATGCATGCATGCACAGGGGGATGCACAATGCATTATGGGTGCCAGCACGTGGGAGTGCTGGCGTGCGCGCACGCACACACTTTTGGCATGCAACAACAAAAAGGTTAGCCACCACTGCCCTACAGTATTCAATCCTGCATATTTAGCCAAAGAAAGAGGTTTTATAGCTTCCCTTGTCAGATATCTAGTAAATATTTTAAAATTCAAGCACCCCACAGATAAACCAAATGTCCCAATCATTTTGGGTTGGTGGGCACATCTGAGCATCTCACCAATTGGTGGCCAACTTTCCATCTCCGCTGCCGTGGCAGCAAGATCAATCACAAAAGCAAATTTCCCAAAACACAAGCTGAAGATTAAAAAAACCAAAAAACCAAATATAAGTTCACTGGGCAGAACAGTCTTCTGCCACAATATTCAATTCACAAGAAAGTAAGCAAGAGATGATGCTTGAGCTCAAAATGTTCAATTAATATATTGGTCCTCACAAAGCAAAAGACAATAGCTGTTTCACAGAAAACAAACTATTGATGCTCAGAAAAGCACCCACATTGGAAGGCATTTTTAAGTGAAGCTTACAAAGTTATTTCTTTAAAAAGAGAAAACAGCTTTGAGCACTTCAAGGGGACTTCATTCAATCTTTCTGATCTACAGTTAATCCTTGACTTGCAGCCATTTGTTTAGTGACCATTCAAACTTAAAACCCTACTGAAAAATAGTGGTTTTTCACACGACCATTGCAGCATCCCCATGGTCACGTGATCAAAATTTGGAAGCTTGGCAACTGGCATGTATTTAGGACAGTTGCAGAGTCCTGTGGTCATGTGATCACCTTTTGCAACCTTCTGACCAGCAAAGCTAATGGGGAAACCAGATTCACTTAACAACTGTGTTACTAATTTAACAACTGCAGTGTTTCACTTAACAACCTATAGTAAGAAAGGTCATAAAATGGAGCAAAACTCACTTAACAACTGTCTCACTTACCGACAGCAAGTTTAGCCTCAGTTGTGATTGTAAGTCAAGGACTCTCTGTACTGGATGTCCCTCCAGGCTTTTCAAAGATCATTATATATAATACATAATTTGATGAGGTTTCATGAGAAACTAAGGGCAGGAAAAACAAAATCATTGAGATGCAACAAGGGATGATCTTAGCAATTTTCCTAAGGCACAGTGGAATGGGTGGGGCTTGTCAGCTGACATTGAAAAGCGTCAGAAAATGGAGGGTATCTGGTGGGTTTGAGAGATAGATGGCAGAGGTTCTGTGAATATCTTTTTTAAGCTAACAGTTTCTACCACCTGAAAACATTTGAAAAACTCAGTCTACGTATCGGGGAGCTTCTGCCCCATCCTTTGCTAGATATATTAATAAAGGTCAAAAAGACAATGATTCCAGTAGTGAATCTGCTTTATCTGGGCACCAGCCAATATTCTGTTTTTAAAGAGAATTCATTTCTGGTTGCAAAAACTCTTCATGCTTACATAGGAAAAATTCAATATTTCACTTGTTAGAGAATGATTAATGTTAGAAATTATAATGAATGGGCTGAGATTCTATGTAGAAGGAATAGATGTGTTATACAAATGGCACTTCTTTTTTAAAAAGGCTATATTTCTTCTCTTAGAATTGCTGAATGTTTTTACAGTGAATACAAATTAAATCTATGCATTCCAATATAAATGCTAATGATTAAAGATCATCTAACAGAGTAATAATTGCCCAAATTATGCCAAGTAAATGTCTGTTTAAAGCAAGATTTAAACCTTTTGGCTTGCTTGGGCTGCCCTGAGTGAAGAGGAATTGTCTTGGGCTGCTTATAAAATATATAATATAGTTAATGTACAGTATATAAATCACATAATAATGTTAAAAGTTTATGATTTTGTGGCTTTGTATTACTAGCTGTCCAGGACTGCATGTGGTCTGTGGGTTGGGCATACCTGGTTTAAAGTATAATAAACAAAGAATTAACAGAAGAGAGCAACAGGTAAAAATAAAGTCAGATATGGGCAAAAGGCATTAATGGGGGTTACAAAATAGTTTAATTTAGTATATGACTGGGCTCATTGATAAGCCTTAATGTGTTTTATTTTTTATTTATTTATTTTATTAAATTTATTTGCCACCCATCTCGCCACAAGGCAATTCTTGTTGTGCCATTGCATGTTTTAGAAACTATCCATCGTGGTTTGTATTATTGTCAGAGTCTATGACTTACTGTATGGAATGTTTAGACAAATCCCGACTTAATGCCACAAAAAAGACAGTCTCGGAGTAAAATAAATAAAAACTTTGTCCACATGCAGGCTTTGAGCTGCCAAGTTGCTTTTAGCACTAAATGATATTAACCACACAGTGTAGAATTGCTTATAAGGTGGAAGAGTTGAAGTGGGGCATAATGGAAACTGTAAATAACACAATATAGTAGCATGTATTTACAGGATTTCTAAAACATGTCAGCATTCAGCAAGATAGATTAATATTAATGAGATATAGGTAAAATGTTTTGTAATCACTAGATCACATTTTCTTAGTTAATGGACCTGGGCTGTTCACTTTTTCCAGAACTGGAAAGGAAGGGAGGATGTGACTTTTTAAGATTACGGATGTTCTTTTTATAAATGCCCAAATAGTAGATCTGTTCAAGTAAATGTGTCTGATAATTCCATCAGATTTTGGTCAAATTCGATGAGTTCAGTAAACATTTTTGCTCAGTGCATTCTATGCCGATACTGATTTCAGTGCAAGTGAAAAAGTTAAGTGATGTAGCACTATGAAGGCCAACAGGTTTATCGTGGCATTAGCTTTTTACAACATCTGTTATTTTTCTTAGATTAATGTAATTACTCCTCTGAAGATTTTAGTTCTATCATTTATTGTCGTGTACCTAAATAACATACTCTGTGTATGTGATATTTCATGTATGTGTATTTATATATTTGCTTACAATAAAATCAATTGAACTAGTCAATAGCTTATGCGTTCGTTAATGCTTTTAAACTGTCATTAATTCCTATGATTAGCAAATAATGTTTAATGTATGAAAGACAGCCCTTTCTAGCCTTTGGTAGGATTTTCCAATGTTAGCCACCTTAGTTCTCTGTTGATGGCACATTCCACGCAGGCTCGTCTTGCCATGACACTTCATACACTTGATCTTCTTCCCATGTCTGCTGCTGCCTCAGGCATTCTCTCAGCAGTTCAGCTTTGGGTGACATGTACAGATGTACTCTTTGATATTATCTAGATGGTAATGTTGTGAGGGCTCTATTGGTATATGATGGTACTTCTCCACTGAGCCTTGGTAACCGGTCTCAAGGACTGACTATAGTTAGTTTATCCATGATCTTATGCCTCATATCAACTACTCTGCTAGTAGGGTTGGCAGTGATGTTCAGGTTTCAGATGTTGACTGCACATCCAGTTGCTCCGTGTCGTCTTGAGTCTTAGATGTAATGTGTAATTGGTCTGTTTCAAAGGAGCAACGTCCTCTCTGCTACATTGTCATGTTGGTAGGTACTTGTTTCTCAATTAGTGTGGATGTAGGTCTTCCATTCCTCTATAGTTGCTTCATACATTTCATATATACCTATTCATTGGGTCTACTGTTGAAGCTCTCCCGCCTGCTGGCCCCCAAAGCCGAGCCCCGGGAATGCCGAGGCCAGAAAGGGGCTTCGGCTTTCCAGCGGAGGGAGGCTGCATTCCCCGCCCAACTTTCTCTCCCTGTCCGGGGCTGTGGAACTGGGTCGTTGGTGGGGATGTCCCGCCACCCTGATGGGGACCAGGGGGGCGGGCAGGGAGGCGCGAGGACCCCTGAAAGGCAAGGCGGAGCCGGTGCATATGCAAACCGGAAGACCAGGTGGCCGATCATCTGCTTTTCCAGTTTCCGGTGTGCACGTGCACACGCACTCCTGTTTCGGCACTCGGTGCCGAAAACATTCACGCACGCTCCTGTTTCCGCACTCGGTGCCGAAAAGGTTTGCCAACACTGCACTAGGGTATTAACTGAGAGCAAACCCCATTCCCTACTAGTACTGAATGATGTTTGGGTAATGAAATGTCTGCAAGAAAACAACCAAGTTCAGAAAGCACCAAGGATGCTCTTGTCAACCCTGAGCTACAAATATTCTCCTTTAATTTTCTGTTTGTTACACAGTATTGTACACACTTATTATTCAGGGTTTCCACATCTTTCTTGTTGAATCACTTAGTATTGGTTAAATTGGTTCAGACTTTTGAACTTTTGTTGCAGGTTAGTCTTTGTTTCCATTTCTGAACTGTGAAAAATAGCAGTTTCAGTTCCTTCCTTTAGCATGTAGAGCAGCGGTTCTCAACCTGTGGGTCGGACCCCTTTGGGGGTCAAACGACCCTTTCATAGGGGTCGCCTAAGCACACGCTAGCCCGCCATCTTGGTGCCACGCCCCCTTTGTCACCTCATGTGCGTGGGGAGGGGGAGGGGCGGGGGTCACGGCGGCGGGGCGGGGGTCACGGCATTAGGAAGGTTGAGAACCACTGATGTAGAGTTTGATAGAAAGGCAGAAGCTACACCAGTGCAGCAAATCCAGAGAAGAGTGACACTTTCTTTAAGATGGGTGAAGTTGTACTTGAAATCCTAAGCCGTATCTGGTTATTGAAGCACATGAAAAGAAACTGTACATGAATGGAAGGTGAGATGACAGATTCATCCCCCTCCACTGCTTCCTTTTTTATTAAAAGCGAACTTCTGAGGCAGGAAGTTTATATCTTTCTCCACTCCCACCCTTCCAAAGCATGGGGACGCATTAAAGGAGAAGGCAAGGCCAGTGAGGGTTTTTTACCATTTCCATCCATTTGCGCTGTACATGCATGAACAATCAAACAGGCCTGTGTAGTAGTTAAAAGCAATTCAAAATCACCCCCATAAAGTCTTCAGCCTATAATATCTTTACAATTAACCAAGCAGATATTATGAATCAGGTCCAGCATTATAAGCCTGGTAGTATTGCAGACTAGAGTAACTTTTCTTCATCCAAAGATTCTCCTGCGTACTACACTGTAGAAACCACGGTATGCAATGTGCCCATGGAGGACAATATAGATCAGTACGGTAAGTAAATTATACAATTGTGATGGATCTTACAGATTATCTATAGTCTTACCCTCCTGCTCTGTGCAGGAATCATTCAAGCATTCCTGGCAGATGATCATCTGTCCTTTGTTTGAAAACCTCTAGCAAAGGAGAAATGACTACTTCATATGACAGTCTGTTCTGTAGACTCATACTTACATGTTCAGGAAGTTTCTCCTGATGTCTAATCTGAGCCTGCTTCCTTGTAGTTTTAACTCTCTGTTCTCAGGAGCAGCCAAGTTCACTCCCTATCCAGTTCTGGAACCCTTCCTGTCCTGGGCACAATGTGCAAAACATTGGGGGTTTGAAGACCATGAGAAACCCTGACAAGGAACAGCAGCCATCTCTTCAAGAGACAAGATTAAGCCACTAAAAGCTACACTGAATACATCCAGTCTACCAGGGAAGTCCCAAAAGAGAACATTTAACGTGGGCAGATCACCATTCCTCTTCTTTTACCATTAGACTTTGTGACCTGCTTTGTGGCAAGCCACAAAACTTTGTGGCTTCCTTCTCCTCCTTTAAATGATACCCCCCCCTTCAAATTTCTCCCACCAGTACAGGTAGTCCTCAACTTACAACAGTTCATTTAGCGACAGTTCGAAATTACTACGGCACTGAAAAAAGTGACCTAAGACCAATTTTCACACTTATGACCGTTGCAGCATCCTCATGGTCACGTGATGCTTGACAATTGACTCACATTTATGACGGTTGCAGTATCCTGGAGTCATGTGATCCCCTTTTGCGACCTTCTGGCAAGCAAAGTCAATGGGGAAGCCAGATTCACTTAACAAACCATGTTACAAATTTAAGAATTGCAGTGATTCCCTTAACAAAGGTGGTTGGGAAAAGTCGTAAAATGGGGCTCAATTGTGGTCGTAAGTTGAGGACTACCTGTACTACCTAGAAGTACATAGTCTCTACTTTTGAGAGGATGGATGAAAATCGGTGCAGAACTTTTTTTCTTAAGGTGATACAAAATACCAGCGCTGGAAAGGATTTGAGGCTGTTGTAGTCCAACCGACCCTCCCCCTTACTTGAGCGTGAGCGACAAGTTCATTCATTCCCAGATAAACAGGCTTAGGCTCCGGTGAGCCCCGTTGCTCGGACAAACGCGGCAAAAAGGTTCGCCAACAGCCAGCTAACCACTATCAGCTCCCGTTCATTTACAATCGGGAGAAACGGTATGGAAATCGCAACCTGTTTCCTACCGTAATCTCCGGTAGTAAAAGCAACCCAAAAAAAGGGCGTTTGGCAGAAGAAGCGCCCTCGGGTCCCTTCGCCATTCACGCTTGGGGTTCTTTTTAAATGAACCCTAATGGGGAGCAGGTGTTCCCGTCTTGGTCTCAGTTGGGAAAAAGCCTGAAAGGTGTGTGTGTGTGTGTGTGTGGAGAGAGTTTTTCCTCATTTCTTTTCCTCATTTCTTTCGGCCAAAGAAAAAGCGGGAAGGACGGGCGTGGGGAGGAAACGCTGCTCTCCCGAGAGCTTTTGTTCGGCCGTCGGTTTCGGAGTTCGGGGAAAGCAAAGGCGGCGGCGGGGGACAAGGTGAGGGCGGCGTCTTCTTAAATAATTGGGCGTTGCTAGACGAGTGTCGAGTCATAAGCCTCTCTTCCTCCCCACCCCGGCAAGATTTCGAAGGAAGTGACACGCGGTGGGGAGAAAGACGTCAGAGAGGTTTTTATTTTAAATATATATATTTAATATAAATATATATACTTAATATACATATACATATACATACATACACACTTATATACACATACACATGTATTACATAAAGCTGCATGTAAATATTTAGGCACTCTTTTAACATTGATTTTGAAGGAGCCGCTCCGTGGGTGGAGTTTCGCTTTCCCTTCTCCCCCTCCTCCTCCCCCCGCTCTCCGCCCCCTGTTGGTTGATTCCAGGCTCGGGCGAAGAAGCGGCGATTGGCGGGCTGGCGCTCGACTTCTTCGGAGCATCTATGTCAGCGGCGGGTGAGCCCGAGGCACGCGTGGATTTTCTTGCTGTGAGTTGCAGGGAACTTTCCCCTTTGCACGCCTAATATTTGTTTTGGGGGTTTCCCTCTCCCCCCAAGACACACACACAAACACACACCCCTTCGCCCCTCTTCCCTCGGCTTAGGATGTCGCCTTTGAAAAGTACGGAAGTGTCTAGTTGTTTGAGAGTGGAGGGAAGGGCGGAGAGGTAGGGGCCGGGGGGAGAGAAAGATGAGCGGGGGGTCGGTAACAGGGCCTTGATTTTTGAGTCAGGGGGGAAGGACGTGGTTGTGATTTTCGGTTTTCCTTCCGCCCCCCGCCCCCCCCCCAAAGAGAGAGAGAAGTCCTTCGATTCCGGTTTTGCAAAAAACAAAAACACACCTCTCTTTGTGAGAAAAGGGAGTCGAAGCGGAACGAGAAGTGTCCGGGGTACCTGCTGCTTCTCTCTCTGGGATTTCTCCCCCGTCCACCGTTTCCATGGACACCGCCGAAAAGAAGAAGAAGAAGAATCGCCGTCGAGATTTTTGTAGGAAACTTCATACGGCCCTTAAGCGAGGCCCGTGGGGTCTTGGGATGCATATATTTGTGCAAGGTTTCCAGCGTGTGCGCGCGTTGCTTCCTTTCTGGTCTGTCTCCCCAAGCACAAGGAGAAGGTGGGGGAGGGGAGGGGTTGCCTAGGAAACAGACGTTTGTGATATTCTAGGTTGCAGATGCTCTCCTGAATATGCTTTACTTTCCGAGGAGGACACGGATGTTGCCTAAGTAAGTAATGAGCAGTTGCTAATGAAATATAGCGAGGTATTAGTGAAGTTGTGAAAATTAAAGCGGTGGTGAGGACTGCTAGTTAACTATCAGAAGTTGTGCCTTGATGAAGGTGTTTATATCTCTTGCATCTTACCTTAAGGCTGCTGGCAGATGCTTGGATGAAATACCACATCTGTTCACTCAGATGTTGCAGCCGAAACATTTGGCTTCCTAGGTGTGCAGAAAATTTGGTTCTTCTACAGGCAGAAATTAACCGATGGAAGAGCTGTGCCCTCTTCTAATGCTCTTTTTTAAGTATGTTTCTGCTTGCAGGTGGAATCTGCCCCTTGTGATTCAAGAAAGCGTCTGTAGGAAAAGCTGTGTTTGCTCCTCAGTTTTGGAAAATGCTTTTGATCAGAAGCTCTTAACACACACAAGCAGGAAAGATGCAAACAGCTACTTGCATTGGAGTACAAATGAAGGAAAACAATTACCCTGGATTCGTACTATGCTTGGCAGCATCAATGTGCATCAATGTGCAAAGTGTATTCATGGAGAGCTTTCTCAGAATTAGTTACCTAGGTGGCTTGTGTAGATCGGACATTCCAGATTCTAATGTAAATGTAACAAGAATAACATATAGCTGAATGTAATGCATGTTGCGTAGCGATGGCATTGAAATATGAATGCCATATTGTGTAATGACTTTGAATGAGTTGTATAGAAAAATAGAGTAGAAACTAATTTAAATAGATAATAAAAGTAGTTTTCTCAATAGGTTTTACTCTTACAAGGTTTTATAATATCACTAAGTTACTGTGGTATGCTTCGTATCCTACTGACAACTAGATATTTTAATAACACGCTTTTCAGATGTACTATTCCTATGCACCAGTGGTTAGTTAAACATAAAAGATATGTGATTGTTTGAGTCTTCTAAACTGAGCGAATGTGTTTCAACTGGATGTGTATACTTGGTTCACTACAAATCTGAAATGTTTGAGCAACTTTTCTTAAACCAGATAGCCTTGAGATATGGGGACTTAAATTCCCAGTTTTCATCAATAATTCTAGAAGTTCTAGAAGTTCAGATCCACCCATCTGGAGATAGCCTTCTCCAGCCTTGACTTATCTTGCTTGCAAAGGCAAGAGTAGCTAAAATGATCAGAGGTCTTTTTCATTTGTGAGTCTCTCTCTCTCTGTGTCTCTCTGTCTGTGTCTGTGTCTGTCTGTCTGTCTGTCTGTCTCTCTCTCTCTCTCTCT
>QLTV01002425.1:727802-754465 GCA_003457575.1 Thermophis baileyi
GTTGGTTGGGGGGGGGAAGTATGTCTTATATTCCGAAAAATACTGGGTATACACACTCACACTCTCACACACCCCTCTCTTTTCAGCTGGAAGTTAAAAGTTTTGTTTGTGTGTGTGTGTGTGTGAGAGAGAGTGTGGAGAGAGAGAGAGAGAGAGAGAGAGAGAGAGAGAGAGAGTGTGTGTGTGTGTGTGTCAGGAAGAAAATTCCTTTTCCTACATGTGCGAGGAGAGGGAAGGATGAGAAAACAGCGGACCATGAATAATAACTGACCTTGCAATATGTAGGTGAAGAAGGGTTGATAATAGCAATAATAGGATCTGATGCTTTGCTCAAATAGCATATGTAAGTTTTTGAAAAATTCCCTGAGTTAAAGTGGAAAAGGAATACAAAATATTTCTTTTTTATTGCTTGGAAAGAGTAATAGAAGTGTCTAGAAATTTTAGAACCTGATGTCAGTAAATTTTAAATGATTTGTCAATTTTTTAAAAAATCTGTCAGAAGTGACCTATAATTTTCCAAGTAACACTGCAGTTTAGCATGTTTTGTATGATCTTGGCAGCAAAGAAGCACATTCTGAAAGGTGTTTTTTTAAAATCAAATCACGCTTTCCAAGCGTTTACAAGCCCTGTACTTATTACTGCTGTGAATAAGACACTTCTTTTTTTGAACTGTTAACAAATACCGTATTTTTAAACTGAAATGTTTAATTCTATAGAAAAGCGAGGAGTTTGAGCAAGCAGCTACAGTATATTCCTGGTTTTTTGCACATTGTAGATTCCTTCTTCATATTAGCTTTACGCACAGGTGTTTATTTCAGGGTACGTGTTTTCATACATTTCTTTAAACTAAGATAGAAGTAATAGTGTATTTAGGGGAGGGCAATTTAAAGTAAAAAGTTAATGAAAGCAATGCAGAGATTCCATGTGGATTATTTCTAATGTTACAGTTCTCTTGTCTTTCCACAGTTACCGTTCCAAATTTGAGCACTGTTCTCTCCTTTTCTGGAAGATTTGCCTTGCTGCCTTAAACCATGGACATCATTGGATTTCTGAAGTCTCAATTCATTTGTCATCTTATTATCAGTTATGTATTTATAGTGTCAGGACTGATAATCAACTTCATTCAACTCTTCACGCTAATTCTCTGGCCATTCAACAAGCAACTTTTCAGAAAAATCAACTGCAAGCTGTCATATTCTCTTTCAAGCCGTAAGATGTTTTTATATTCTTACCTTTGTTTTAACAAATAGTGTTATTTAGGCCAGGCAGATTTTAAATGTGGAAAAAAAAAAAGATGTTTTACTGAAATACTTTTAGAAATGCAGTCCTGGAAGAACACATATTAATAAGGAACTTGTTTTTTCTCATTTTTCTTTTCTGCAAATTAATGATAGTAAATACAGGTAGCCCTCAACTTATGTCTTAACAATTCGTTGAAGTTCCAAAGGCATCAAAAAAGTGATTTAAGCCTGATCCTCACATTTACAAATGGTCTTCACACTTAAACATTGCAGTGTCCCTGTGATCACATGATCAGAATTCAGGCGCTTGGCAATCAGCATATATTTACCATAGTTGAAATGTCCCAAGGTCACATAATTGTCATGTATTACCATCCAGGGGCTTCTGACAAGCAAACTCAATGGGGGAAACTGGATTCACTTAATGACCACAGTGATACACTGAACAAATAACACTGGCAGAAAAGTTGTAAAATCAAGTGCAACTCACTTAATGACCACATTGCTTAGTGATGGCAGTTCAAGTTCCAATTGTAGCTGTAAGTCGAGGATTACCTGTAGAATAAGTATTACTTAAGAACATCCAACAAGCCTCTAAGATCTACCATGGTCTTGGTGTAATTTCCCTTTGGAAATTCCTTGTGTTTTACAGACTCTGGTTTCTTTTTGGTCTGATTTTTTTAAAATTAGGACTTAAATATATATTTGTGAGGGTGAAGGTAAAGGTGTTTTTCGAGCTTGTGGGTTGGTTTCCAAACATTTTGTTACCAGGCTAGATAACATCTTCAGCGGAGTTTAGGGGAGTTTAGTTCCTCTAAACTAAAAAGGCCAACCATAGCTTTCTATTTCTCGTATCATCTCCTCTTCCCTCGCCCCCCTAAAATCCAGTACTCAACTGAAACTCAAAGAAGTGAGCATTATGGCAATATGCTTTTCCTTAAATTCCTTAAACCCTTTTTTATGAACTTATTAGTCTGCTTTGCTTGTCAAGCCAGCAAATGAGCCTGGTGAGCCTCCCTAGGGATGTATACTTATTAATAAAGACTTTGTTAATAAGAAAGAGTAATCACTAATGAAGAGAGATTGTTCAGAGGAGATAGATTTTATGCTAACACTGTCCCTGGAGAGAATAACAAACTATTTCTGCTGTGCTTCAGGTTTGGGGTTTGTTTTTTTTTTAATTACAGAAATTAGGACAAGAATCATAAATCCTTCTTCCCCTAACAAATATCAGAATAAATCGTTTTTAAAGAAAATGAGTCATTTTTATTTGATTAAAATACTTTATAACCCTTTCAAATTATCTAGTATAAAATGTATCTGAATCAAGAATGTTTAAGCTATAATCCCACGTTTGCTATCCTAGAAGAAGATGAATTCACTGAGATTTAATTCTGATTAAACATACATAGTGTTGTGTAATCAGTTTATATTTTAAGAAGCATTTTACAACTGAATCTCTAGTCTTCTCTCATTTGTATGGATTGTTTTGAACATAATAATCCAGGTTTCTGGAAAATTCTGCGTTATTGCAAATATGATTTATATTGTAGGGAATCATTCTGTCTAGACTAGTTCAAAAGCAGAGATATGGCTTGCTCTAAAACAAGCCAGAATTTATAACCTTGCATATTGATAGAGAACCAAACACTGATACTTAATTGTGTAAGACAAGTATGTGAGCTACCTAGCCAAGAGTTTGGGATTAAGTTCATGTATAGTTTTCAAAGTTTTGTCTTTGATTACAAGCAGGTATTTTGATTTGCTGCAGAAGTATAAATGTTTAGGAAAGATGCTATAATAAATTATCTTGACTTTTCTTAGTCATTTTGTAAAATTTTTGAATGCAATAATAGTACAAAGAGTTATGTGGTTGCAATAATAGTCTAAGCATACAGCCACATAGCCACCAGCTAAGCACACAGTTGCATAATCATTCAAGTTCAGAAGACCTGTGAGTGCCATCACTGATGCTGTTTTTGCAACTTTCTAGTACCCTCTACGAGCTGAGCAGTGCTGACACTAACTGACCAGTAGAAGAAGCATCCAGACAGTGCTTCCCTTCCCCCTATTTATTTTTGTTTTTGTGGAGTCACTCCCTAGAGTGGGAGCTTCAGTGCTATTTCTCTGTTCAAATAAAAATAAAATGGTGGCAAAACACCATAGCTGCCTTGACTTCGAAGAAAGGAAGAGATGAAGGAGTGGGAGGCAAAGCCATGGGGTAAAAGTTCTCACTGTCAGAAAATTGCTGTCTTCACAGGGCCAGCATTGCTCTTGTTGTTGGAATTGGTTCAGCTATGGAAGAGCTCTGGAGATACATTGAGGTGATGATTGAAGTATACATCTAGGGCAGGGGTGTCAAACTGGCAGCAGGCGGGCTGGATGCGTCACGCGTAAGCGACGCCCACTCCAGTTCCGCAAATGGGGAAAATGTCATGAAACCTCATGTGACGGCAATGTGACGCAGCGAGTTTGACACCCGTGATCTAGGGTATATTTAAAAAAGAAGACAAGGCTATCCAAATTTCCCAGTTGTATTTTTTTAACTACAATGTGACACTTATATTGTTATTTATTTACTTAAACTTGTTAAGGCTGCCCACTGTAATAGATACTGTTTGTGGGAAGCTCTGCTGTATGCTGTTTTCTTCCTGGATAATAGTGAAGGTACTTGGCATAAACAATTGTCAGTAGACATAAGCCCAAGAGATTTGCAATTAATATGGCTCTAAGATTACTGAGTAATCTGAACCTACTAATCTTATGTTTCACTGACTAATTGAATTCTTTTTTTCATCTGCTCCTTTCATTTATTTGCATTTTATTGGTAATCAATAGAGTGAATAGACTCAGTAAATTAAAATAAATAAATAAATAAATAAATAAGGAAGCAATGGTTGTACAAGCTCCAGTACATTGCTGATACAATTTAATTTCTTCTTTCCCTGTTACTTGATTTAAGAGAGAAATTTAGAGTTCCTTTTGTTCTGTTGTAGCAGTCCCTTAAAAATTTATTGTTGATTGACAAGAACATTGTGGCACACATGAATTTCATTGTCTTTTACTATAAAGAACATCATTGTTGAAAGTAATGGCTGTATATTTTAGCTCATAGCTAATCAGGTTACACATAATCTCCCATCCCCATGAACTGTGCAGATTTTACACAACTCGTAAAATTGTGGAGATGCGCCATCCATGCAACATTTTAAGTTGTATTGTTACTTGGAATATATTGTGGGGAAAGAGGCTCTGATGCTGTAAATACTTTTGAAGTAATTTGAAAGCCTCCAAATTGAAACAACGTTATTCTGTTTTGATTTTCAGTTCCTTTGCCATTTCAAACAAGTTCATTTCTCAGAAGTGTACAGGTTTTCTTTTTTTAAATCCCCAATTCTGCTTAAAATACATAAAGTATGATTGCATGCTCCCTGGTAAAGTGATTCCCCTGTCCAGTCATGTCCGACTCTAGGAAGTGATGCTCATCTCTATTTCTTAGACGGGGGAGTCAGTGTTGTCCGAAGACGCTTCCATAGTCATGTGGCTAGCATGATTATACACCAAGGTGCTCGAAATGCTCTTACCTTCTCACAGAGATGGTACCTATTTATCTACTTACATTTGCATGCTTTCGAACTGCTAGGTGGGCAGCAGCTGGGGCAAATTACTGGAGCTTGTCCCATTGCACAACCCTTGGGTCTCGAACCAATGACAATCTCATCTTCTTTAATGGCTGAACCATCATCCCTCCCAAATTCCCCATTAACTGGGTTCAAATAAGACATAGTCAAACCTACTTGATAAGAAAAGGGAAAGAGCATCTGTGTTTTGTGGCAAGTTCAATGAAGCAATATCAAAATGTAACACACCACTGAAGAATGTAAACAGTTCAGCACAGAATGGTTAATGAAACAAATGGTAAAATTGTGAAAGACATGTCTAATACTTCAGCATCCCTGTGAGATGGGTAGGGCTGAGAGAGAGTGACTGGTCCAAAGTCACCAGGTGGCTTTCATGCCTAAGACATGATGTCATCATACAAAAATGCTTAAGGAAAGAAAGCTAAAGTGGGAAGGAAGGCACAGAATGTTGACTGGCTTTGGGATAACCCTTGAAAAACAGATGGGAAGAAAATGAATTGGGATATTGTGGAGGAAGGTATGATTGGTTGTCTGGCACCTTGCATAGAAACATTGCATAGTGCAGTATTTGTTTTGCTAGTTTTGTTTTGGATAGAATGCCAAATAGATTATTAAATTCTCACTGGATGCTTAAAAACAAAACACCAAATTAGAAATATTCGTAGCACAAACTAGTAATTTTTCTTAGAAAAATGCTGATGCTCAGGCAAATATGCTCAAGCATATTTTAGCTAGATGAATCAATTCATACAAACTAAAAAATACCTGCCGTTATCAATGGAGTTGACAAGAAAAGGCCTTTTCTTGTCAATTCCATTGACAGTGGCAGGTATTTTACTAAGTAAACAATAGTATTCTCATAGGTTTTTTAAATCTATAAATATTAAAAACATGACTTGTTTGAGAAAAGCTTTTTTGCCTGAATTCATGGATTACCAGGCATTTCCTCTAATAAGCATTTAACTTTTATTAGGCTTATTCTTCTTTTTCTTAAGCTGAGGATTTACTGGTTTCTAAGCATTCTGTGCCACATGTTCCTGTGCATTGGTTTCTTATCAATAAAGATCACTTCTGATTTTATTTTAAAAAATAATTTATCTTGTGCATAGAAATAACATTTTTTCTAAAAAAAAAAATCCATATTAGAAATAGCAAAACAAAATGTCCCCATTTTGTGAACAAAAGGAAGAAGATATAAATAGAACTAGATAGTGTTTTCTTAAATGTAGGAGGAAAATTAAGACTGCAAATACTTTTGTCATTTCTTTATTTTCTGAGATTTTAGTTACTCCATAAATAATTTGCAGCTGTAACACTATCATTCAGCATTCTATGTCACTGGCAATGCAACCATCATAAATACGATTTAGTTGCCAAGCATCTGAATTTTGATCACATGACCATGGGGATGCTGTAACAATTGTAAGCATGAAAAACAGTCATGTCAATTTTTTCAGTGCCATTGTAGCTTTGAATGGTGACTAAATGAACTAAGTCAAGGACTATCTGTATAATTAATCTGCTGCTACATACATTACAGCAGGGGTGTCAAACTCGCGGGCCGGATGCGTCATGTGCTGGCCACGCCCATGCCTGGTTTAGCAAAGTGGAAAAAAGTCGTGAGACGTCACGTGACAATGATGACGCGAGTTTGTCACCCCTGCATTACAGCATATATCTATAATCTTGTACCCTCGAGGCAGGGGTGGGATTGAAAAATTTTAGCAACCGGTTCTCTGCGTGGCCTACTCGGCCTCCTGCACCATGGTAGGGGGGCGTTTTTGCCCTCCCCAGGCTCCGGAGGCTTTCCTTGAGCCTCCAGGAGGGCGAAAACAGCCTCCCCCGGGCTCCGGAGGCCCTCTGGAGGCCGGAAACGGGTCCATTTCCGGACTTCCGGTACTTCTGGTAGGCCCATTTTTCGCCCTCCCAGAGCCTCCATGCGGGCCATGCAGTTACCTTGTATCCAAAACGGGCCACATGGAGACTCCTGGGAGAGGCGGGGCGGGTGGGGTCAGCCAGTCCTTGCAACTACCGGTTTGGCGAACCACATGTAAAATTAACATCCGGTTCACCCGAACCGGCTGAATCCCACCCCTGCCTCGAGGTATACTGAGACTGCAGCTTTGCATTCTCCACAAATGTGATATATCAGAAACTGTAGCAATAGAACTAATACATCTGGAAGGCACCAGGTTGGAGAAAACAATGTATAGGAGGCAAGATGAATCATAGAAAACAAAAGCAGGGAACCTGTGGTCCTTTAGCTTTTACTGAAATGAAGTTCCCATAATTATTTACTCTAGAACTGCTGGGAATTGTGATTTATCAACATCTGGTGAGCCACAAATCCTCAGGTTCTGCTGTAAAGGAGCATTTAATTAAGATTCCTCATTTAATGTGTGTGTGTGTGTGTGTGTGTGTGTGTGTGTAAATGGACTGAAATCCAGACAAAGACTAACACAATCCATCTGCTTCAGGACAGATTTTTAAATGTCTATGTGGCAACTTACCATAATCTTTCACAAAATAAGGAGATATTGTTCTGTCCTCTGCTTTCAAAAATTCAAACAGATGTTTGAATCTTTCATAATGTATAAATAAATGTATAAATACAGAGTAAGAGTTCTATTGATATCATTTAATATTTTGTAAATTAGGGTAGCCAAGCGAAAATGGAGAGGATACAGAATGAATGTTCATCTGTTCTCTTCTGTTCACCTTAATCAGAAGCAAAAATGCATTTGAATGAGTAGAGTGATTTGTAGGGTCAATTAGATTATTGTGGGTAATGAGAATGAGTAAACTGATAGTACAGACTAGGAATTGGCAAAATAGGAGGTAGGAGCATGATGTACATTTTGAGTTGTGCAAAGTAAAGGAATGGGGATGACAATGCATGATGACTCATAGTGATGATGATGTCACCAATATTATTTGATTCACAGCGGAAAATTCTAAGGAGACTTAAAATCCAGTGCTAAAAACTTACTAAACTTTTCATTTTTGTTGTGGCAGTAGGTGACATACAAAATTGCTGTTCTCTGCCATTAGTCTCAGGGAAGAAGAAAACTGTTTCTTGATGCCAAAGATGGCTCATTGAAAAGGAAGCATAGAAGCCCAGAGATCATTCACTTGGCTCCAAACTATTTTATCAGATTGAAGCTTTTGAATGATCAAAGTTGTCACTTTGTTTCCCTTCCTTTCTTTACCAGTGTTGTAAGCAACTCTGGAAAGTTTTAAAGCATCACAAAAAAAGGTAGTAGCAAATATTGGTGCAAAGAAGATTGTGAGTCAAATTGCCAAGAATCAACCTGGACTTGAAGGAGGCTTTATCTTTTACCTTTAGAAAAAAAAAGCAAAGTTTCTTTCTTTCTTTCTTTCTTTCTTTCTTTCTTTCTTTCTTTCTTTCTTTCTTTCTTTCTTTCTTTCTTTCTTTTTTCTTTCCTTCCTTCCTTCCTTCCTTCATTCTTGCCTTCCTTCATTCTTTCCTTCTTTCCTTCTTTCTTCCTTCCTTCCTTCCTTCCTTCCTTCCTTCCTTCCTTCCTTCCTTCCTCCCATCCATCAGCTGGAAAGCTGACAATCCAATTTGAGTCCCAAGTGCTGTGCATAAAGCACACAATTTGTTCCTTAAGTCTCCCAATATTAAAAAAAGGTCCACATTTTCCCCCTGCCCAACCTCAGGCGACCATAAGCACAGCAGAAGGAATATTGAAATGGCACACTTCTTGCCTCCTTGCAGTAGCAAAGCAACTGTTTATTTAAGCCCATAGGTACTATGTCTATTTAATCATTTGTTGTTATTTGTTCCAGAGTTGGTGATGTTGCTGGAATGGTGGTCAGGCACTACCTGTACCCTCCATTTGGATCAAAAATCAAAGCACAAGATTGGGAATGAGAGTGCCATCGTCATCCTTAATCACAACTTTGAAATCGACTTTGTCTGTGGTTGGAGCTGTTGTGAAAAATTTGGGGTTCTGGGGGTGAGTTTTTATTAACATGTTAATAGATTCCTTTTTTTCTCTCCAATGTGATGCAACACAACTGCTTTCATGGCCAATTTGGTATTTATTTATGTCTTTTCTTCAATATTTCCATTTTTTTATTCTCTTGGCTTTAAAACACTGAAGCAATTTGGAGGGTAAAGAAACTCTTACAGTGTCTAGTAGATCTGTACAGCCCATGATTTGTTCAATCTGTTCAACAATTAGAGTTGGTCAGGCACTTAACAAAAGTCTACCTCCATTGGATGCTTTCTTGGTTAAGGTTTGGGTTTCAAAACTCTCTTCAGTGTAAAAATTTCAGTAGAATTATTGTAATTGCAGATTTTATATCAAGTGATAAGAAAGGGTTACCTAGGCTTAAGTTGTGCTCTAAATCTGTGCTGAAGGTGATTATAACTATTTTTTTACTAATAGATATCAATTGTTTGTAGTAGTAATAACTCCTATATATTTAATATTGCCTGGAGTAATTTGAAGACTGATATTTTGTGGGAAGCATCTCTATGACTCTTCACCAATTAAAGTGTAAAATGGCAAATAATAGGTCAAATATAACGACTAAGCCTACTACTATTTTAAATTTATATAATTTGAGGAGCATTAGAATAATACATCATTTAGGATTTTGCTGAAGTAGAAGTTGAAATAAATATATTAAATGGTCTTCTCTTACATAATTGCCATGAAGATTCTTCCTCATGTTCCAGGTTCACATGTCAATAATCAATCAAAGAAAGTATAAGATAGTGATCATGTTTCATGTTGCTATTAAGGAAAAACACCTTACTAATTTTTAAAAAAAATATTAATTCTATCTGTGCTAGGGAATGCAACTGATATAATAATAATATTAAATAATAATAATATGTCCATATCCACTTGTAGTAGTAAAAAGTTAAGACATTCGCATTCCTCTCATTCAAGGGAGCAGATTTGGGTGTGTTTACCATAACATTTTATTTGGAATGAGTATTGAGTTGTCCTGTAGTGAGAGGTTGATTTAAAAAGTGAAATAAAATTAAAGAGAACACAGAGCAGAAAATTAGTCTTGCTTTGATTCTCTTTTATGCAGCCATACTGTGTAATTGTTTGATGGTCACATCTGTCATGTTTATAACTCTTTTCATTGTATAGTTTGAAATTGTAAGCCATCCATAGTCTTTTGGTATAGGTGGCCATAATAAATCTTAATAATTACTACTATACTACTACTACTACTACTACTATTAGCAATAGCACTTAGACTTATGTACCACTTCATAGTGCTTTACAGCCCTCTTTGAGTAGTTTATAGAGTCAGCATATTGCCTCCAACAATCTGGATCCTCATTTTACTGACCTCGGAAGGATGGAAGGCTGAGTCAACCTTGAGCCTGTCAGGATTGAATTCCAGGTTGTAGGCAGAGTTAGCCTGCAATACTGCATTCTAACCACTGCGCCACCAGGTGGTTGGAATATTACTACTATTGGCTGGGGTTATCTTATCTTTCCACTTCTATTATATTTCTAATTTGCTATAGCAAGGGGATCTCAGCATTTTTTTTTAAAGTATAGTGTCATTCCCATGTGTTTCAAGGGAGGAGAGAATTACAATGTGTTTTCAGGATGGAAACCAGGACATCAAAATTAAGAATGATCCTGTTTTTGTTCCTATTGCATTATGCATTTTAAGGCAGCAGATTACGAAGCAACCATGAAATTCCAGTTGTGAATTCTTTTAAGTTGTGCAAAAAAATAGCTACTATAATTCAAAAATGGTTGGAACTTGAATTGAAAAACACAAAGAAAAGGCATAATTTAGAGTAAGTTATCCTCATTAAATTTATAAAAGACATCATGCTGATCAGGTTAAGCAATAACCTAGTTTGTTTTTGACTTATTGTGAGGTCTGATCTCATATCTTGTACCTTGTAAACTCTGGTTTATATTTTGGGGTTGATTTGTATATCATACTAAATCATAACAAAATCAATCACACCTTCGATGTCTTAACCAATGAAAATGTGGGTAAAGTGTTATGAGATGTAGATGAAGAATTTGTTATTGCATGCTACAGAGTGACTTGAAAATGATATTATAGTTTATCATGTATCAGCTCATTGTTTGAGTAGGGATTTTGTTAGGCAGTGTATTTTCAATGAGGCAGTCTATAATAAAATTTCCCTCTGTTTCAGGAGTTTGTATTTGGTAAGTTTGACAATAGCACAAGAAAAAATAACCTTTTGCTCTCATAAAAGGCAAAAATGAAAATGAAAGGAATCTGTAGTTGTGATTCACAATACTTGAGGCATTGTCTGGCAGCATGAAAATAAGATGACATGTTTTGCAGCCAATGCAAGCTTATAGCATTCCCTTGAAGGAAAAGGTCATAATGGAGTAGGGAATTGTCACCCTTCAGTGATTTATTGCTTCAATTAAAGACTCTTTAACAGAAGACTTGCAGTGGGAAAAACTTTTGCTCAGAAGATAATCAAACAGAGGAACAAACCCAGATAGAAGCAAGAGATATCGAACATACTCTGCATTTGAGGGATCCTTGGTGCTTCCTGAACTTGCTTGTTTTCTTGCAGACGTTTCATTATCCAAACTAAGTAACATCACTAGCACTCCTCACTAGCACTGATGATGTTACCTATGGGTAATGGGTAATGAAACATCTGCAAGAAAACAAGCAAACTCAGAGAGCACCAAGGACCTCTCATGTCAACCCTGAGCTACAAATATTCTCCTTTATTAATACTTTGCATTTGCTACACCTTAGAAACAGTTTTCAGGTTCTTGCAGTAAAACAGACTCGGAGCATTTAGAAGGAGAGAGAAACACTGCAGAACAGGAGACAGGATAGTGGATCTTTAAAAGGCAGAGATACAACTATGTTCTGCAAGACTAAAGGAAGAGCTGTGGTGGTTGGGGGCTGTTTACTACTAGGATGTGAAAACACAAGTGGATAGCCGCATTACTGTCAAACAGGCAACAAGTAGTCAAAATAGGGAGCGCCCTATCAAACCCTGCACCAGTTAATAGTGGTGTCCCCCAAGGTAGAATTTTAGGACCCACACTCTTTCTACTTTACATAAATGACCTTTGCGATCATATTATAAGCAGCTGCGTCCTCTTCGCTGATGACGTAAAACTATTTAACACCACTGACAATGCTGCTGCCCTACAAAGCGACCTTGACTATGTATCAGAATGGTCGAACAATTGGCAACTCCAAATCTCAACCAACAAATGTGGATACGACCTCATAGATGACCCTCACTCTGTCAAGGACCTTAGAGTACTCATCTCAAACGATCTAAGCCCCAGAGCTCATTGTAACAGCATTGCCAAAAAGGCATTAAGAGTTGTTAACCTAATCTTGCGAAGCTTCTTCTCCGGTAACATTGTACTGCAAACTAGGGCATACAAAACCTTTGCTAGACCAATTCTCGAATACTGCTCGTCTGCATGGAATCCGCACTGTATATCGGACATTAATACAATTGAGCGTATTTCAAAGGTATTTCACGAGAAGAGTACTCCACTCCTCTGCTCACAATAGAATACCTTATGCCACCAGGCTTGAAATTTTGGGCTTGGACAACCTAGAACTATGCCGTCTACGGTCTGACCTAAGCATAGTACACAAAATTGTCTGCTACAATGTCCTACCTGTTAATGACTACTTCAGCTTCAACCGCAATAATACATGAGCAAACAATAGATACAAACTCAAGGTAAACCGCTCCAAACTCGATTGCAGAAAATACTACTTCAGCAACAGAGTGGTCAATGCCTGGAATACACTACCTGACTCTGTTGTTACATCCTCAAACCCCCATAACTTTAACCTTAAACTGTCTACTGTGGACCTCACCCCATTCCTAAGAGGTCTGTAAGGGGCATGTATAAGTGCACCAGCATGCCTACCGTCCCTGTCCTACTGTCCCCATTTATTCGTACCCATTTCCTGTGTTCATGTCCGTGTTTATACTTACACCTGTTATCTCGTACATGTTTGACAAACTAAATAAATAAAATAAATAAATAATGAATGCCTACCAACCACTCTTTCAGCTCATTATGTGTGCTGCCCACCAGAAGATCTGGAATATGAGAGAACAACTTATAGAACCTATCAAAAGATGTGGTGTCTGGGACCATAAATTCTCAGTGATGTAGAAGATGGGTTAGCCTGAAATGGGTTGTCCTCACAAGGAATAGTAAGAATGTATTTGGGCCAAATACGTGCTTCTTGGCCAAAGACAGTTAAGAGTGACTTACGCTGTAGAGGTTAGAAACAAAGACCACGAAGAAAAGAGCTTAGGAAAAAACTTGTTCACACTTTGCAAAATGGAAATGTTGCTAAAATATGGCTTCCTCAACCATAGGCTATAATTAAAATAAGGCTCAAAAGCGAAGAAGATGGAGTATAGAAATGTGAGGAGGGTGAGGAGGAGGCTGATTGAAGAGATAATAATGGAATAATAGCAGAATGACTTTTTTGACTGGAATGCAGCAATTGAAGAACGTATTTTTTCCCCAAAGGAACAAAAACAGTAGAACAGTACAAGGAATTGCACTGTATCTTGAAGCAGTGATAATTGCATTTTAGGATAATGGAGGAACTTGCTGATGGGCTAGCTGTATTGATATGTATTATCTTTGAGAAATGGTGAAGTGCCAAAGAGGGCAAATGTCCCTATCTTCAAAAACAGCAATAGGGAGGATAAAGAACGCCACAGACAATCTTTCTAAATTGAGCATATATTTTGATTTGACAACTTTCTTAATAGATATATGTCTTGATTAATTGATGATTATAAAATAGATTACATAACATGAGGATTAAATGGAGAAATTGCTGGCTCAAAAATTAGTGCATCAGTGATTCCTGATCTAATTGGAGAAAGGTATTTAAAACGTTTATCTCCTTGGTTCTTTGCTGCTGTTCCTTTTTTATTATTTTGATGGAGGTATAGGGAATGCTTATTAAATGTGTAGGTAACACAAAATTGGCTATTACCATAGAAAATAGAAATAAAATTAAGAATAGAGAAATGGGCTGAATTAACAGAAATAAAAATAAAATGGAGTGTAGAATGGGAGATAGCCGCCTTGGCAATTGTATTTCAGAAAAATATGCTTGAATACCAAGCAGTTGCAACTTGAGAATGAGCCAACTGTGCAGTCAAAAAAGACAAAATTTGAGGTTGCATCAACCAAAGTAAATTACCCAAACAATGAGAAATAATTGTTAAATGACATTCTTCATTGGTCAAAGACCATCTTGAGTACTGTTTCGGTTTTGGGGATCGCAGTTTAAATATTCAGACCAAAATGTAATAACTTCAAAGAACAACTAGGATAGTTAAAAACTAAGACCTGTGAAAAGGAAACCTGTCCTGTGAAGGGGAGCTGGGTATGTTTAGCTTAGAGAAAAGGTGACTGAATGAAAGGAATGATATAGCAATGTTCAAATACTTGGAAGGATATCACATGGTTAAAATCTGTTCTTGCTCATTGCAGAACACAGGTAATGGAATAATGGGTATAAATCCCAGAATCCCAGATTCTGATTGAATGTTAGAAAAACATTCCTTAAAAGTAAAAACAGTTCATGTGAAACCACCTATTCAGAGAAATGGTCACCTCCCCTTCATCAGACAAGTTCAAGCAAAGGACAGACACACATCTTTAATTTGCTTTAATTTGCTTTAATTTGAATTCACACACTAGGCAGAGGATTGGGCTTGATGGCCCAATGAAAATACCCAAAAATCAGGTTTTTGTGCTTATTCTCCATCCTGGGTGGAACCAGCATTCAGGATGGGTTGTCCTCGTCCAATCAGATAGAGGACTGAGTCTGTCTCTTTTTTTGCTTGCTAGGATCCGCCCTGCTGTGACCCAGATTTGACTCGGTCCTTCAGCAGGATGGATGCTGGCAAACGGACTCCCTTCCTGAAGACTGATTACCCAATTAGACCTTTTGTTTTCCAAATTTTTCCTGAATTCTACATTCTCTCAGTGAATTGCCAAGATACAAGTGAATTCTCACTCAGCTTCTCACTACTTCGCTGGCCGGCTGGCCACGCGCTCAGCAGAGCTTTCTCTCGCTTCCCAGGACATTCGACCGCTGGACAAAAAACGGCGGGAAGAGTTTTAGTTCAGCCCCCGTTTAACCCCCCGCTAGTTTTACTATTCCCCCCCCCCCGGTTCTCCTGACAACAGCTCGGAGCGGATAAGGGGGGCGGCGAGGCTCAGCAAGACAACAGAGCCTTTTGGCGCTGAAGTTCTCCTGGCGCGCTGATCGCCCGGGCTCACCACCCAGCCACAGCTTGACTCCCCGTTGCGTGATAAGCTCCAAGCATTAGAGCTTTAACTCTGTGCTGCCTGCAACAGGCCTTGCAAAGCCGCTTTCCCTCGGCACGCTTTCATCTTGATTCCAGAGGCACGGGGAGGTCCACGCGCTTGAGCTAACAGCTCGCGCGGTTACACAGACGCCTTTACCGGCACAGCTATTTAATTGCATACTGGGCCCAATTCCCTCTGAGCCTGCTCGGGAGGGCCCAGTCTCTCTTCGCCATCGCCCTGCCCCACCCTTGAGCTTGCTTGGGAAGGTGTGATAGGCAAGGCCTCTTGGACCACGAGGCAGGGGGTGGCCATCTTGAACAGCCATTTTGGGGGACGCCATTTTGAATAGGCCTATTCTAATTCCTCATGGCAGACAAGGCCCCTCCTATGGAAAAGCCTAGTGGCAAACGCCGCAAGAAATCAAACAGGCCCTCCTCTGACGTAGACCAAGCCTCCTCACCAGAGCACTCGTCTACCCGATCCCACAGATCCAGAGGAGTTTCTTCTAAGGCTACAGAAAGGGCTGAGAAAAGGAGGGACAGGGCCTTGCAAATAATTTGTGACAAATCAGCTAGGGCTATAGCTGACAGAAACAAGAGGCACGTCACAGGAGAGGAAAGCTTACAGGCTTCTCCAGAGGCAGAAGGAGACCCCCTGGCACTGGATGCCACTAATCTGCCCAGACCTCAGGGGGATCTTTGGGGCTCATCTTCTCCCCATTCAACCCCTGGGGCTGCAGCGGTGCCTACAGACCAAACTATTCCATACCCTGAGGCTTGTTTAGCAGAGCAGGCCCAGTCCCAGGGTCCCCCTCCTCAACTGTCCCTAAATTCAGCTGACTTCCAGGCCCTCATTACCGCGGCCTTACAGCAGGCCCTCACAACCAGTTTACAGTCTTTCTACTTCAACTCAGCCCATGGCCTCCAATAGAACCTCGGCCCTACCGGGTACCTTAGCGAGGCAGGTCAGCCTCGATGGTTCCTCAGAGGGCTCTGACACCAGCAGTAAGCCAGAGGAGGCACTAGAGGAGAATAGCGCCCTGTGGGACCTTTCAGAGGACGAGGGCATGTCCCCAGACCAACCTAGCACTGTAGGCCTCTTTCCAGCCAGCCTATTCAAATCTCTGCTGTTTAAGGCCCGCGCAGTGGTGGGAATACAGCTTCCCCCTTTGGCTCCCACGGGCTCCTCGGGGGACCGGCCTGACCCTCTCTTCTGAGTTCAGGCCGGAGATGGAGGTCATCCCAGCACCACAACTCTTCCTGGACGCAGTTGAACGTCAATGGGCCTCACCAGCTTCGGGCTCATCCACATCTTCTCAGGACAAAAGGTTCTTCAACGTGGCCTCTAACCTCACTGACCTTCTCTCAGTTCCTTCAGTAGATGCTCCAATTAGGGCCTTGCACTCCTCCACCGCCATGCCGGGGGAAGCAGAGGAGTTGTTGAAGCCTGAGGACAGGCGCACGGAACAAGCTCTCACAAGGGCTCACCAGGCGGTGGCCTGGGCCATCAAGGCATCATCAACATTGTCATTCTTCGCCCGCACTACCCTCATCTGGCTCCGCCAGATACAGGACCATATTCCGTCATCAAACTTGAGAGCCCAACAGGATCTCAACAAGGTGTTCGCTGCCACGCAATTTTTGGCAGACGCCACATTGCAAGCCTCCAGGTTTGCCTCCAAGGCTATGGCCGCCTCGGTAGTGGCCAGAAGAATGCACTGGCTCCACCAGTGGCCAGCGGACTCACGACACAAATGGCGCCTGGCTTCGGGTCCCATTAAGGGAAACTCCTTGTTCGGAGAGGCCTTGGATCCGCTCTTGGTGGAAACCAGCGATAGGAGAAAGATTTTGCCCTCCCTGCCCCGGAAGGGTGCGCCTCGAACAACACCCTTCTATCGACGGCCCTTTCGAGCAGCTGACCAGGGCTCCTCCTTTCTCCAGGCCCCAGGTCAGTATTTCGTCAGCGCCAGCAGGCATACAAGGGGGGCAGGGGAAGGCAGTTCCGCAGACAGGCAAGAGGTGGGTCCAATGGCAGGCCCTTTAGGAGAGGCAGGTGGTAAGGTTCCCTCCCTCCCTATTGGGGGTCGGCTGGCCAAATTTCATTCAGTCTGGGAATCCACAACTCAGGATCCCTGGGTGAGGGATACCATACGCCGGGGTCTGGCCCTAGAATTCACCTCCCTTCCCCCGAGGGCCTTTATTCACTGCTCAGTTTCTCAAATCCCCTCCAAACGGTTCCTAATGGAGGAGGCAATTCAGCACCTCCTTTCTATCAGAGCCATTCAACCTGTTCCCTATGAACAACAAGGAAGGGATTTTTATTCAATTCTTTTTGTGGTTTCCAAGTCCTCGGGGGGCTGGAGGGCGATTTTGGATTTGAAACGGTTAAACCAGCACCTCAAATACTGGAAATTCAAAATGCATTCCCTTTCCTCCATCTTAGCTCTCATCCATCAGGGCGACTTCATGGCGTCCTTGGATCTTACAGAGGCTTATCTCCATATCGCAATGTACAAAACCCACAGGAAGTACCTCCGCTTTTGTTATAATCAGGAACATTTTCAATATAGGGCCCTTCCATTCGGACTGTCATCAGCCCCAAGGGTGTTCACGAAGGTTTTGGCGGCACTCGCGGCCCATCTGCGATCTATCCCGGTGCACGTCCATTGTTATATGGACGATAGTTTGGTTCATGCTCCCTCTCAGGAGCTCGCAACTAAACACCTCCAAATCACTATGTCCACCTTACAGCTTCACGGCTTCTCCATTAATATGGAGAAGAGTCACCTCTCCCCCTCCACTACCATCCTCCATCTGGGGACAGTTATTGATTCAGTAGAGGGCAAGATTTACCTTTCAGCCAAACGGCGAGATAGCATCAGGGAGCTGGCGCTACAGGTCCAATGGGAAAAGAAGGTTTCCCTAGCTACCCTCTCATCCTTACTAGGAAAGATGGTGTCATGTATTTCTATTACTCCTTGGGCCCGTCTCCATTCCTAGCTACTCCAATGGTTCCTTTTACCCTTCCAGAAGTCGTCCTCCCAAAAAGTCCTGCTCCTGACCCCAGTGCTCCGCTCCCTATCCTGGTGGCGCTCCTCGGCCATCTCCAAAGGCAGCCTCTTCCGGGTTCACCACAGGATGGTGGTGACTACAGATGCCAGCCTCTCAGGTTGGGGGGCACACTCCCAAGGCATGATGGCCCAGGGCCGGTGGTCACCTCAGGAAGCCAAGCACTCCATCAACTGGCTGGAGCTCAAAGCGGTCTATCTGGCCCTCCGTCAATTTCGACACCTGGTCCACCGGTCCAACGTCCTGATATTGACTGACAATATCTCAACGAAGGTGCACATCAACCGCCAGGGCGGCACTCGATCCAGGGCCCTTCTGATGGAGGCACTGAGAATAGGCCTCTGGGCAGAGAGACACCTCCTGTCTCTAACAGCAGACCACATCTCGGGGGCCTCCAACACCCAGGCTGACTGGCTCAGCCGGTCCCAGGTGGATCAATCAGAATGGTGCCTCCACCCCTCGCTCTTCCGCGAAATCTCTCACCGATTCAGACTCCCACTAGTCGACCTCTTTGCAACCCCTCAGAATGCCCACCTGTCAAGGTTCTTTTCGCGCTTCCCGTCCCAGGGAGCAGAGGGGGTGAACGCCCTCAGGAGCCGGTGGCCTCCAGGTCTTCTATACGCCTTCCCTCCTCTTCCAGTCATACCGGAGCTGATCCAGAAAATCCTCCAGGAGCGGGCGGAGGTGATTCTGTTGGCTCCGTTCTGGCCGCGCTGGGCCTGGTTTGCAGACCTCCAGGCTCTTTCGGTCTCCCCGCCATGGCAGTTGCCTCATTCGGCGGGCATGCTCCACCAGGGAGCCCTGGAACACCCGGACCCCATCTGGCTCCAGCTAACCGCCTGGAAATTGAGCGGAGCGACCTGAGGCATCAGGATTACGATCAGGATGTCATCCTCACAATTCAGGCTTCCCGTCGTCCCTCTACCGACCGTATTTACTCCGCCACATGGAAAGCGTTCTGCACTTGGTGCACGAAGGAAGGCCTCTCGCCTTTGCGCATTCCCCTTCCCAAAATTCTCCGCTTTCTCCAGCAGGGCCTACACAAGGGCCTGTCCCCGAACACGCTCCGCAGGCAAGTAGCGGCTCTCTCATCGGTGCTCTCTTGGGGTCAGGCCGAATCTCTAGCTCAGTTTCCCACCATCTGGCGCTTCCTGAGAGGGGCATCCAATCTCTGTCCGCCCGCAGTCCACCGATACCCTACCTGGGATCTTCCTCGGGTGTTGTCCTACCTTACCAGACCACCCTACAAACCCCTCAGGGAAGCATCTCTCCAGCACCTTTCCTTTAAGGTAGCGTTCCTCGTTGCCATCACTTCTGCCTGTCGAATTTCAGAACTTTCCGCTCTGTCAGTGAGGGAAGATCTCTGCGCTGATAAAGTCGTCCTCCACCTAGATCCATCCTTCCTCCCCAAGGTGAACTCAGTTTTTCATAGGTCACAGGAGCTGGTGCTCCCGTCCTTCTGTACACGCCCAGTTCACCCTTCCGAACGCCGCTGGCATGCCCTTGATGTCCGGAGGGCTCTCTCGATCTACATCGAATGGATTAGATCATTCAGACGGTTGGAGGCTCTGTTCGTGGCATTCCATCCTCGATCGTTGGGCACACGTGTCTCGTCATCCACCATCGGTCGCTGGATCAGAGGCTCCATTGCTAAAGCGTATGAGCTTGCTGCTCTGCCTCATCCCTCGGGCATCACTGCCCACTCAACTCGGAGCTTAGCCACGTTGGCTGCATGGGCCACGCAGGCTTCCCGTGCGGCCACCGGGGCATCACCCTCACAGTTCATCAGACATTACAAAATTGACTCTTATGCCTCAGCAGATGCTGCCTTTGGACGGCGAGTCTTACAAAGGGTGGTGGACAGCAGCTAGTGGACAGGACTTTGACAGTTCCCACCCAGGGACCCACGGCTTTGGTATGTCCCATCCTGAATGCTGGTTCCACCCAGGATGGAGAATAGGCGTTGGAACTTACCTGATATGCCTCTTCTCATCAGGTGGAACCAGCATTCAGTCCCACCCTTGAACTGTCCAAACAACTTTTTCATATCACTCTTCACATTTCTGGCATCCTTATGCCAGGCGGATGGGAGTCCAACGGGTTCTTACCATTATCAGTTGTTTGCCGCGTCGAGTTTAGTCTTCGGATTCGTCAAATCTGGATCACAGCAGGGCGGATCCTAGCAAGCAAAAAAAGAGACAGACTCGGTCCTCTATCTGATTGGACGAGGACAACCCATCCTGAATGCTGGTTCCACCTGATGAGAAGAGGCGTATCAGGTAAGTTCCAACGCCTATTCTCCTTTTTTTAATTCTTGTGTTCTTAATATTTTGTTTCAACCTGAATTTATTGTTCAGTTTTAATCTGCAGCTGTGAACCATCCTGAAATACCAGCATTGAAGGACAGGATAATAATGCCAAATAACGCCTTTTGTTGTATAACCAGCGATAAAGTATTTACCAATTTTCTCCTGCTTTTAAGCTTGAGAAATAAAAGCAGCTAAGGAAGTGTTGTCCTTAGCATTAGAAAAGTGTTGACCCAACAAAAGAAATGCTTTGAAATGCCAGTGTAGTAGTATTAAAGGGTACCAGCATCAGAGATAGTGTCAAAACCCGTATGTGTCACTTTCATGGAAGTTGGGCGGATTTGGCTCTTGCCAAGGCAACCAATTGTGACAGTAACTAGAATCCAGGTAATGCATCAGCAGAGACATTCAGTGCCCTTGAATGCATATACAGCTAAAGGAATTAAATCCTATTACTTCTCCTGTAGTACGCATTAATTTTGAAATAAGCATCCACAATTTGTGTTTCTGATTTTCTGATTTTCTTTTCAAGAGGCAGAATTTAGATTCTTTTTCATCACTGAACTCTTTTAGTATACTAATAGTTAGAGGTAATTTGAAGCAGGATTATTCTACTATGTAAATAAAATTATATATATTCTCTGGAGCTTTGTCTCAATTTTGACAAATAGATCTGCTTGAATTAATGTGAACAGAGTTAAGGAAAATATGTGAGGTGTAGGATTCTGTTCTGTTTATAATGGCTTTTCATCATCCGTGTCTAGATCCATGTATTTGCATTTAGGTTAATTTACTTTCCAATTGTCTGTTCCTTTTCCAAGAAAGGCAGATGTGCATTTCTCTCCTCTACTTGCATTTTGTACTCCAAGCAGGAAAGAAGTCAGTGTACTCTCTAACAAGTGGTCGAAAGTGACGTCCTATATATTGAATTGATAATGTGTGGCATGATCATTTTTCTCATGTTGCATTCTGTGTTTTTCAGAATGAGTCTCATCCTTTATATTTGACTGATCCTTATGATTCCAAATGTTGAATCAAACCACTGATATTGTGTAGTGGCAATGAGGAACACCATTGTTATTTCAAGGCGTTTAGTGGCATATTTTGATTTCTTCTTCATACCAAAAAAAAGTCTAGAAGGTTGTAGCTAATTCTGAGCTAACTTGCTTGTTTGTTTTGTTCTTATTTGCTGAGTAAAGAAGAAAGGGGGAGGGAGGGGAACCTTCACATAGTGGTAAAGTTTCTCTTATCTGTGAAAGTCTCAGATTTTTTAATCATGTGCTATCCGGTCAAAGTCAGGTCTTTCAGTCCTGTAACCTTAGACGCAGGACCATGAAGTTCATGGTGCCAGGTTTTAATAAAAAAAACTCTAGTTCTGTCCTTTAAGTATTGGGCTGCCCTTGGATATCTCTGCTGTTATTAAGGAGGGTGTTGTTGGGTATCATCTTGTTTGGTATGTATGCTTTTATGTTATGCTTTTAAATTTGTTTGTTTGGGTTAATAATAAAGTTTAAAATCTCTTCATTTACTGGAGTGTTCATTGTCCCTGGATCCAAAAGAACCAATTGCCTGGGCACTGACAACTGCCCCACCACTCAGCAAAACATGTCATTAGGCTATATTAAGAGTATTTTGTAGGGTATAAGGTTAAAATGCATTATAAAGGTTGACATAATACAATGAAGACAATCACTTTCATTAGATACCCTGTTTCCCCCAAAATAAGACATCCCCTAATAATAAGCCCAATCGGGCTTTTGAGTGCATGGCAATAAGGCCAAGCGCTTATTTCAGGGTTCAAAAAAATATAAGACAGGGTCTTATTTTCAGGGAAACACAGTAATAAAATGTTTATTTTTCCCTAGCTGAACAATTGTTTGTTCTTAGTTTTGATTTCCATTTGACAGATCAGTATAAAGCATTCTAATAACAAAGTAGAAACCAAATACCCAGAATGAAAATAGAACAAAGAGTACCTTGAATCACAATTTTGAGTGCTACAATAAAGACACTATTTTTCTACTGAACAGCAGTTGGTACAATGTTGACATGGTATTCTGCTGCTGAATAAAAGATCTTAGATCAGCATGATGCAAGCTGCTGCAAGGATAATGCCTAATTGTCCTGATAACATCAGCCTACCTTAAACTTGTTTTTAACATCAATCAGGAAAGCTGATCACCTTTAGTGATGGTGTTAATGCAGAGAAGTTCTCAAATTTTGCACACGGTTCTCTAATACATTTCTCCCCTAAACATAGTCTTGACCCTACTGAAGCTCAAGTCAATACCTTTTTCAAAAGTTTCATTCCCTTTATTTGGAGATCATGTGAGGCCTTTTTTTAATTCATTCATAATGTATAATATGTTTTATATTGTATAAAATATTTATATAATATAATTGTTTTCCCCCTTCTTTATGAAGGGACAGTATTTGCCTTATGAAATAGGCCATGTAAAAGTTGAATTGAGAGTAAATTTGCTCTGAGTAGCAAGAATCAAATGCTGGAATATTGGTTTCATAAAAAGGGAATATTAACTATGCAATGAAACATGAAATCTCAGAAGGTGATAAAGCAACATTTGTGCTACGGTAGAACTTGTACTAAAACAGTAGGGGTATTAAATTGGTTGATTATGTGTTGCAACTCATTCTTAAAAGCTGATGGAAAGACAGAAGAAGTAAACATTACTGAGTATATGTTAATGCTTCTTATTCCCCCCTCCCTCTGGTTCAATTCTAGTTTTCTTTATGATTCCTCCACCACACCAATACCAGACAACCAAGGGAAAACTTTTCAGTATGGCTGCCATGTAAAGAAATAACTCAGGAACTGGAATTTTCATTGATCACCCAGTAGATTTTGCTGTCCTGAAAAAGTCATATGCTACATTCTTATGTGTTATTTTTCAAAGCCATTGGGAGCCAGTTGTACTTCATCCAATTGCAACCCTTCTTGTCATATCGTACCAATATCTATCCAAATAATTTGGATTTGTGTCTCAGCCTCTTTTCTGTATGTTTTATAGAGTTCCAAAGTCTTTGCCAAGAAAGAGCTTTCCTACATGCCGATCATTGGCTGGATGTGGTACTTCCTAGAGATGGTGTTCTGCAAGCGAAAATGGGAGGAGGATCGGGAAACTGTCATGCGCAGCCTGCTCAATCTCCGAGATTATCCTGAACACTTCTGGGTATGAAACATTACTGTCAAGTAGCACCCTCATCACAATTGCATTTTCAGAAAGCCTGGCAGGCATAAGGCTAAAATACTCTCTGAACCTGAATAAAATACGTTCTATTAATGTTACAAATCAAGAAAGGGAGATGAGATAGTCATTTCAGTTTCATTTTTCCATTAAGAGAGAGTGCAGGTGGAGTCATAAGTGGGAGAATTACTTACTCATTCACTGAAAAATGAGAAGGGAGGAAATTGGGCCTGACTATTAGGAACTCGTAGGCATAAGGCGGGGGGGGGGGAGGCAAAATCGTGCATAGGCTGGAAACAAAACACTCAAAACAATACATCTAGATATATTTTGTCATGGGGTTCATGATTTAGTTCTATTTTGGGCTCATGATTTATTTTTATTGACTTTCTGGAAGATTGGTTTGATGTTATTTTAGTACTGCTCTTTCAAACTGAAATTGACCCCTGTAGGTTTTATTGTGCATGCCTCGACATATCTATTTAAAAACCTGGTTAAATTCAGGGCAGCTTGTGTATTTTGTAAAAGTTTATATGGTTTCATTTTTATACTGTTTGACAGGTGAAAGGGGTTTCCCCCCCCATGGAGTACAGGTAGTCGTCGATTTACAACAGTTTGTTTAGTGACTGTTCAACGTTCCAACAACACTGGAAAAAGTGACTTATGACCATTTTTCACTGTTTGCATCATCCCTATGGTCATTTGATCCCTATGGTCATTTGATCCCTATGGTCATTTGATCCCTATGGTCATTTGATCAAGATTCATATTTATGACGGTTGCAGTATCCCAGGGTCATGCAATCACCTTTTGCGACCTTCTGACAAGCAAAATAAACGGGGAAGCCAGATTCACTTAACAACCATGTTACTAATTTAACCACTGCAGCAATTCACTTAACAACTGTGACAAGAAATGTCATAAAACAGAGCAAAATTCACTTAACAAATGCCTCACTTAACAACAGAAATTTTTGGGTCAATTGTGATTGTAAGTCGAGGACTACCTGCAGAGGTTTAGATTGCTGCTTGAAAAGCACTTATAGGCAGTCCTCAAGTTATGACCACAATTGAGCCCGAAATTTCTGTTGCTAAATGAGTCAGTTCTTAAGTGAGTTTTGCTTCATTTTACGACCTTGTTTGTCCTGGTTGTTAAGTGAAACACTGCAGTTGTTAAGTTAGTAACACAGTTGTTAAGTGAATGTGGCTTCTCCAGTGACTTTGCTGATCAGAAAGTCGCAAAAAGTGATCACATGACCCGGGATGCTGCAACTGCCATAAATGGGAGTCGGTTACGAAGTATCTGATCATGTGATCATGGGGTCCTGCAATGGTCATAGGTGTGAAAAACGGTTATAACTCACTTTTTTCAATGTCATTGTAACTTCGAACGGTCACTAAATGAACTGTTGTAAGTGGAAGACTACCTGTACTTCCCACTCTTCAGGTGTTTGGCTGGAATTATGATTTGATTTAAAATGACAATAAAAAGTAACGGTAAATGTTTCCCTGTCCGGTTGGCCAAGGCTACCATACAAATACAGATAGTTTCAACATACAACAGTTCATTTAGTGACCGTTCAAAGTTACAGTGTCACTGAAAAAAGTGACTTGTGACCATTTTTCACACTTATGACCACTTTTTCCACACTTATGACCATTGCAGCATCCCCATGGTCACGTGATTTACATTTGGATGCTTGACAACTGGTTCCTATTTATGAATCTTGCAGTGTCCCGGGGTCACGGGATCCCCTTTTGCGACCTTCTGACAAGCAAAGTCAATGGGAAGCCAGATGCACTTAACAATGGTCTTACTAATTTAACAACTGCAGAGATTCAGTTAACAACTGTGGCAAGTAAGGTCATAAAATGGGACAAAACTCACTTAACAAATTTCTCATTTAGCAGCATAAATTTTGGGCTACCTATATAAGAACAATTAAAAAGTGAGTCTAAATGCGTATGTAAGTATGTATGTATGTATGTATGTATGTATGTATGTATGTATGTATGAAAACAGATCCAGCTTTGAAAAGATTGACTGCTGGTCTAATCTAGAATGCAATATGGACTGGATTCAGTCTGTTATTAAACCTGGATTTGCTGTTAAACTTGCATTTGGCTTTTACACATTAGATACTGCATTGAGTATCTGGGTGGGTCTGCCTAGGAACTTATGTGCTTTAGAGAATACAGTCTCATTTTGTAAGATAGAGAGTTGTCACTTTTCTCGTCATCAATTCAATTATATATCTATCTATCTATATCTATATCTATATCTATATATGTTACATATTTTTACATAAATAAAGGGAGACTAGTATAGATCTATTTCAAGCTATTTAGCTCTCATCAGCTAGCCACACCCTTATGGGATTAGAACCCGGGCCCCTTGCCTAACAAGGCAAGGGTTTAAACCTCTGAGCCACAGGATTCTTCTCTCTGGAGGGGCCGAAAGGCAAAAAGGAAGCAGTATGCTTCCTCCCATATTTGGGTATACCAGGTGATTTAACAGAGAAGAAAAAAACATATATATATCCTTGTCCCTGGAACATGCAGATAGGGAGAAGAATCCTGTGGCTCAGAGGTTTAATCACTTGCCTTGTTAGGCAAGGGGCCCGGGTTCTAATCCCATAAGGGTGTGGCTAGCTGATGAGAGCTAAATAGCTTGAAATAGATCTATACTAGTCTCCCTTTATTTATGTAAAAAAATATAACATATAGAAACGGACTGTCGTTTGTAAATAACTGTCTGGATGGCCCCTGGAGGGGCCGAAAGGCAAAAAGGAAGCAGTGTGCTTTCTCCCATATTTGGGTTTACCAGGTGATTTAACAGAGAAAGAGACATATATATATCCTTGT
>QLTV01002425.1:754587-767516 GCA_003457575.1 Thermophis baileyi
TATATATATATACACACACACACACACACACACACACACACACACACACACAATATTTATTTATTTATTTATTATTTACTGATTTATATATCAGTAAAAATATGTCACACACACACACACACACACACACACACACACACACACACACACATATGTGACATATTTTTACTTTTATTTTTATAGAAAATAACGGACTGTCGTAAGCAACTGCCTGGATGGCCCCTGGATTGGGGGGGCCGAAAGGCAAAAGGAAACAGTATGCTCCCTCCCATATTTGGGTATAAGTAGAGAATTTTTAAAAAACAAGTGGAAAAAGAACTAAAATAACAAAAACACATATTGTAACAAACATCCCCCAAAATAAGACACACATATATATACATATATATACATATATATATATATGTATATGTATATGTGTATGTGTGTATGTATGTGTGTATATATGTATATATGTATGTATATATATATATCATTATATATATGTATGTATATATGTATATGTTACATATTTTTACTGATAAAATAAAGGGAGACTAGTATAGATCTATTTCAAGCTATTTAGCTCTCATCAGCTAGCCACACCCCTGTTTTTACTGGGATTTGAACCTGGGCAGCTTGCCTTATTAGGCAAGTCATTAGCCTCTTGAGCCACAGGATCTCCTCCCTATCAGCTTTGTTCCAGGGACAAGGATATATATATATGTTTTTTTTTTCTGTTAAATCACCTGGTATACCCAAATATAGGAGGGAGCATATTGCTTCCTTTTTGCCTTTCGGCCCCTCCAGGGGCCATCCAGGCAGTTGCTTATAACGACAGTCCGTTTCTATGTGTTACATATTTTTACTGATAAAATATATATATATGTATATATATGTATGTATACGGTATATATATATTCCATTCTCTTTCCTCCCTCCCTCTCCCTCACCCAGTTGATGCCATTTGCTGCTTTAAAAAAGAAACCTCTACACCAGACTTGGACATTATATGGTTGCCAAGCCACAAGGCCCTTTGAATGTCCCTGTCCAGCCTGCATGAATTATTTTTATTTTGAAGACGATTGCTGTTTTATTTTCAATTTACGTATGTGCATGCTTGCATACCTACACACCTTCACAGCCCTTTTGGTTCAGCCCTCCACAACAGTCCCAGTTTCTAATGTGATCCCTTGGGAAAATTAATTGCCCACCCTTGCTCTGCACATTTTATCCATCTAATTCAGCCCTTGCTGTATTGGCATCCAATGAAGGTTGAATAGGGCCACCACGATTCAAACGAGGAGCCCCCACCCTTATTTATTTATTAATAATTTTTTGTGCCGCCCATCTAATTGATAAGGCGACTCTTACTTCCTCTCCAAATGTAATATGTAACTTGATGTTCAGAATGCAACCAATATTGCTTTCAACCATCTTTCAGGGAACGCTATTTCTGATATGATGCTGCGTTCTGTGATTGCTGCTGAATCAGATAGGAGAGTCTAAATAGGAATTGATAAATGTTTCTGGTGAAATGCTCCTTAACGCATAACTTTACCCTGTTGCAACTGCTCAAAATAGTGCTGATAGCAATACAGTCTTTGTGTTTTTAAAATAGTTCAAACAGGAAATGGCTGTGTTCTTTGGACAAGAGAGAAAGCAGCTACTGGTACTCAAAAAAGAACATTGTGATGCTAAAACTGCATGTTAATCGTTCTTGCAAAAAGGCCTTAGTAGCTAAAATCTGTAGTAAAACATGAAGGGCCTTGCAGATTGCTTTTCCTGAATTGTAGACCTTCTGGGTCTTAAGAAAAAGGTCTTTAGGTGTTTAGGACTTGAGAAAAAGATGTGTATTTGAGATTTATCACAGTGTTGTGATTAATGTATAGAAGTGGTCTTTTGTTTTCCTTTGTGCTCCCATCCATTGGTATGCAATATCCATAAATAAATGTACTTCTTCCTCCCACACCCCCAATATATCTCTTCAGTTTCCTTTCTTCTTCTTCTTTTCAGTTTTTGATTCACTGTGAAGGCACAAGATTTACTGAGCAAAAACATGAAATCAGCATGAAGGTGGCCGAAGCTAAAGGCTTGCCAAAGCTCAAACATCACCTTCTCCCGCGAACCAAAGGATTTGCAATCACCGTCCAATGTTTGAGAAATGTAGGTAAGGAATAACATACCCAACACATCTAAGACACCATTTTAATTGGTGTTTATATGTTTGTAATCAGATGTATGTTTTAGTTAAACTGGCATTTGGAAATGAAGCAAGCTGACATCAACTTTTGATTGCCATGTTCTGAAAAATAGTCCTGTTGAGGGATGATGATATCTAAACCATATCTTCCTTTAAGTCTTTCTTCAAGTCTCACTAATCATATTTAGATAGTCATATCTTGATTAAATTGAGGTGTGAGATTTAGCCACATATAGCTCCAATTCTTTAATTCCTTCCTTTGCAGCAGGAGAAAACAAGCTATGTCCGTGCCTCTTAACAATTATAATTTGCTGCTTTGTTCATTCAATAAGCTGGGACCCACTAGAATTCAAAACAGCGGTCATCAACTGGTGGTCTGCACACCACTGGTGGTCTGTGAGAAAATTTTGGTGGTCCGCAGAAAAATCTGGACATTTGCATTTTTTGTTTTATTATGTTTCCCCGGGACTTATTTTCTTTTAGGCTTGAAAATAGGCACTTGGGCTTTTTTTCGGGGAGATCTTATGTTTTTTGAGGTGCAGGAGGCAGCGAGCGCGATCACCTCATGGCTGCTCGGCCCCTTAACCGCGGCCTGTGGATCAGCTGAGCCAGCGAGGGCCGGGAATTCTTACTTCTACTGTAAGCACATGCTTCCCACAATCATCCTTTTCTCAAGCAGCAGCAGCCAGGAGGGGGGGGGAGCCAATTCCGCCAGGCCGCATGGCTTTCTGCCTCATTGTAGCAGCAGCCTGAGCAACACCTGAGCTCCAGGCCTGGCGGTACGCAAAACGTGGTCATCACCTGCTCCAGAGCCACAAGGTGAGCTGAGGAAGAAAGCGACCCTCGGCTGCAAGGTTGCCTGGCGCGGTGGGCAGGGCTGGGGCTAGCAAGAGTGCACCGGAAACATCTCCAGGCACCCGCCCTCACTGGCTCAGCTGATGCGCAGGCCGCGGTTAAGGGGCCAAGCAGCCATGAAGTGACTGGGGAAGGGAAGGGCTGCTTCCTGTGCTGGCCACGCCCACCCCCTTCACTAGGCCCATTATTTTACAAATGTATTTATCTTTTTAAAAAATTCATATTAGTGGTCCGCGGGATTTAAAATTATGAATTTAGTGGTCCCTGAGGTCCGAAAGGTTGGCGACCGCTGATTCAAAAGATCGGTTTGAAAACCCTCTTCAGCTGAAGTAGACTCCCATAAAGTGTACCAGGATGGTTGGGTTGACATTTGAACCAGTCTATTAAAAAAACATAAAGTTGTCTTTTTATGGCTGGATTAGACTTTGAACTTCTGTTCTATTTTCTTGGAACACAACAAAATCTGGCTATGCCCTCACAGCCTTTTTGTAACCTTGTTTGTATTTGTTACTAAACTATAACAATTATTTTTCCTCTTAACTGCCAAAGCTCCTCATTTTGATAACCTGAGCTTACATGGTGTTCACAGGACCATGAAATGTTTTGAAACCTCTGACAGCCATCACCATGTTTTAATGTGCCCTATTCTACAGTTTCAGCTGTATATGATACTACACTGAACTTCAGAAATAATGAAAATCCAACACTGCTTGGAATTTTACATGGGAAGAAATACCATGCAGATTTATACGTAAGGCAAGTACCTTTTTCTTAATGTCTTTAAAAGGCATAGTGTAATAGTAATCCAAAAGGAACTCTGGTGAAAATGCCTCTGGTGAAAAGGCATTTTGAATTGAGCTCTAAAATTCTTTATAATAATAGAGCTTATTATTATATCTTTATATTAGGAGAGCCAGTTTGGTATAGTGATGAAGGCATCAGACTAGAAACTGGGAGGTTCTGAGTTCTAGTCCTCTGTCTTAGCCCTAGGAAAAAGGCAATAGCAAGCCACTTCTGAAAAACCTTGCCAAGAAAACTGCAGGGACTAATCCAAGCAGTCTGCAAGAATTGGACATGATTGAATAGAAGAAGAAAAAAAGCTTTATATTGAAACACTAATAACCTGTATTTTTTTCCACCCAAATCTTGTTTCTATCAGAGCTTGTTGCAAAAATCAAAACCAGAAGCACACACAGATGACTGATTCAGCTGGATTCAATAACTTCTTTATAAACATAGTAACAGATGAATTTACAATACCATTAGTAGATTATTTCTTCAAGTAAACACAAGCAGGAGTTAGCTTCATTTCAGCAGAGAGTACAAGCACAGAGAGGACAAAGAGCAGAGAGGACGAGTGCAGACACTGAGCCACGCCCAGCCTTAAGCATAAGTTTTCAGTTTCGATTCTCTGCACAGACTCAGATGTGGTTAGCTCCCATTGGCTGACTCAGTTGCTATGCCTATTCATTGGCTAACCTTGTTAACATGGCTCTCCCAGTCATGAATATTCTAACAGGTTCTTACATTCCACCATAAATGAAAGTAAGCAGGGTGGTTATATGGTTTGTTTTTAATTCCTCTCTTCATCCTGCGCTCTCTTCTTCAATATTTCTAGGCGGATTCCATTAGAGGAGGTTCCGGAAGGCGACCAGGAGTGTTCTGATTGGCTTTACAAACTCTATCAAGAAAAGGTTGGTTTATTATTTAACCATTCTTATGATGATCAAGACTTGAGATGGCCCTCCACAACAATCCCAGTCTCTCATGTGGCCCCTTGGGAAAATTAATTGCCCACCCCTGCTCTCGCTGTTCAGTTGTTACGAATTTCCATTCCTGAAATCTGAAAGTGATTGCTTAGTTTTCTTAAAGAGAAGAGCTGATTGAATCTGTACATTTTGCAAATGAGAAAATGGCAATTTGGTGGGTGGAGGAATAATGTATTCAATAGCATCAGGTTTATGTCTTCTGTGGTACCCTCCCTAGAGGAACAGAAACACCAGAAACAGGGAGAGAAATCACACTTCCTGCTTGCGGTGATGAATTTAGCAGATAACCAGCTCTTTCCCATGTTGTTCTGACTAGGATATCTTCCAAGAAGAATACTACAGGACAGGAAGCTATCCAGGGATCCCCATTGTGCTTCCTCGGCGGCCATGGCCTCTCTTGAATGGGCTTTTCTGGGCCTTGTTGCTACTCTATCCTTTATTCAAGCTGGTCATCAACATGGTTAGCAGTGGCTCATACCTGACACTTGCCACTGTAGCCTCTGTCTTGATTGCAGGTGAGTTGTTTCCAGCCCCAAGGCTGCATCTATGATAAAGGCCCTCTTTACAACCCTACCAAAAACTCTGCCCTCAGCATCTAATGTGGATAGATGAATTTGAGTGGGAGGAGTAAGGTTGGGCTTTGGTAACCTCAATTTAACTCTGAAGACAGAGGAGAATTTGGTGATCTAAAATTTCACTGGGCTGTTGTCCTACAGATTACTTGGTTTTTTTCAGAAGTTTACATAACTGCGTTGGAACTGCACTAGGAAATGCTGAGAAAAAAAGGCAGAAAGGAACGTTTAAAGCTAGCAAATTTTTAAATGTGTAGCTTATTGTTTCTCAGATCCATCTAACTTTTCTCTTTCTGATATTTTCTTTCTTTCTTTCTTAAAAGTACCCTTATGGCACCTCAAGGTACCTGGATTTTCCTCCCTGGGATGAAGGGAATAGAGGACAGTGGGAGGTCCACTGCTTCTGGAGCTGGGGTGCCTGGATTGATGTGGCCTTTGGCGATAGGGGGGGATATTTTAGCCCTATGCCCATTATGTATGGTGCCAGACAGGAAACAGGCTGCACTTGGAGTTTGTAGGTCCATTGCCTTATTCTAGTTTCATGTTCCTGTTCCATGAATGTGTGGATGGCCCTGGGGCAGGGGTCCCCAAACTTGGCAACTTTAAGACTTGTGGACTTCAACTCCCAGAATTCTCCAGCCAGCATAGCTGGCTGGAGAATTCTGGGAGTTGAAGTCCACAAGTCTTAAAGTTGCCAAGTTTGGGGACCCCTGCCCTGGGGGGGATGAAGAGATGCTGCCTGGGAAACAACCAAGCGAGAAGGAGGAGCCCCAGTGCTTAATAGTCAGAGAAGGAAACTTAGGAAGAACCCACCCTACTTGCTCAGTTGCTTAGGTGGCAGCGGGAAAGATACACCTTTAGACTTACAAGATGCTGTTAATGTAGCCTTAGAATGAGCTCATCTAATTGTTTCCTGTCTGATTTACAAGGGAGGGCTGACATCAATCTTGCAAGTCTGGAGGTGCAAATCTCCCACTGCCACTTTTAACTGTTTGATCAATTCTCTGCTGAGTCACTCATGCCTTAATCATCTCTTACTGTAATGTGTTCTACATGGGGCTGCCCATGAAAAGTATCCAGAAGCTTCAGCTGGGACAAAATGCAATGGTACAGGCAGTTATATTTACCTCTACGAGACCACATGTTATATCTCTGTTCTGTGAGCTGCATTGGTTGCCAGATTGTTTCTGGGTCCAATTCAAAGTTCTGATTTTGAGCTTGAAAGCCACTCATAGTATGGGGCTGGGTTGCTTGAGGGGCCTTGTCTCCAAAATTACATCTGGCAGAAGACGCATGCTGCGGGTCCCTTCTGTAATGAAACTACATATGGTAAATCCCAGGAGACGTGCCTTCTCTGCCATGGCCCCTACCTTAAGGAACATTCTTCCCTCAAAATTAATTAGCTCCATCCTTTTTGACATTCCTGAAGGCCCTCAACACTTGGTTATATTATGAGGCCTAGGGGTCACAGGGAACCCGAGATATGCTTGGATGGCTCCATTGTTAAGATGGCCATTTTTATTCTCTCTTTGCCTAGGGGTTTGTATATTTGCTTTTTATGCTATTTATTTCTTAATATAGATTTTTTTTCCACATCTGTGGGTTTTTTTAATTTGTATTTTTTATATGATTGTTGTGCACTGTCCAGAGTTGCTTCTGATGAGATGGGAAACTATACAGATTTAACAGATTAACAGTGTTGGAAGGGACCTTGTAGGTCATCTAGTCCAACCCTCCATTCAAGCAGGAGACCCTACACCATTTCTGACAAATGGCAGTCCAATCTCTGCTTGAAAGTTTCAAGTGATGAAGCTCCCACAACTTCCGAAGGCAAGCTGTTCTCACTATTTCTAGGTTGAATCTCTCCTTGATCAGTTTCCATCCATTGTTCCTTGTCTGGCCTTCAGGTGCTTTGGAAAATAGCTTGACCCCTTCCTCTCTGTGGCAGCCCCTCAAGTATTGGAACACTGCTATCATGTCTCCCCTGGTCCTTCTCTTCGCTAGATTGATTGATTGATTGATTGATTGTGCTTAAGAACTGATCTTGCTCAACATTCTACTTTTATTTTGTGGCCAAATTGTTATAAACTGAAAGTGCATCAGCCATTGTCTAGCAAAAGTATATATTGTTTTATTATTGTTCTCATGAATTTCTGGATGGAGCATGAATGACCATAGATGGACAATTGGTTCTGATGATGCTAGTTTCCCATCAGGTAACACCTATGTTTTTCAAGCAATGTTGAATAAGAAACGGTAGGGCTATATGAGTAGAAAAGCAGCAAGTGTATGAGGACAAGTTCTCATTTCCAAATTATCTGGAATATGGTCTTGGAAATCCTCCACTTTGTTGTCTTTCCCTCTAGTGTTTCTCAACCCTGCTATTGGGAGAATTTTGGGAATTGAGATCCACACATCTTTAAAGTTATTAAGACAGAGAAACATTGCTTATATATAAGCTGTAGGTTTCTCACAGCCTCTTCTTCATCTAAAGCAGGAGAACTATCATTATGGAAAGCAAAATCCTTAGATAAGATCTACCTCTTACTTCACTACTTCTTGCTGAACTTAATGATCAAATGTGCACTTTCGGAAACTCTACAAAGTACTACAACAAATGATGGACAGCCCGAAACTGCAGCAAAATAGATGGTTTCTTCTTTTATTATGTGTGGAATTCCTTGTTGATCATCAGAGCTATGCATGAATTTTGGATAGTGCTACTAATTAAAGCAAACACGTCTATTCAGGCTCATGTCAAAGTCTGAAATAAAGAATTGGCTGCTTTAATTAGTAGGGATTCTGTGCTTCTATCAGGTCCCCAGCACTTCTTCCAAATATTGATTAAGGCATTTAAAACTTAACTTGAATGCTATATGCCAAACATTAAACATAGTTGATTTTTGTATCGGTTATAGAATTGAATGGGTAATTGGAGTGGATGGAGGAAAACTGAAGCAGAGCCTTCAGAATCATGCCGTGGTTTTGCTGGTGTCATTGGTTTACAGTTCTTCCCTTGGGCCCCTTTACCATCTTCAGGGCTTCGAGGATGCATATTCTCTCTCTTTCTCTCACTTTGTATACCCATTTTTTTTCCGAAGTCTGTTTTATTTCTGTTGCATGACAATATTTTAATAATAAATATCTTTGGTTTATGGGACGTGGTGGCTCAGTGGCTAAGACGCTGAGCTTGTCAATCAGAAAGATCAGCGGTTCGAATCCCTAGCGCCGCGTAACGGAGTGAGCTCCCGTTACTTGTCCCAGCTTCTGCCAACCTAGCAGTTCGAAAGCATGTAAAAAAAATGCAAGTAGAAAAATAGGGACCACCTTTGGTGGGAAGGTAACAGCGTTCTGTGCGCCTTCGGCATTTAGTCATGAGGGCCACATGACCACGGAGACGTCTTTGGACAGCGCTGGCTCTTCGGCTTTGAAACGGAGATGAGCACCGCCACCTAGAGTCAGGAACGACTAGCACATATGTGTGAGGGGAACCTTTACCTTTACCTTTGGTTTGTCTCTCATGAAGTCAACCATTGCAAATATCCAGGTAATGTAATGTGATTTGGCACTAACCTGACAGTACAGATAGTCCTCGACTTACAACACTTCATTTAGTGACTGTTCAAAGTTACAATGGCACTGAAAAAAGTGACTTATGACTATTTTTCACAGTCACAACCTTTGAAGCATTCCCATGATCATGTGATCCAAATTCAGACGCTTGGCAACTGATTCATATTTATGACGGTTGCAGTGTCCTGGGATCATGTGATCCCCTTTTGCGACCTTCTGGCAAGCAAAGTCAATGGGGAATCCAAGATTCACTTAACAACCAGGTTACTAACTTACTAACTGAAGTGATTCAGTTAACAACTGTGGCAAGGAAGGTCATAAAATGGGGCAAAACTCACTTAACAGATGTCTCACTTAATAACATAAATTTTTGGCTCAATTGTGGTCATAAGTCAAGGACTACCTGTATTTTCTATATCCCAAATTTTCTTTTTCTAGATTAAGAGACAGAAGGGGGCATTACAATAATTTGGGGCTGTCAGAAAAAAAAGATCCTCTCTATAGTTTATATAATCTGGTCCCTGCAAACTCTACTGTGATTTCTGTACATAGTTTTACACCTGATTCAAAGTCTGAAATGACTGCATCAAAGTAACCTACATTCAGCACTAGTTTTATACATTGACCAATTTATGCCTATGTATTTAGGATGCAGGAGATAGTGTTTTCTGTCTATTATTTTTTTCATTGGTTTATTTGATCAAGGTTAAAATAGATAATTGTTATCTCTGGTAACCCTAAATGGACTTTTGCTGACCAGGACTGAACAAGGTGGCTTTAAGAAATTGTTTATAGATAAGAGATGGAACATAGGAAGAAGATAGTTTGTTATATTTAAGAGAAGTTGATAAGACGCTAAATTATTAAAATTGTTTATACTTGTGATGCCAGGGAAGTCATTTCTTTATATATTTTCTTTTTCTTTGCTATATTCTTATTTTTCTTTTCTGCACTTTCTATTTTTTCTTTTTAATTTTTTAAATTTTTTTAGTTGTATTAGTTTTTATATTTTTAATAAAGTTTCTGTTTAGCCCCATCAGCCTAACATGCTTTTTAAGGATAAGTGGAACCAGTATCAGAGCTTTCATTTCTGCAGAGTACATATCACTATGTTCATATGTGGAGTGTAAAATAAATAGGTTTTCTCCCTACAGGCAGTTCCTGAAAATTGAACCGGGTATTCACCATTTAAGGTGTTTGGAGTAAGAAATGGCAAAGATTGATGTGAGATAGTGCAGAGGAATACTTGCATGCAGGCAGGGCTTATTTACATACAATTATCTGTGTGTCTCCCCCCCTCCCCCTAAATTGTATTGTGGGTATGTTGGCCAACTCAGATTAGCCAACTCAGTTGCTACAAGCATATGCCACAACTCTAAGGATTGTCTACTCATCCTACTACATAACTAGGGTCTTGACCCACATGTTCAAGGCAAGGAATTTGGAGGATACTTTCATCAAAACAGGTGCACTATTAGTCAGCTTCATACTGACTAAATGAAATGAATCAGTCTTTGTATATGGAAATAAGAGAAAGGAAGTTTTGCACCATATTTGTTCCATGACACAGAGGTGTTGTGATTATTATTGTATCTCTCCAAAGGTTTACATCCTGTCCTCCTCTTCGCCCCCTTCCATTAAGAGATGGAGCAGAAATTCTTACATTTTTGATGCAACATTGCATCAGCAGCAAAAGTTTGATTGCTTCCTGAACTATCTGTCAGAAAGAGCTTTGCTCTTTTTTAAAGAAGGAAATCATGATGTTTGTTTTCAATATTTAATGGTAAGAGGAACTTAAAATGTTATGAAATGTTTCCAACGTAAACATTTAACAGACAAGAGAATGAGCTGATCTTAAAAAAAATAAACACAGAAAATAATGAGAGATTAAAACTGCATGACCACAACTACTGTATGGCTAATGTAATGGGAGAGGCTGCACCCACCGATTTTTGTGATGGAAAGGATATTAAGAATATTATTCATTTTGTAATCATCCAGGCTAAATTTTAAGATTGATTTCCTAAAACAGAGAACCCAACATTTGAAAGGAAAATCATTATGGGTTACAGTGAAACATCACAAGAATTCTGACTCTGGTTGCATGCATGGCAGCATGTTTTTTGCATGCAGTTTATTTGAAACCATTATAAAAATGTTGACTTTTTAAACTTTCAAGCAAGTGCAGATTTTAATCACTGAATCTTTGCACATAGCATAAATATCACAATAAATATAAAAGCTATTTTATGTGAACCAGATGAGTCTGCTGCAAAATAGACACAGAAATATCAGAGGCAGTTAACAAATACTTTAATTTCAATAAAAATTATTACTGTTTTGAAAGCTGGAAATATCTAGTTACTTACTCATATCATACTATGAAAAAATGTGTATGATGATAGTAAATCTGGTTACCATAATCTAGCATCGTCAAACCCATTTATTACAAATTTCTGCTGGCTTTCCTTATTTAATTCAAAGAAGCTCTTAAACACTATGCCAGTTAATTGATTTTGAGATTACATTTTTAATGTTCCTAATGTTCCATAATTTTTATTATCTGGAATGGTTAAAATACTAATAGTTCATCATAACATGATGGAAACAATTAAAAAAGGATAATAGCAAACATTATCACCAGTCTTCTTTTCTCCAAAATGGAGACATTATTTGCTAAACTAAATCAGCATAAGACAACTTTAGCCCTGGTGGATAGGAGTATTTTAATATAAGCTATTATATTATATAATTAATAAATACTGAATACATTCTGCAGATTATTGGTAAACCTGTTGAATGTTATCACTGTCAATTACTAGCCAATAGAATGTCAGGTGAATCTTTAAGATTGGAACTAATTTGATGATAGAATAGAAGAAGTAATTTTAAGAAATGAACTTATATGTAGTATTATTTCAACTCTGCAACCCAAATTATTTTCTGAAAACTATTAAGATGACCAGTTAGTTAAAATTGTTAGCATAATGTGAAAGAAGCTATTGTAACAATGTTTTAAACAGAGGTGCAAAATACTATTACACTGTCTTGAAGCAGCAATGTGTGCACGTTAGTACAATTTTCTTCGTTCGATATAAGGAAACCATCTTTAATGCACATGCATCCCAAAGTAGCATTGAAGTCCAGATGTTGAATTACACCATGGTAGATGGTTAAAAGATAATCTGAGACTTATATCTCACCTGATTCTTCTGGAGGAGTAATTTGCATAAGCTATTTGAATTCCAGAGATTCGGTTCTGAAAAATCATCTTGCTTTGGGAAGCCAAGAGTTGAATAAAGTTGGACTTGGCCTCATTATGGTCTTTAAGAAATACTTTATTGTGACAGCGGATATGCAACGTGTTGCCCTAATGAAGGGCATTTGTCATTTGGTTTGAGCACATACATTACATAAAGGACATTTGAGGTTACATTGATTTAAATAAAGTCCTGCATAGACAAATGTTCTCTTCTGTTTTTAGCTAATTTGTATCACTCCACTTAGTAGTATCTAGCAGAACAGTGGCCATTTGAGAGATCCGGTGTGGTGGTGTGGTTAAGATGTTCACCTAGATTAGGACAAGGAGATCTAGATTCAAGACTTTCCTTAGACACGGCAGTTCAACAAATCAATCTCTTGCTCTTGTACAATCCTACCACTCTCATCGTGTAAAGAATGAGCAGAATGCCTGTCCAGTTGAGCTCCTGAAGGAAAGACAGAATATAAATCTTAAGACATTTCCATTGCTTCTGTGACCGATAAGTGTTTTGGTTTCTTAGGGCCTTCTTTGCTATTATGTCAGTAGATTTTCAATTTGAGCTCTTCTAGATGATGTGCTAGGTTCAAAAAGTAGATGAGGGAGGTTATAAAGTTGCTTTTTGTACATTAATAGAAGTTATTCCTCTCTTCAGCCACAAAGGCATTATGAGGAATTTAACCACTGGGGTGTGGTGGGGTGGGGGGGGTGGGTGGTGG
>QLTV01002425.1:767664-785914 GCA_003457575.1 Thermophis baileyi
CTTGCCTACAAGTCTAAATTCTAAAAAATGTGACATAAAAAGAGACAAAAAAGGCAAAGGATGAGCTTGGGATATTCAAAATAATAGTACATAATAATCAGTTGGAGAAAATACAGGAAGAGCATCTTGATGAACATTGTAGAAAGGTACTTTGGAACACACAGGGGTGCATACATAGTACTTATCTGCAACTTCTTAAAACGAATATATCTTTGCCTGGAGGTCAATGCTACAACTATACAGGGCAGCTGTGCAATCCTGATAAAGGACACGGTTGTGGAGAGATGCTACGCTACTGTCTCATGCACTGTAAAGTGTCTCCTTGCCTTTAAATCTGGAGTGCTGCACAATTGTGGTAAACATGGAATGTTTCACAAGAATTTACAAGAAACCATCCAGCAGAGGGAGAACTTCGTCCATTAGAAGAGTTAGGATAATAACTGATTCTTTCTTTATTCGTGTCAGAAGCACCTTCAAATTGTAGACCTATAAATGTTCAACGTTGAGCATATAAAATAAGTATAAAATAGGTCATAGAAATATAGTACCTATAAAAGTCTGTAAAATAAAAAGGATTAAAACTAAATGACATTCACCCAATATCAGGCCACATCAACAGCATTTTCTCTCACCAGCATGAGGTTTTCTTCTGCACATGTTGAAGGACATTATATGCACCGTAGCATATGTGAAGTGGATTGTTGTTCTGCACATTCAGACAAAGTATCCTCTATAGGGAAGCCCCATATACAATTGATGGACGAAGTCTCTGAATGGTGCAGTGCTAGTGGCTGCTATCACAACGTCAAGTATATTTGTTTCCTCTGATGTTTATTTTCCATAGTTTTCAATTTCCAGGTAAATGCCAGTATATTAGCCTTATTAAGCTGCTGTTCAAAAATATAGAATTCTGAGCTTGGTTGTTTTCTGGCAGACGTTTCATTGCCCACACGAGGTGAATTCAGTGGTGAATGAAACATCTGCCAAAAAACAAAACAAAAACCCAAGCTCAGAGAGCACCAAGGACCCCTCCTATCAACCCTGAGCTACAGATATTCTCCTTTATTAATACAGAATTCATCTAGTTCAATTTCAGCTGTACATGAAATCGGCTAATTATTAGAAGCATTATGACCACATTGCACAGAAATCGGTCATATATTTAAGATATTTTGAGATGCGTTCTTTACCTTGCACTTTATCTTGCACACCTGTCTCATACACACAGTTTTATAAACTATTTCCTTCCCTTCCCTCTTCCTTATCTATTTGCAGCAAGAATTAAAATGGATTCTGGATTAGTAACATAATTGAATAGAAAGTACAAATAGGCCTTGCTTATTAACAGTAGTTGGGACTGGAAACTTGTTACTGAGTGTCCTGGTCTCTAGCAAAATAATTTTGTGACTTACAGTCTCACTCCAGAGGTGGTATTCAGCCGGTTCGGATCGGTTCGCCCGAACCGGTAGTGGAAATCGCGGCTGGGCCCGCCCCCCCCCGCCCCTATGTTGTGCTATTTAGGCACGTTTTTGAGGCCGGGCGCATGTGCGGAAGGCGCGCACGAGCAAAGCGCATGCAGAGAAGGCCGGGCGCATGCGTGGAAGGCGCACGGTGAACCGGTGGTAACAAAATGTGAAACCCACCGCTGTCTCACTCCCACCATTAAACAATCATTGTGGACATTAAGCGAGACATTACATCTCAATTAATGGCTTGTGATTTCACTTCTGCATTCTCCCTTAATTCTGCTTGTTGGAAGCCGGTTGTGAAGCTCACAAATGACAATTATGTGACAGCAGGATGCTGCGATTGTTGTAAATGTGCGAGGATCCAAATGACGATCACATGACTGCAGGATATTGTAGTGACTAAATGGAAGGAGTGGTCACAAAGCAGGTTTTCCCCCAATCCTTGTAACTTGAAATGGCTGTTAAACAGGGCAGTCAGTAAATGAAGACCAGTCCCATACCCTTTAAAAATGAGGCTGTACCTAATACTAGAGTATGGATTCTTTTCAATAATTTCTGCAAGTCAGCTCAAAGCAATGTCTTTTATATAAGTGGATGAGCATGCAGTTTCAATTGAACGGTGCATGCGTTCCTGCGCATGTTTCCTTTCTCTTTCTCTCTTTCTTTCTCTCTCCTCCTTTCTAGGCCTCTGCTAGGAGTCTAATGGTTAAGAACCTTGAAGAAGGCTAGACGCCAGTAAGTGAAATTGTTTGAGCTGACCCAGGACTGAGTATCTCACTCAGGTCCATTAGAATAACAGAGATGGGATGAGATATTGTGAAAACTGAACTTACAGTACTATTGTCTCGCTCTTGGTTATTACTGAGGTTACACTTGAACAGAAAACAGTAATTTCCTTATATTACCATAGCTGTATTTTCTACAACAAAGTTGACTTGAATTTATACGAATTGCATGTAAAAATGGAGGAGACCAGTTGTTACATTTTTATGTCAACCTGAAACTTTGCATGGACTACCGCTACCACAGAGTACCTTTTCCATTTAGGACATGGCTTAATGGCCAGTAATAATCACAGAAAGCTGTTGTCATATACAATCATATTATATATCTTATATTAGTCAGATTCTTGGATTACCCTAGGTGGAGCTGCTGAGTGTCTTCACCAAATGATGCATTTGGTGGTTGGTTATTCTGCTTTGGAAGTGTGATTATATGATTATTTAATAGCCTGTTGCAAAACTGTTAAGCTCAGATCAATCAGTCTTTCTAGTATCACAATGAACTTTCTGTACACAGTCCATACTATTCTGTAGCAAGTGAATATATATTTGGGGTGGAGGAATGATGCTCTCAATTATTTGCTCTCTGCAAATAATATTTTATTCGATTGATTCATTGCTGTTGAATTTAAATGCTGTCAAAACGCTTGACAACCATTTTATGCTGTAAGAGACATTGCTGCTACCATCACTGAGGGAGAAGAGTTTTAGAAGTTAACTTACAATATCCTTGCAATTATAGGATGCAAAATTGTCTGACTAGGTTGTGGGAGGGTCATGCTTTTAGAAGTCATTAAATATCAAAGGTTACAGGCTAGTCACAACATTGTCCGGAAATAAGCCCTTTGATGTTCAGGAGACTTTTGAACGATACATATAGCATTATTTTAATGCCCCAGAACTAGCCAGTTAGAAGGAGATGACCAGGCTGAGCCCAAGGCCTGGGTCAAGTACATTGTCAGTCTGGAGTCACTACACCCCCAAAAGAGACCCACGTCCACCCCCCCCCAGTCCATTGACTCTTATCTGGCACCAATTTGCCTTGACCATTAGTAGATCAGATTCTTATATATAGGTTGCATGGAATAAACTCTTCAGTGCTTTCTGAATTCTGTCCTGGCTTCTGGTTTCCTGATACCACCAATCAGGTTTGAAATCAGGTTTTTTTTTTTTAAAAAAATAATTCTTCATTAGAGAAATTGCTGTATTGTTTTAACCAATTAACACACAAAAACCATTTCCTGTAAGGGATATATAAATGATTTCAAATTAGTGATATAGCTTTAAGGAGATAAAATGGACAGTACCGTACAGTTGAACAAAGTATCTGACAATCATCAGTGTGTGTTTTTGTGCCTACCTTTTCTCCTGGAATATTTTTAAAACTAGAGGAAAAGCATTTGTTTCTAGCATGATATCCCAAAGGCTGAATAATTCTCTTTCTTTGCATAACATGGCAGACTACTAATAGTGCAATATAAAGTTTGTATATGCTCATATATGAGAGCGAACTTGCAATTAGTTTTCTCCTTACTTCGCTGTGTTTAACACCAGATATCCTCTTTTTAAAAAATTTCAGTTTCAGTTGGTGTTCGATGGATGATAGGAGTAACAGAAATTAACAAAGGCTCAACTTATGGCAACCATGGACACAAGGAGAAGCAAAAGTGAAATCTCCAGAGACTGCTTCATACCCAAAGGGAACAAGCTTGTGAACTGCTGTGCACATCTGTCTTCAATCATGAAGACCAGGAATCTGTTAGAGAGAGCTCATGCCTTCACTGAAGTCACGTCTGTTCTCTATCCATCTCCTCCCCTGCTCCAGCTGGCAACAAGAGTCAATATTCTGCAATTTATTTTATTTTTTTTTCTATAGTTTTCTTTAATTCAGATTTTCCAGAGAAACCAGTTTTTTTTAATTAAGGAAGAGAAAATATGCATAGTATAGGAAGGAAGCAAATGAATGAGTTAATATTCTTTTTTCCCCCGAATAAATCTTTAATGGATTAAAATATGAAATAAAATTTACTTTCCTATAAGATGACCAAAATGAGTATTTTATATATTTAACTAAGAAAGTAAAAAATATTTTACTTTGTTCTTTTTAGTCTGGTGGCCTATTTCCCAATTGTGACCAATAAGCTGCCTCTGGAAAGTCCAGAGGCTTGTTATGAAGTCTATTCCAAATGTGTTTTAATTAGTTTAGTTTCACTTCTAATATTTTTGTGGAAGTAATTGTTTTAACCAATGAGTGATTCTTGAGTAGTACTTTCACTGAGCTACTTAGCACTATCCAAATATTTATCCTCTGGCCAGCCTGATAAAAATAAGACGACTTTCCTCTTAACATTTGTTTTCAGTTTGCCAAGACACTTGTATTACCAGTTTGTTTTCAATTCACTTCAGAAAGTGAAGTGAATGTATTTCTCTTTTATTTTGCAATCCCATTTTTTTTATTTGCACTTGTTTAATTCCTTTGCAGACTTGGCTCCAAGTATTCATTCTCAATCCTTTATTATATTCGGAAAGGTTTAACAATTCCAGTCACAATTACATATCCTAAAGAAATCTATTTCTTGCGTTCTTCTACTGTAAAAAACAATTTTACTTTTTTTTTTTTGCTGCTTGTTCTTCAATCATTATGAATCTGCCTCTTTAATCCCAAGTTTTTAGTGAAGGTAAAAGCTGTTTGAAAGTCCATTTATAGAAATATCCAGCACAATGCAGTTATTCATACATCCACTTTCCCAAGCAACTCAAAACATTAGTGAGAGAAGTTATTTCTATATAAATTCTTATTCACTAAAATTTATTTTCTATATGCACAGTATTACCTTTAATACTACTTTCCAAATTAGACAGTAAATTACATGGCCTGTCTTTTCTAGAATCACATTTAATTTTAAATACAGGTGTTACATTGGCTGTATTCCAAGTATATAGATATTGATCATGAAAATTATATTAGAATATTGACAATATTTATCTCAGCTTGGATAGTACTCTGGCCCCTTTGATATATAGATCTGCACTCCTGCTATAATGTCTCCCTGTGGAGTTTATCATATTCTAATAATATATTACACCAGACTCTAATGTAGATTCTTTGATTTAGACCAAATAAATCTGCAAACTCTTGCTATTTTCATTTGTAAACAAAAGTTTATAGTTCTGTGGCTTAAGTTACAAACCAACTTTTATACTATAATGGTTTGTTTAGCATTCTAAAATCCATTGTTTGAGGTAGACTGTTTTTAGTACCGTGTTTAGTACCTGAAAATAAGCCCTCCCCCGAAAATAAGCCCTCCCCGAAAATATTTAAACGCATGCGCAGCCGGTCCCTGCCATTTCCTCTGGTTAAGGTTAGGGAGACAGAGATGGAAATCAGGTAAGACGGCAAGAGGAGTCCCGTCTTGCTTCACGCACCCCAAAATAATAAGACCTCCCCGAAAATAAAGCCAAGCGCTTTTTTCGGGGTTCAAAAAAATATAAGAGAGGGTCTTATTTTTGTGGAAACATGGTAGTTAGTGACCCAATGTCCCAACCATTTAAAAATACTCAGTGAACCTGTTAGTAAGGACCAAATCCAAGATAACAGAGCCATCCTTGTACTTTTGAAAGAAAATTATCAGCAACACAAGAATTTAGCTGATATATTTGGCAGAATGAGTCTTGTTAGCAGATATCTGGACAGTTGAAACCTTTCATCAAAACCATTTCAATTTTTCTGAAATGTCAATCTTGCTTTACCTCTTCTGACAGCTTTGATGATTTATAGCAGACTCCAAGCAACAGATTCTTTTGGTTAACTTGCCCTTTTATCTGAGCCCAGTTGCTTTCAACATGTATGTTACCATTAATCCAGTGGACCTGTATGCAGGTAAGTTCATTCCTGATATACAGGTAGTCCTCAACTTACAACAGTTCATTTGACCGTTTGAAGATACAACGGCACTGAAAAAAATGACTTATGGCTGTTTTTCACACTTACGACCACTGCAGCTTCTCCACAGTCATGTTATCAAAACGCTTGGCAATATATAGACTCATATATATGATGGTTGCAGTGTCCCAGGATGATGTGATCACCTTTTGCAAGGTTCTGACGAGCAAAGTCAGTGAGGAAGTTAGATTCACTATACAGTTGTATTACTAACTTAAATTGTAGTGATTCACAACTGTGGCAAGAAAGGTCATAAAACTCACTTACCAAGTGTCTCAGCAACAGAAATTTTGGGTTCAATTGTAGTCATAAGTCAAGGACTACTTGTAGTATGGAGACATTTAAGATAATGTATTAAAATTCCCTCGTTGAGTTTTTCTTTTCCATTATGCTAAACTAGTGATTTCAAAACACTTCACTTTACTGGTGCATTCAATCCATTATTTACCAATCTATTTATTACTCTAATGATTCCTCTTATATTTACCACTTTTCAAAGTTCACTTGCAAAAAGGATCTCTTGTTGAACTTTTCTTTTTTTCAATGGATAATATTGATCAGAATACCAACTGGATCCTCCTGCCCAGTGTTGTTTTTGATGTATTTCTTGGAAACACAAAATTTCTTCCATGTACAACAGGATTACTTTATTTTACAAGGCTGTCTTATTCCTGCTTAATTTCTTTCAACTTCCAGAACCAAATGAAATGCAAAACACTGAGTATAATGTAAGCAAAATTAAACATTTAATTTTGCTTCACTGACAAGCATTGCTCTCAGTCTAAAAAAGTGAACTGACCCTAGATGCCATGTTTTAATCAACTTTTAACCCAAATGTCACCGTAATATCCAAATGCCAAAGATGATTATATCCCACAGTAAACCTCAACCAACTTATGTGTTGTAATGGGGCAAATGTTCTGGATTTGAGGATTCTGTTACGAATGCCTCCGTATAGCTTGATTGTTGCTAAAATAGCAGTATACTTAGATGTAAAGTTGTAAATGTATTTTTCAACACATCATTAACAAAATAGAAGGGTGCTGAGAAATCAGTGCTAAATATAAGCATACTATATCAAGGGTGACGCATGCATGTGTTTTTAAAAGAACTGTAAATATGGATATTGTACAGGGAGAAGCCACATCTGATTTAAACAAGTACAGGAGTTAAAAAGCAAAGATTAAAATTTAGCAATTCAGTTGTCTGTGTGAGAGAACTGCGAACATTACGTTTAAGCCCTTATAATGGTAGCCAAATGTGCATGAATTGAATTAGAATCTTCTTTGCTAGACTTTTGCTTTGATAATCATATGCAACTTAGCTATTCTTAGCCGATAACCACTTTTCTCTATGAGATGAATTTAGTACTTGGTATTTGGTCAAGGAAATGAACCACTGAACTATTTAAAGGAATTATTTATAGAAGCTTCATTACACTTGCAACTATGAATTTTGGTTTGGTGAGCTACCATAGTAATAGTAGGGAATTAAAACCACAGCCTGATATGTCACTGAAGACTATAACTGCAGATGAGCGACATAACTGATTCCTACATCAGTTACATCTGAAGATCTGGATTCACAATTCAATTGAGCTTTGGTGGCAAGATATAAGCATAACTTTGAGCAATAGTAAAGGTGCTACTTACCTTCCCAAAAATTATTAAAAGCCTATCCAAACTATAGCTCAAATAGCTACACCGTTGAAACACAAGTGCAACCCTCACATAAGACTCCTGAGAGTGATAAAGCCATTTAAGTATCAGCTTCAAACAAAATAGGAAACAAAAGACTTCCTAAAATAAACCATTTATTGAGAAAAAGCTTTTAAATTTCTTCAATCAACGTCTGCATAACAAATCAAGCTGGCCAATAAAAAACAGAAACAAAAAAACAAACAAAAAAAAAAACAGAAAAGTAGAAGTTCACAGTCACTCAACAAACAGGAGATTAAAAATAAGGTTCAGACTGCCTGATATAACACTAACTTTGTTTTTGAACCTAAAAGTTCAAAAATCCTACATATTAACATTACAGTTCTCAGTCATCTGAGAAACAGAGAAAGGACAAAAATAAGTTCATGGTCCATTATACAGTAGTAATGGCACTTCCACTGAAACATGCAGCTTCTTTAAACTCATGGGGGCTGCCAGGGGAACAACAGGTGCCAAGGGAAACGAACAGCAGCAGCAGTAAAAGTGACGCCTGTCACTTGTGCAGTCTTCAGTCATGTTAGGCCTTGAGTCATATCCTGTGTCTCAACACAGTCCAAATGTAAATATTACATATAGTAGTGATTCAAAAATACTTCACCCGAGTACAGGCAACCATGTGCATAGGTTTATTCTTCATCTGTGCACACCTGGTGGTAACAAGGAGAGAGCAGATAATTAGCCCCATTAGACTTTTCTTTTAAAGGTATGCTGCTCCTTCCCTGACAGTGACTCCTCAGATGAGGTATCTCTACACTGCAGTTCAGGTAAGATCTGCTGTAACTACTATGTAGACAAAATTATATCATTCTTTTCAAGAGAAGTGATTGATCCTCCAAACTGTGAAAACTGCATGAATGATGCTATTGGATAGTGTTTCCCAACCTTGGCCATTTCTAGATGTAAGGACTTCAACTCCCAGAATTCCACTGCCAGCATGGCCACCGATAAGAAATCTGGCAGTTGAAGTCAACAAGTATTGAAGGTTGCCAAGGTTGGATACCCCTGGATTAAGCCAAATATCGCACTTTGGAATTATGCTGATCTGGATTCCAGCCAATGCCCTTCATGCCCTCACCCATCCACCTCCAGCATCTTATGGCCGCTGAGCACATCTGGTTAGGGTTAGGATAATTAAAGATGCTTAGCCCGGCAAAGAAACTGTATGCTCTCCCAAATGTGCCCCCATCTCAATTTTGTGCCTTGTGCCTTTACCCAATGCACACAAAGCCTAATCATTTGGAATTTGCCAACAGGGGAAAACTCTGCAAATGCAAGCAATGCCTTTATCTCCCAGTTAGTTAGGGGTTCTGTACTACTGAATTATTTATGCTGTTTCAGTTCTTCTGATGACTCTAAAAGAAGAAAAATGTGTAGTAATTGCTTATGAAGACTAGAACTAAAATCCACAAGCTTTTTTAATTTAAACAGTTACTCTTGTGTAATAAGACACCCACCCCCCCCATGTTAATTCTTTTTCCAAATATTGAATATAATTCTTTTCCTTTACTATTCTTTGATTCATGGTCCATCTTGGTAAAAAACCCCCCCCCCCCCCCCCCCCCCGAGTTACTAATAAGAATAGTCAAGCTTCACTAACCTTGACAAACGAATGATCGAGGAGCTGGCTAGCTGTCCATCTCATCTTTGGATCACTCTCCAGGCAATGAGAAAGGAAACCTTTTCCTTCTGGACTTATCTTTTCAGGAATCGGAGGCTTATGACCCATTCCTACCCTGTACATGATCTGAAAGTTGTGTTCAAATTCATGCCAGGGTCTCTGTAACAAAGCAGGAATATCTAGGTTGAGAAATTGAATTTTCTCACTGACTAGACAATGTATACATTGTGGTGAGTTAGTTGATGCATTTCTTCTTTGATAACAATAAGCTTTGATAAGCATAACAAATAACCCTGAGTATAAAGATTCACAAATAAGCACATGGAATGGGAGACAATTCCAATCAATGGGCAAGATTTAGCTATCTCTCTATTCCATTAATATATTTAAGAACCAAGCAATGCAGCAAACAATGTTCCCAATGCAGCTCTTATACCAGTTGGACTTTATTTACAATGTTGGCTTATCTGAAATCTGGAAACTAGCTTACTCCCTATTTGGAGATAGCAGAAGTCTGTGAAGACTTCCTGAAGTCTTTAACTATGCTCAAAAAGATAAACGAACTAAATGATGTTGCAAGGACAAGATTCTGTCGTACTTCAACTTTAATAAATACGATTCTATGCAGTTGAATAGTTCTTTTTATTAAGCTGAGGAGAGTACGCTCAGCTTTTCAGTCAAAATTAATTCTTCTCTTGCCAGTGACTTTTGACCGAGCAAAGTTCAAGTTATTTAATTTCCCCGAAATCCAATAATGGCATGTTTTAGATCATCCACAGGGCACCCTCAGTAACTAAACTGATTGAATGTCGTATAGGAGACTTACCTTCCCTGTGACCATTTCAATCACAACACATCCAAGGCTCCAGATGTCTGCTGCTCGCCCGTGGCCTTCTCCTTTAGCTCTAGTAATCACTTCAGGAGCCATGTACGCTTTGAAAAAAACACAAGGGATCACATCACTTTATGCAACAAAAGGAACAGGAGGCTTCACAACAAAAGGATTTGTCCGAGAAACCAAAGCAAGATCAGTTGTAAGCTACCCATCTGTGCTACTAAGTACAAAGCAGAACCTTCAGCTATTCTACGTGAACTTAACGTAGACACTGTCGTTTACTTTAGAAGCATTTTCACAAATCTTATTATGCCTTTCCAAGACACCTTCTCTTTAAGAAAGAGCTACAGGTGTCCCACTCATTCCAGTGCAAGGGAAATATTTTCACACAGAGTTTTATCTCTCTAGTACAAAGCTAGAAGTTAATATTGTAAAGCCTTAGTAGTGCACAGCTACTTGGATCCAAATGAAGAAAAGCAGCTTTTGAGTATGATGTGGATGTGGTTCACTACCCAAGTCCGGGCTTTCTTTGAGAATCCCTGCTTTTTTCCCCCCCTCGCTCAATGCACAGCAATCATGCCGTCCCAGGAAAATGCACATTTGATCTGAACCATCAACAAGGTGCAATAAGGCCATCATACCCAGTTACCGTCTCCATAACGCATAAGCCTATTTTTCTAACACTGCACACAGCTTTAGTGAGAGCAAGGAAAAGTTGGGGTTTAAGAACTGGCTTGCAGGTGCACCAAGTGGATGCATAGCCTTTCCAAAACATCTTTTCTGTTCTGCATCCAAACAGGTGCACATCCCTATAAAAATCTCTTTGCATAATAGCAAAGGTAATAACAACAGGTGATATTGATGAGCACTTCACTGACATGCAGAGTTTGGACAATCCTGACAATGCAATCTGAAGATTTGATTTTTGATTTAGATTTACAGCTGTGTAGTGACACTGATATTCCAGAAGGTGGCGGGACTTTAAGCAATGTTGATCAATCTTGAAAACCTAAACAGTAGCTAAGCCAGTACTTGGAATGGAGGATGGATACTTTTGTTGTAGATCAGAACTTAACATTCTCATAATAAAATCAAGGCATGAAGTCAATAGCATACAGTAGAGAATCTCAATGGCCACTAGACGGTGTTATATACAGAGATTTCGTTGTACGTTCTTCCTTACCGGCAGTTCCCAGAGTACTATTCACCTCTCCAGGCATTGTCTGGGTATTATTCTTTAATTTTACCGAGCAGCCAAAATCTCCCAGCTTTATCAATCCTGATGATGTAAGAAAGATGTTTGCTCCTAAAAGCCAAAATAAATAAATGAATGAATGAATGAATAAGATTTCATAATTAAACATTGGAGAAGATTTTAGCTCCAAATTGCTTCAGAACAATCAGGCTCAACTATAAATGTACATGCATTATAAATATCTGGACAGTTAATACAGGTAGTCCTCGACTTACAACAGTTCGTTTAGTGACTGTTCGAAGTTACGATGCCACTGAAAAAAAGTGACATGACCATTTTTCACACTTACGACCATTGCAGCATCCCCATGGTCACGTGAGCAAAATTCAGATGCTTGGCAACTGACTCGCATTTATGACGGTTGCAGTGTCCTAGAGCCAAGCAGAGTCAATGGGGAAACCAGATTCACTTCACAACCGTGTTATTAATTTAACATCTGCAGCGATTCACTTAACAAATGTGGCAAAACTCACTTAACAAATTTCTCACTTAGCAACATAAGTTTTGGGCACAATTGTGGTCGTAAGTTGCGGACTACCTGTATTCTTCCTTACAAATTCCTATAAATATCTTGCGTGCAATCAAGGATGGGGGAATCACACGTTTCCTTTGATTCATTTATCTGAATCTTATTTCTGATGCAGCATTCCTGCATTCTCCAAATAAAAGATGGGGGTCTTTCGTTTTATATCCCTTTCATGATCTCTAAGCACAAGGAAGAGTCGGGAAGAAAAACTCTCAGTCGTCTGCGTAATTCCTGATCCCACAAGACTGATAGCAGTTGTTCCTATTTTTCTACTCCAGCTGAAGCTCTGAAAGGGAGGAAGAGCTTCCATCTGCAGGATGCCTCCTAAGTGCATTGCTATGGAGACTGAAAACGGTCTTCAAGAGACGGAGAAGCAGAAACTGAGCAGCATTCAGGCAGGTCTATCTCACTGCTTCAGCTAATGGTGAAAAACAACCATTAACATCATGTAGTCAAGCATAACTGCCTGCTGCTTCTACTCCCTAAACAATCTCCTAAACGTCAGCATGTAATATTTTCTTTTGTGAATGCTGATGTAATTATTGTTGTAATGTGTCACCATTTGTGTCTTGATAAGTGGTTTCATTTATCAGCAAAGCATGGTCACAGTCCAAAGGCACCCTTCAGATTCAGTGGGAAGCGTCAACATTTTTCTGTTATTTCCTAATAACCTTCTCTTCTCTTTATCTATAAATATTGATCAAAGGTACAATGAGCCATCAATTCTGGCTGGCAAGCAAGCAAGCAAGCCTCTCTTAAAACATCCAACTGTGGAGAAGAGGAACTGGGAAAGGCTGAAAATCATGCAGCATGTTATTTGATTGGTTTCTAAAATGCATATTACCTACATTTGGCTTTAAACAAAAGTCTGTTGGGCAGTCCAAAGTAAAAGAGAAATCTAAATAAATCTCTACCTTTAATATCTCGATGCACTATGCCATGTTCGTGCAACACATTGATGGCGGTTGTGATCTGCTTGGTGTAGAGTCTAATAACATGCTCCTGGAGGCCCAGCCTTGACACTTCTTCCAGGGTCCCCTCGTCACAATATTCCATGAAGATGTACATTTCTTCCTGTAATTGAGGTGCAAAGAAGTTTAAGAAGTGGACATCCTCACTAGGTAGAATGCAGTTCTTTGTTTATAGGCATGGTCCAATAAGCTCTGAATGTGAAATATGAGAACTACTTTGGTGTAGTGGTTCAAGACACTGGACTAGAAGCCAGGAGTTCTTAGTTCTCCTTTAGACACACATGCTTCCCAGTTGCTCACTCGCAACCCTAGACAAGGAAAAACTGTGCTCTACCAACACACACTTGGCAGGTTACACTCCATAATCTTCAATAAAGAAGGCTTCGTCTTGCAATGATTATATTAGAGCAGGGGTGTCAAACTCAAGGCCCAGGGGCCAGCTCCGGCCCGCAGGGTGCTTAGATCTGGCCCGCGGGGCCAGTCTGGAAACAGCGAAGAACCAGCCTGCAGTGCCTCTGCCAGCGAAAACGGAGGTCGGGAGGGCTGTGTGCGGCCCTCCTCAGCTCCATTTTTGCTGGCAGAGGGATGCAGGAGGCCGTCGCAGATGAAAATGGAGTTCGCGAGAGCTGTGAACAGCACTCCCAAACTCCGTTTTTGCTGGCAGAGGGTTGCAGGAGGCCGTCGCAGCCAAAAACGGAGCTCGGGAGCCAGTTTTCGCTAGCAGAGCACATGGGCCACCACAGGCGCCCCCAACACAAGTGACATAGAGCTGGCCACGCCCACCCCGGCCCCCCAAGGTCAAACACAACCCTGATGCGGCCCTCAATGAAATCGAGTTTGACACCCCTGTATTAGAGTGTGCGACAGAGTCCAAAAGCTTTTTTAACCAACAGTCCATTGTGCATACAGTAGCATATAGTAGGAAAGAGAACAAATCTTTGCTATGATGGGCAACAAACATGGTTGCAGCAAATTACTCATATAATTCAAATAATTTACTAGATGTCTAACTATAGTAAGGGTTTTACATGCTTTTTAGTGCTGTACTTTGTTCTTTTTCAAATTAGCAGCCTTTTTTTTTTCTTTTCAAATTTCAGCCAAAGGTAGAAAAGAGAATCAAGTCTATTTCATCAGCTATCCTAAGAGAAGAGGCCTCTCTTCTACTTGAAACAAAGCTAGTTTTTCAGGCTATGCAAACTCTTTTTATGTTTGGTAATTAAAAGAGGGACCAATGTCCAAGGTAATTTTTTTTCTTTTTCCTTCCGTCTCCTTTTCCTTGAACATAATTTTGTTATACTATTAAAAACAACTAGCATTGGCCATGTACTGTATTTTATTGCATCTTATGAGTTGATATCCATAAGCTAGTTTTTCTCTATTACAAATTGTAAAACAATTACAATAAAAAATACAAACTAAAACAAATTAAAAGAAAAATAAAATACAGAAAGTGCAGAAAATATTTTTTTTACTATAAGAATATAGTAAAGAAAAAAAGCAATCCATAAAGAAATGGCTTCTCCTTTCATCACAAGCAAAAACAATTTTAGTAATCTGTCAACTTCTCTTAAAATACAATAAACAATAGCCCATCTTTTTATCTAAAAGCAGAATGTAAAACTTCATCATTTCAGTCCTGAACAACTAAAATGTATTAAGGGTTACAAGAGATGACACTATAACTATTTAACCTTGATCAAATTAATCAACTTTATATTATTTCCTTTTACTTTTAACAATCTTGATCTTTAATCTCTTCAAATGTCCTAGAATTTTATTTCTTTTCATTTTTTCTTTGTCCCTTCTCATCACCATTTTTTTTTCAAAGCTTAAACAAGTCTCTTTTGTAAATATAATATAGGAAAATAATCCAAATCACTTTTTTGCTTTGTTATTTGTATTTCTCTTTTAATTAAACATTAGCTGGTTTCATTTGTATATCCATGCAGCATCTTTTTACATATCATTCTTATAGCCCGTCATTTTTAAATCCATTTTCACATTAGTTTCAGTTTAGCTGACCGCAGTTTCAGCAAGATGGCTATTGTCCTGTTTTTAGTTTCAAATACTGACTCAAACATAGGTTCCATGGTAATTCACTGTTTACTCAAGATCAAAGAGATAATGGTCAAAGCATGCAAACAAAAACAGAGTCTCTGATTGATGCTTGCCTGAATGATTAGCTTTTTAACAGCAGTGTGCAGAAGTATAGTCCAAAATCAGTCCAAGATTCAAAAAGCCAGGTTAGGATTGTCAGCCAGCCCAGGGCACAGAATTTCACAAGCAGAATCCAACCAAATTGTCATGCAAGAGCCGGAGATCAGTGGTTTGTTTCCAGTACAGGAGCATGGGTCAGGTCTGCCTCTTAAATCAGATTGCAGGCACTTGCAAGATTTACTCCCTTGCTTGACAAGAAGCCTCATAGAATGTTTTTGCTCTGCTCTCCTATCTTCACTAGGTGCAAGGGCTGGGAGGCCTTACATTATCCTCATTTGACTGCTCCAGCTGTCCAGGTGGTGTTTGGTCAATCAGCCTCATGTAATTCCTGGCCTGGTGTCTCCTGAATCCCATTCCATGGATTCAGTTGGAAGAGCTTTTTCAGATTCAGAATCTTGAGTCCTGGGCTAAGGTAGCTATTCCCTCATCTCCTCGAGCTTGAAACCTGCCACAGTCAGTCTTGTGGACTCCTCGAGGAACAACTGCATGGAGAATTTATGGGCAATTTCAAGCTCGCCCCTGTCCAAAGAAGGATTACAAAGAGTCGGTCTACTTGCCGGCTCTTTTATTCCACTGTAGTTGTAGGCTCCACTATTACCAAAATAATCTTCAGTTTGCCATTTCTTCCCTGCAAGTCCCAATACAAAAACCAATTATAGAAAGGCCAAACAGAATCCTTTTTTGTCTTCACTGTTCTCCAGTTTTAACTGGGAACCATTTCAATTTCTAATAATTTTGAAAGGAAGAAAGGTAACATGAATATATAAACTACATCTGGATTTTCCCTCTCTTCAGCTAGTAATACCTTTGGGATAGAGAAATTACAATGATGAAGGTTAAGAGATCAACTCTTAACTATATCCACTGCTCTTTGTTGGAAAATTGGACCGTGCTTCTCACACGTTTAATTTGCTTCCTAAATAGCAAGTGTGATCCTGGAACAATCTACATATACTTACTTCCACAAACAAAATGAAACACAGATTGAGTCCACATCTTAAAAACACAAAGCAAGACCAACATTCCCGTATACTCTTATTAACTAAAACAATTTTAATTTATACTCTATGTAAACTGCAAAAGTCAGTGACCATCGTCTCCTTACCCTATGAAGTTCTACACCAAAGTAGCGGACCAGATTAGGATGCTTAATGCCTTCAAAAATTTTCAATTCATCTGCAGTTTCTTTTATCGTTTTGTGATCGTTGGGTTGAAATCTTATCTGCAAAAAGACATTATATTTCATGTGTTGCAAACCAAGCTAATAGGAAAAAAAGACTAGAGAAAAGCAATACTGAAACCACATAGAGATCTGTTTATTATCACACAGAATGAGTAAGAACAATAACAGATCTGTACAGATAATACAGAAATCTCTTCGCTTCTATTCTACTCTTAATATACTATCTAGGGCAAGTAACAAAAGTTTAAAATCTGTTAAAAATATAATCAAACAGGGGCTACAGACCCTTGCAGAATATTTACCAGTCAGCAAACAAGAGCTAACCATCCATATTTCTTCATACAGCAACTTATTAAATAATGCTACTAGAGCTACTGAGAAGCCCCCTATCTTGTCATTTTTTCCCATGCTTTCATTCTATGTTGAATACAATGGGATGCCTCTCCTTCTGGTACTAAGAAGTAGATATGTTGGTAGGAAAAAGGCATTCTCTCACAGTAAATAACTTAATTTAAAAAGCTGCCATTTGAATAATTAAATAAATTGCACAAACAAAAAAATATAAACATATAAAATTGTTTTACAAGCACATTGCTTACTTCTTTCATTGCCATCAATTCACCAGTGTCAACGCTGATACAGGTATAAACTTTCCCATATTGGCCTTCTCCTGCAGAATTGTAATTTAAAAAAGAGATCTAAGCAATCTGAAAATATTTTTTTATTTCTTCTCAGTATAAGTCAGTCATATATCATTTTGTGCAGAATATTTACACAAATATATGTGTGGATTCTTTTGTTAGGTGGCTTGAATGCTTTAGGAATGAACAATCTAATTAACGCACAGGCATTTAAACAGAAAGTGTTTTAAATACACACATACAGTACACAGACCAGAATATCATATATGATAGCTGTTTTGAAGAGCGCATATTAACACCATCACCTACCCTGTTTCCCCCAAAATAAGACATCCCCTGATAATAAGCCCAATCGGGCTTTTGAGTGCATGGCGGTAGCTCCTGACCTATTCCATCCAATTCCAAAGCTACCGTGTTTCCCCGAAAATAAGACATGTCCCGATAATAAGCCCAACAGGGCTTTTCGGGATATGCGTTGAAATAAGCCCCCCCCCCGAAAATAAGGCCCCCCCATCCGGGGAAAGGGGGGGCATGCCGGGAGGCGCTCTTTTTGCGGCGGGCACTCTTTTGGCCGGGAGAGCGAGAGCAAGCGAGAGGCGGGTGCACGCACACCCCACGAGACTGCCTCAGCTCCTCTGGGCTCTGCCTCTGCCAGCGTTTTGAAGCGCTCCTGCCTGCGATGGGGCGGCGGGGCAGGCATCGAGGCTCCCCTTCTCTTCCTCGGAGGCAGGAGCGTGTTTGAAAACGCTGCCATAGGCAGAGCCCAGAGGAGCCGAGGCAGTCCCGCGGGGTGGGCATGCACCCCCCCTCCCTCTCTCTCCCCGCCGAGAGTGCCCGAGACTGGCTCGGCTCCTCTGGGCTCTGCCTCTGGCAGTGTTTTCAAACGCGCTCCTGCCTCCAAGGAAGAGGAGGGGAGCCTCGATCCCTGCCTCGCCGCCCCATCGCAGGCAGGAGCGCTTCAAAACGCTGGCAGAGGCAGAGCCCAGAGGAGCCGAGGCAGTACCGCGGGGTGTGCATGCATCAACCTCCCAGCCAAGAGTGCCCACTGCTAAAAAGCAGCTCCTGGCCGGGAGAGAACGAGAGAGAGAGCAA
>QLTV01002425.1:787569-810349 GCA_003457575.1 Thermophis baileyi
AGAGTTTGGAAGAGACAAGCGCGTGCCCGGCTGCTTCTGCCGCTGAGCCCGGCTAGAAGTTTGACTGTGAGCTTGGCTTCCTCAGGCAGCCCGCGAGAGTTTCTTCTCCCTCCCGCTTCGCTCGAGAGCCGGAGGCGGAGGAGGGTCAGTGGACACAACACCGAGGAACACAACGGAGGTACAAGTCCCAGGTAGGGCACGTCTCGCGGCCCGCCACGTTTGACTGTGAGCTTGGCTTCCGCAGGCAGCCCACGAGTTTCTTCTCCCTCCCGCTTCGAGCCGGAGGCGGAGGAGGGTCAGTGGACACAACACCGAGGAACACAACGGAGGTACAAGTCCCAGGTAGGGCACGTCTCGCGGCCCGCCCCGCCCAGCCCGACCTGCCACCCCCAAATTGCGCCCCTCCGCGAGACGCGCGTCCTACCTGACACTTGTAGCTCCGTCACGTTCCTCGGTATTGTGTCCAGAGAAGCTCATTGTAAAAGAAAACTTCTCGCGAGTTCGAGAAGTTTGATTGAACTCGCGAGAAGTTTTCTTTTACCATGGGCTTCTCTGGACACAACGCCAAGGAACGTGACGGAGCTACAAGTCCCAGGTAGGACGCACGTCTCGCGGCCCAACATGTTCCACCTGCCAGAAATGAGTCTCTGTGAGACTCGTCATGCCACCGCCGCTGCCTCGTGAAGCAGGACTCTGCAAGGCCTGTTGTGCCCTTGCATGCACCAATGGCAGAAGGACCCCAGCTGTGCCAGTATGACGAAGTTTGCGGCAGTCCTGCAGTTCGTACATGCAACGCCACAACAACCAAAATAAAAACCCCCCCACCCGATAATAAGGCCGAGGCCATATATAGAAAATCAAAAAAATATAAGCCCCTGTCTTATTTTCGGGGAAACACGGTAATAATTTCTAGATAAAATATATGTCATTTAACCCTAAGTACCTCTCTTTACACAGTTGCATTACAGAACAGATTTTACTTCTAAAACACCTGCAATAACTTACAGAATATTCTGGATTTAGCATGCTTTAATCCATCATGGCTTTTTAAACAAACCAGAAATTATAAATGCACAAGTTGACAAAAGCAAAGTCCTTGAGCCAGGTAAAAATTAAATATGCAAGAAGACACATGCATGACATTTCTGGGTTAAAAGCATAAATGTAACTCCCTCCATTAACTGAAATATCTAGCGGTAGCTCCCTAGAAACTTACCAATTTTGTTTCCTCTCTGCCACTTAAAAGTGACCTTTCTTAAGCCTACATGCATGACGTTATCATAGGATTTGGGCGTGTCACAAACTTGGCCAATGATGTTTTTCCGTCTCATTTCCCGGTACCTCTTTTCTTCAAACAGCTGGACAGATTTCTGAACTGCTTCCATAGGTCCCTGCCTGGAAGCAGTGTCTAGAAACAAATAGAATAGGCAAAAGCATTGATTATGAATGAACTGCAGTGATTTACCTACACCATTAAAGCAGTATGAAAACTATTAGAGAGGCAAGACTAGTGAATGGTCCAAATATTCTAAAGGTTTAGAATAAAAAAGTCAATAATTAGACTTTATTTTATTAAAGGTATATATTTAGAATATTTATAACATAATTACTTCTCCTTCCTCCCTCTCCTCACTCCCCAGTGGTTCAAATTCATATATACATTCAGCTGTAAAAACTGGGCATGCAGCCACGGTTCTTAGATTACTTTCTCCCCCCTTAGCAGGATAGAAGGAGTTTGATTTACTACATCATCCTCATCATAGTTGGAATGGACCTTGGAGGTTTACTAGTATAACCCTCTGCTTAAGCAGGAGAACTTATATTATTTCAGACAAATGGCTGTCCAGTCTCTTCTTAAAAGCACCCAGTGATTGTTGCCTTTGTTCCACTGGTTGATGTTCTCACTGCTAGAAAGTTTCTCCTTAATTCCAGGCTGCTTCTCTCCTTCATTAGTTTCCATCCATTGTTTCTTATCCTGCCTTCTGATGCTTTGGAAAATAAATCAACCCCGTCTTCTTTATGGCAGCCCCTTAAATATTGGAACCTAGCTATCAGGCCACCCCTAGTCCTTCTTTTCACTAGACTAGCCATACCTAATTCCTACAACTGTTCTTCTTTCCACAAGGTATTGCATCTGGGTGTTTTTATTCCCCCATGTTACATCTCTGCATGTCTGTGTCTATGCCTGCACTGGGAAACACGGGTAGGCTGCATAATCCCACTTTAGGCACATGATTAGGAGGCAGAAGCAAGAAAGGCTTAGAATGGAGCAGCAACCAACATTGTCTGGTGATTGTGCCTCCTATATGCATTCAGGGATTATTTCCCCCCCACACCAGACCACAATCTAACACACTGGCCCAATGCAGGATGGTTGATTCAATTTCCTAATCCAGGTAGGTGAGTGAGTGGGTGGGTGGGTGGGTGGGTGAGTGAGTGAGTGAGTGAGCAAAGTCACCTAGCCATCTTATGCCTAAGGGGTAATTAAAACCTGGGTCTCTCTGCTCCTAGTCCTTCACCTAAACCACTATACCATACTGGTTTCCAAATACATGTATGTATGTGGATATATTTGTACTGAACAAAGGTGACAAGCTCCATGGACAGTTACTAGCAAGAAGAATGTAGGAACTGACACTGATTTAATCTTTACTTTTACTTTACTTTTTACTTTTATTTGCATTTCTATGCCGCCCAACTCCCAAGGGACTCTTTATATCCCATATAACAGGGCCAGGGCCGTCTAGATGGTTTTGAACTTGCATCTGTCATCACTGGCCGTGTTACTCTTGTTATCTGGAAATAACATCTGAGGGCAAAGGCTTCCTAGTCTATATTGAAACTATTTAGAATATGGATAAATATAAGGATATGCTTGAAGGAGGAAATAAAAGAACAAGCTTGATTTGTTCAAGAACCAATAATATGAATATAGTTGGATGCAACAGTAAGAAAAATAACCTTTGAGAGAAATACTAAATTATAGCTACTATGAAAGGGCAGTTTGAAAAATATTTCTTGCCAAAATAACAAACTCTTTTTACCACCTTTGGTCTGATTGATAAGAGTCCGAAGCTCCCAACTTCTTCGGGCTGTTCCACTTGTATCCCCTTTTGGATAAGATGGCTCTGTGGAAAAAAAAGAGATGCTGTTAAGAAATGTATGGCACACACACATACACAAAAAAGAGCCAACAACTGATTTCTTACCCTTTGATCAGCAGCTTTTAAGAATTGCTGCTTATGTTAAGATGAGAGTGAAGGCTATTACGAGTGTGTGGTGCTATCCCATACAAAATTTAATAGATTCAGCAAAACAAACTGTCTTGTTTTGAATAACTGAATCTTGATTTACATAAGAAATAAAATAATTGGTTTACATTTCGTGCTTGAATAATCATATCAAATTACTTAAAGGTTCATACAAATGTTAAGATGAGAGTGAAGGCTATTATGAGTGTGTGAACAGGGCTCCCTAACTACAGATACTATTCACATATATATGAATCGAGTACTTACAGTTATGATCAGCATAAGCATTGGGCCCCTCGTGTCCTATTCTTTATCCTAAAGCAGGGGTGGGAAACTATGGCCCTTTTATGACTTGTGGACTTCAACTCCCAGAATTCCTGAGCCAGCCATGCTCAGTCCACAAGTCATAAAAGGGCCATAGTTCCCCACCTCTATTCTAAAGACAGTAGGTTAGATGTGGAGAAACAGTCAAGGAAGAAGCATCCCCTACTCCTCCTATACACTAGGACCAATTTTCCCACCCATGACAAAGATAAGTTCTCAAGGATCAGCAGATCCTCAGGTACAGCCTGTATACCCCATCATGCCCTGCTGATGGAAGGCAGTTATTTGAAATTTATAGTGGAAGCATGCTACAGCTCACACAAGGCATTTTTGATTCCACTGCAATAGTTTAAAATGAATACTCTGGGGAAAAAAATGGAAACATTCCATTTAATAGTATATGTAAAAATAGACCGGTGCAGAAGAAAATAATGAAGTGAAGAACTAGAAAGCTTCACTTCAAAAAGGAAAGTGAAGAGCAAAATAATTGAAATAAATGAAGACCGTTCTGTTCATTAAGTGCAACAGAGTGGAGCTTGGAAATGTTGTATTTAATGGAGCACATTAAATATAAGAAAAAGCCATAAAGACTAGTGAAGGATAACTTAACTATACGAAGTACTCTTCTTCTTTGTATAAGAAATGGAGTTTGAATGTTCATACCCTGACTAAAGAATACAGGTGATCCTCGACTTACAACCACAATTGAGCCCAAATTTCTGTTGCTAAGCAAGACAATTGTGGAGTGAATTTTGCCCAATTTTACAACTTTTCTTGCCACAACTGTTAAATGAATCACTGCAGTTGTTAGGTTAAGAGCACGGTTGTTAAGTGAATCTGGCTTCCCCATTGACTTCGGTTGACACAGGGTCACAAAAGGTGATCCCATGACCCCGGGACACTGCAACCATCATAAATATGAACCAGTTGTCAAGCATTCAGATTTTGTTCACGTGACCATAGCAACAGCAATAGCACTTATATACCGCTTCATAGTGCTTTACAGCCCTCTCTAAGCGGTTTTCAGAGTCAGCCTCTTGCCCCCAACAATCTGGCTCCTCATTTTACCGACTTCGGAAGGATGGAAGGCTGAGTCAACCTTGAGCCGGTGAGGGATACTGCAACAGTTGTAAGTGTGAAAAATATTCATAACTCACTTTTTTCAGTGCCATTGTAACTTTGAACGGTCACTAAACAAAGTGTTGTAAGTGGAGGACTATCTGCATTCAAGCTAAAACCCAAAGGGCATCTTAACATAGAAGCTGCTTTTTTAAATTAAAAAGTGCTGAAAGAAAACGAGTGCTAATTTTTGCAACAAGAAACTACTTGAAGTACTTTCACTACTTCACTTCCAGGAAAAAAGTGACTGCTATCCCTGCCTGGGCCAAGAGCTCATCTGCTTGCTTAAAGAACTGAGAGAGCAGTCCTAAAAGAAGCAAAATAGATTTTAAAAACCAATTTGGTGATATCTGGTGAACAGTGGACCATTACCCAATATTAAAAATGCCTTTATTTATTTATTTGAAGCTATTAGGCTCAATTGGATATTTAGGGCTAATGCGCTCATAACCCCTAAGAAATTCAAGCAACTGTGCCTAATTATCCCATACAGAATTTAATAGGTTCAGCAAAACAAAGTCTTGTTTTGAATAACTGAATCTTGATTTACATAAGAAATAAAATAATTGGTTTACATTTCGTGCTTGAATAGTCATATCAAATTACTTGAAGGTTCATACAAAAATACAAGTTATCCAACCACGGGCAATTTTCTAGATTATATTTAAGTTAGATAATTTATTATACATTTAGGTTATCATTTTCCTATATTTGTATGATTCCCCCAAAACTGTGCCTTCTAGCTGTACTGGACTATAATTTCTATCATACTTATGTAGTACATAAGTACGTAGTACATCCATCGGCATGGTAGATGGGTATGTAGTATTTCAAAACAGCTGGAGGCCATGAAGTTATGAAGGGTTAGCACAAAGAAACACCAGATGAACCAGATTCATATATGAAATTCTGGCAACTCCAAAAGCATACGAATATTTTTGGTTCATATTAATCCCTTTAAATGAAAACAAGAAATTCTTATATAAGAAATTCAGTGAGGGCACACCTTTCAACCTATTTCTCCACTATATTGTACTGTTGCAATTACCCAGTTTTCTGTAAACCTGTGAAAAAGGAAAGCCAAAGATAGTAACCAAGCATCTCTTTTTCTCCCTCTCTGGAGACGATGCAAATATGCCAAGATTTTAGAAAAGGTGGGTAGTATTGTTGTCTGCCACACCAAAAATATGTGTTTGAGGTCTTCCAAATCTGCACCTTATTGGAATTTATGTATACAGTAAATTGCAGGAAAGGCTCTTCCATTCCTTTAAAGTCCATGACTGCAATTTGCTTTATAAATATGTTTCGCCTGTATATTTATATGCAGAAAGATAAATGATGCAACAGATGAAACAAAGGTAACTTAATGTCTATGGAGATTCTCAGTCATCCGGGTCATGGTTGTCCCAAGGGTGCTTTTTCAAGAGGCAACTGGACTTTCTGGTTTTTCTTTGAAGTCGTTTCACTTCTCATCCAAGGAGCTTCTTCAGCTCTGACTGGATGGTGGAGATATGGAAGCTTCTATTCCCCACCATCCAGTCAGAGCTGAAGAAGCTTTTTGGATGAGAAGCGAAACATCTTCAAAGAAAAACCAGACAGTCCAGTTGCCTCTTGAAAAAGCAACTTTGGGACAAAGTTCAACTACTTACTGTCTTAAAGAGGATGCTCTTTGAGTGACGGGTTCCTAGTGAATGCTTTCCTTGGGAATTTTTCTTTAATGTCCCAAAGATGCTTTCTTTCAAAAGGCAACTGGACTTTCTTGTTTTGCTTGAAGATGTTTTGCTTTTCATCTGAGAAGCTTCCTCAGTTCTGACTGAATGGTGGAGAACGGAAAGATTTCTATTCCTTGCAGATGTTCAGTGAGGCAAAACAAGAAAGTCCACTTGCCTTTTGAAAGAAAACACCTTTGGGACAACCATGACCTTCACAACTGAGAATCCCCATAGACATTTAATTTAGTGTGTTTACCACTAAGTTTGTAGCAATCTTCTCAACACCAGCCCATACATATCCCAGAAAGACTATCTCCTAGGGAAACCTATTTCAAACATTCTTTTCCACCAGCTAATTAACTCTTCCACCCTCAAACTTATAGATCCTCAAGCGATTTTATTTGTGGTCAGATAGTTGTTATAGCTATTGTCATAGCTACCAATGTTGAAGTTTAGGCAGCTTCAAATGAAAGTGCCATACAAATAAATTTCAAGACTGGAATTAATAACAAAAAGCCATTCTAAATGTTTTTAAAATCTGACTCTATATTATCAAAATCTCCATAATTATATCAGAGTAAGGATACCAAACTAAAAGTTAAGCAGAAGCCTTACCAGGATATGATAAATATATTTTAGGGGAAATAGTATTCATATACAATCATCATTATAATAGCACCTTCTCGTTCTTCTGTGGGACTTGAATGTCGGCTTAGTGATCTAAACTGTAGTTCAGCAGCAATTGAAGCCAGGCGATCATTTTCAGGAACACTGGAGCCTCTGTTTTTTTTAAACAACAAAAAAAATGCAGCTGTTTTATTGATCAGGACTTTTCTCCCCTCATTTCTGAAGTGGCAAGAAACTGAAAATGCAAGTAAGAACACAGCCATGGCTGGTTGTGTTAACCAAAGCTATAGTTTAAAAAGCAAGCTAAATACGTATAGCAGGGATGAAATTCAAAATTTTTCCCTACCGGTTCTGTGGGCGTGGCAGGGGAAGGATACTGCAAAATCTCCATTCCCTCCCCACTCCAGGGGAAGGATACTACAAAATCCCCATTTCCTCCCCACTCCTGGGGGAAGAATATTGCAAAATCTCCATTCCCACCCCACTCTGGGGCCAGCCAGAGGTGGTATTTGCCGGTTCTCTGAACTACTCAAAATTTCTGCTACCGATTCTCCAGAACCTGTCAGAACCTGCTGAATTTCACCTCTGACGTATAGTATATTCCCATATAACTGTATCCATTATCCTGAATAAAGGGCCTTTTAAAAAAAAACTGCTACTTTTTTTTAAACAAATATTGCTTTTAATGTTAAGAGTCAATGAAACTAAATGCAAAAAGAGCCAGCATATACCAATGTAAACATTAAGTTGCACTACGTGTGATAAAAAAACCACCAATAATCTCCTAAGAAATTGGTGACTAAAATCTTTGGCATTACCATAGGCCAGCTTTTTGAAAAGAGTTTTAATTGACAGATACACAAACTGCAGTTTTAGGAAATGGAATGGTAAAGCATTGGTTTTACTACCAGTTTGCAAGTGCATGTATATAACACTATGTTTATGTGGTCCTGGGTCATATCTCAAATGTGTTTATATCTATGCATTTGTGCTGGCTGTATCATTGGTCTAATTTCATAGGACTTGAATCACAGGTGGTACTACACAAATGCAGAAAGGGTAGAGAAAATGAACGGCATGCATTAAAGAGAATGCAATAATTCAAACTTTTTTAAAAAAATAAAATAAAATAAAACATGCATTATCAAAAATGTAGTTGAACATGCACTTCGTAGAAATGTCTTTAAGAATTTCACACCCTGAATGGAAACAAGTCAGTCATGGGGAACACACAATGGAACCAAGAGGAACTACTGGGGTCTAGGTGCACACATGGTTTGTATGAGTGGCATGAACAAGCATGAGTCTGCTACACTGGGGAGTGGGGCTACCTGAGGTCATTTGCACTGCTGACGGGTTTTGGCTGAGTTGAGTCACTCCCAACAGGAGTGGGGCGACTGAAAGCAGGGCTGCAATGGTTCCGTACATCACATGGGATATTCCTTGTGCTGCAGTGAGAAGAAAAGCTTCAGGGGAAAAAGAAAAAAAAAAAGCTCTGGCTCCCACTTTAAAATGATTTAAAAAAAAAAAAAAGTAAGATGACTCAAAACGGCAGCCTGGAAACCAAAATCTTGTAAAAAGTTATAAAGCTTGGCTTCTAACCCACGAGAAAGATTTCTGAACATGAAGTGCTGAAGGCAAAATTGAAAGAAAGAAAGAAAGAAAGAAAGAAAGAAAGAAAGAAAGAAAGAAAGAAAGAAAGAAAGAAAGAAAGAAAGAAAGAAAGAAAGAAAGAAAGAAAGAAAGAAAGAAAGAAAGGGTAACAAAGATCATGGGCCACTTCAGACGTCAGTTGGTTTTTAATTTATGGATGTGTATTCAACTAACAACAGGAAAACATGGTCCTTACGTAGTTGCATTCAACTAAGTTTCATTAAAACAAAACATGGAAGCCTCCATGTCATAGACAAATCCACACGTTTATTTTTAAGAAACAGAAGACAATGTGATACCACCAAAGCTTATCTTCTGCATCTCAGTTCCTTGGCAATCTTTTAAAAGTGGGCATTTTTAGTAAATTTTAGTAAACAGCATAAGACGCGTGTTCTCTTGGCCTCATTAAAAATGTAGTCTGGTAGACTGATCTGAGGGACAGCCTTCTTTTCTTGATCACCTCAAGACTGAGCATTCAGAAAGGAAGGAAAGACGGCTGCAGAAATGGTAACACAGATCTAGGTTATGTATAGGAGTAGAAAAAGGAAGAATTGCTTCCTTCTGATTGCCTTGCAGACCTTGTACCATGGAGAAACAAAAAAGCAATGATATAAAGTGTTCTTTAATTTAAAAATCAGCAAAGGGAGAGGAAGAACTAAATTACTTATTCAGCTTGTCATTCAGCAATGTCAAAGGTGCAATTCCATTACAGACAGGCATGCTGCACACACTACACAGAAGAGCAGGTCCTTACCAAGGTTGGAGAGAAAGTTGTGTTTTTACCCCAGGAGTGCAAAGACTGTGCTTCAATGTAGAAGGGGAGGAAGGATAGCTAGAGGATAATATTGCTGGAACTGCTTTAAAAACTTCATTTTTTTTATTCCATAAGTTAATAAAAGTTTGGGATAAGGTTTTACATACCTGAACCCTTCAGGTGTTGGGATGATGAGGTGAGGATTTGGGGGATCACTATGGCATCGAGGTACTTTCACAGGGCGAGGGCTATTCCGATGAATAGCTGCAAGCAAAAAGAGAAGAACACTTGTGTGGGAACAGGGAGCATCACATCACACCTTAAATCGTTGAATTATAATAACTTTGTCAAAAATGAGAGAATGCACTGGAATTCACTGATTTTGTAACTGTTTTTAAATAGTTCATGGTTTTGTCTTCAAACGTGTCTACCAAACTACTAAAATGAACTTTAATAATCCAGTCAGCTCAAAATAAATAGGCTAGTAAACTGAGCAGCAAAAACAGAGTAATTTATATTGAAGTCACCAGAAAAAAAGAAGCAGGGAAAAGTAAAAAGTTACCTAAGTCACAAGCCAATTCCAACCTTGATGAGTTGGTTAATATGTCTTCAGGGCTACAAAGACATAACCAAGAAGTCTTCTAGGCAACAACCCAGAAGTGATTTGCTTACATGGTTACAAGCCCAGACAAGATTGGCCAGCTGCTGCTACCTGCTATTTAACTTGCCTGTAGGCATAATTTTCACAATTAACCTGGATTGGTTTGAACCAACTCACTTTTCAGGCCCATCTTTGATGAACAAATGCATTTTAATATTACAGGTAATCCTCACCGGACTGGCAATACAGTCATTAAGCGAAGTGGTTGCTAAGTGAAACCATGACTGTGCTTATGATCTTAATTCAGCTTTTCTTTGCCTTTACAAGGGTCGTAAATGGAAAGATTGGTTATAAAGTTGCCTTTTTAATCACTGTTGTAACTTTGAACAGTTGCTAAATGAGGTAATCACTAAACGAGGACTACTTGTAATGGAATAGTTCTTTTCTATAGCCATATAGACGCAGCCGTGCTGTCATGTTTCAACGTAAGCAACTCATTTCCTTCAGAGAAAGCTACACCCAGTTGAGAAATACACGCTGCAGTCTGCAGATGAGATTCCAGGTTTAACCATACAGGCTTGTACCCCAAGGAAATCAATCAGCAGAATGGTATCAATTTTTTTCCTCCTTGTCAACTATAACAGGAGAATGATGGGTAGTTTGCCAGTCTCTTGGAATGTTGTAATAGACAGTCATTGGGTCATACTTAAGTTGGTAAGGCATAATGTACACAACTCAAAATTAAGGACTCTCAGATAGGACCCTGTGAAAGAAATGCATAGAGGTAGCTAAATATCTGGTTTTTGGTACTTGCAATGACAACTGTAAGAAATCACATTCTAGTCTGCTCCCCTTGATTACAAACGCCTTAGATCCATGTTAAGACGAATAGAAGACTGCAATAATGTGCCCACTGGCGGAAGCCTTTGAAGAGGATCCAAAAACTTCAATCAGTAGAAAAATACAGTGGCAAAGCTACGGGCTGCAAGGAGTTATCCAAAACATGCGACTCCATTGTTATCCACTGGGCCTTTAGTTTCAGAGCTCATTGTAAACACTGCTCATTATCATTAGAGCTTTGAACAATTTGGGGTCAGGATTCCTAAAATGCCACTCCCTCCCATGTGAAGCGGCCCACTCTTTGAGATCATCTGGAAAGACCCAGCTGCATATCCTGATTTCCAAGACTCATTTGACAGGAATGTGCAAGAGGGCCTTCTCAGCTGCTATGCCTGGAATGTCTGTTCTCTGGAAAAGCTCCCTGCCTAATGTCATTCTAATAAAATCTCTATTTCGGAAAAACTCTGTCCAGTTACCGTAGATACTTGCTTTGCGTCTTTGCCATTTTGTCTTCTCTTTCTTGCTTCTATTTTTAAATATATTATCTGGGACTTCTCATATTTAAAAGTTGCTAATGTTGTTATCATTCTTGTAACTGTGACTAAATAAGTGTTTATTTAATTTCCAAATAATGTAGATCATATCCCATTTCTATAAGCCATTAGCTTCAAAATTCCATAGAAGAGACAACAACTGCTGCCTTACCAAGGTACAAACCTGTAACAGGACTGTGAGGCTTTCCAATAACATGGCCAATGCATTCATTCATCAATGACTGCAAACTCTGGGGGGGAAAAACACAGAAAAAAACATTGAAAATTATACTGCTGTATCTTTAAATCATGAGAAATGAATAAATTGGGAACCCATTATGTTAATTTAATGTAAATTAAGCCATTAATTAATTAATAAATAAGGATAAACTATTCAAATTCTTTTTTAGTAGGACAGCTACTGGTTTCATATATAGTTGGCAATGTTTATCCATTTGAAATGTATGATTAATTAACAGCATACCAAGAAATCATCTTCAGGCAGAGCAGAAATAAACGCTGGTTCAATGGCTTGAAGAAAATCAAACCCCTGTGTTGCCCACCTGTCCAACAGAAAGAAATTATTGGTTGATGTTTATACCCAAAATTCTATTTATTGAGAACACAGGTACACTTTTGACCATAACTGGGACCGGAACTTTGGCCGTAAGTTATTGTGGTCATAAGTCAAGGCACTCATATGACTGGACCAGATTTTTTTTTTACTGATTTTACAGCAACTTTTAAACAAATCACAGTTGTACATCTGAATCACATGGTCGTTAAGGAAATCACATGTCATTAAATGAACCCATTCTCCCAAATGGGATTTTTTTTATCAGAAGCCAGCAAATTACATGATCACGCTGAAACCAGTCATAAATTGAACTGGTTGAAAAATCCATGAAATATGCCCATGCCAGTGTAAAGCACCCATTCCGAAGCCATCATAACTTTGAATGATCATTAAGCAACCAGTTATAAGCTGAGGACCACCTATAATAATTCTCTGTTATGCTACCTAAGTCTGGCCTTTCAAATATTTATAATTTAAGTAATAGTATTAATTCAAGTTTGCACACCTAAAGCTATTTTAAAACTATTAATCAGAAACAGTGCAATAATCTCCACATGTTTAATTAAAGATGCTTTACAAAAAGAAATCAGGTGATCCCTCAAGTTTTTCTAAGGTCGTTTTTTAGATGAAAAATAAAATTCAGCAAAAATTATCAAAAACCCCTCCAAACAAATTGGGGAAAACTGCTGAATTTTGACTGAGAAAATCAAGAACCAGAATAGAGCTCAATCCTGAAAACACGGTGGGCCTTGGATATAAGTCAATTTGGCCTTTTTGCTTTAAATATATTGAGTTATTCATGCCTTAATCACCTCCTGCTAGGAGTACTGCAATATGCTTTATGTGGGGCTGCCCTGGAAAAGCATTTGGAAGCAGCAACCGGTATATGTGGCAGCCTTAGCAGTCATGGGTCTATCCCATTTATGCTCAGGTGACCCTGCTGTTTGGTAAGCTGCACTGGTTGCCAGTGGGCTTCTGGCTACAATTCAAAGGTGTTGATATGACCTTTAGATCCCCGCATGACATTGAATGGGTTATCTGTGGGAATACACCCCCCCCCCCAGTTCATCTGCCCATCCAATCAGGCCAAATACAAAATGCGACCTGATGGGATTTTGGAAGGTGGCATTTTGGCTTTCTACCTCCATGCATTGGAACTCTGCCCCACAGAGATCTGGTTTGCTCATTCTGTCCTCGGTTTCGGGAGAGCAACTTATACCTATGTATTTCATACATGCAGGAGGCGGCATGCAGTGAGAAATTGGTAGGCCCATAATTTTGTGTATTCTTTTGACATGTTTGTTATTAATTTTATTTATATTGTATGTCAACTTATCCATTATTGTCAATGTTATTGTAATCTATGTAATGATTGAAATTGTTAGCCACTTGTTAGCCAGAATAGGCAGTATACAAAGCAAGCAAGCAAAGTATGTTCTTTATCCCATGTAAGGTGCTGAATGACTTGGAACAAATTGTTGCAGTTGAAAACCACAATCTTGATTAGGATCAGGCAAGGAGATACTGATATCTATTCTTCTTCCTCCAGACTTATTAGCCTCACCCCATCAATTCCACAATATCTCCAGTCATAACAACTCATAGTAAGGACAGCTAAAAACTACAATGCCACAATATACTTTCAACTATACTGTCACTTCCCACAGAATTCATGAAGTTCAAGTGTACTCTTAACTGAGGCAATAGTGACTACATTCTAAACTGCAGTGATTATTTAATGCATGGGCACTGCATTAAGTGTTATTTAATAATTTAATCAACACTAATTAAATCAATTCCTAGACAGCAATTCTCTTCTGTGTTTAAGATACACATTTCACAGAAATGAAAGGGACAGAAAACATTTGAAAAGCATCTACTTTGTCATTTACCTGGGTCTGGTGCCTCGTCCACTCTCACATTTAGTGAGGACATAATTCATCCATTTTCTTGCAAAACTGATATACTGGTCTCCTATTTTCTGTCTAAATTCTCCAGACATTAGTCGGATGACTTCTTTGTGATACTGTAATAGATTTAAATGATCAGTCCAGATAATGAGCATACAATGGTTAGAATAGGCTAATGGTGCAACTAAAGAGCAATCAAGCCCAAATTATCTTACTTTGAACACATTATCCAAAGATCTAGCTCTTTGGAAAATTCTAGGAAAGGTGGAAGGAAAGAGAATAAAATGGTGACCAGCAGCAAGATGGATTAATTCAGTTACAATAGTGATGGGTGCACTTTGGGAGGTACCTTGCTCTGAAGGCAGAGGAAGACCTCTATGATTGACAGGTAATGGCATCTCCCAGAAAAAAAAAAGATTGGGGGCAGCATCCAAATGTGGTTAGGACATACTCCCCCCCCTTTTTTTTTACCTGAAAGAAGTCTCATCCTGCTACCCAGAACTGATCTAACTGAGATAAGATGCAACTGCAAATGTTTTACATGTCTGGAACTTACTAGAAAAATTAGGGACTATTGGGACCTCTCTCCTACTTCTGGAACCTTCTCATAAACAGCTACAAAAGAGATAGCCAACGTGGTGCAGTGCTTAAGGGTTTGGATTGGAGGTGGGGAATGGAGAGACTCAAGTTCTAAGTTCTCCCTCAGCCATGGAAGGGTGATTTTGGGCTAGGCATTCTTTCTCTCAGCCCAACCTTCCTCACAGAGTCCTTGTTATGGGGGAAAATGGGAGGGAGGAGTGCTTTGAAGGCTGTCCTGAGCTCCTAAAGAAAAAGATGGGACATACCTTTAGCTAATAACAAGCAAACAACAAACAAGTTTGAAAGCACACGGTCCACACTATAAGCACCGTTGGAACTGATTGCTTTTAAAACAGAAAGATCAACAATTTATTCCAAAATGCAGCAGTCTCTGTCAAAGCAGGCAAGATTGGTCCTTTTTGTCATGCACATAATATACAACACTGAACTGTCGTCAACAATAACAAAAAAACAACAACCCGGCTTTGGTTTTCAAAAAAGCATGTATTCAGATCATGATAAATATTGTGTTTATACATTAGATTTGTATTCTGCCTTTTGCGGAGATTAGGGTAATGTGCATAGCATTTATTTAATTTGTATCCTGTGCCTTTATTTTTTTTACAAATAACTCAAGGTAGCGAACACCTTCCTCCTATTTTCCCCATAATAACAACAACCCTATGAGGTGAGTTGGGCTGACGGGGACTGACTGCTCCAAGATCACTGAGCTGGCTTTCATGGCTAAGGCAGGACTTGAATTCACAGTCTACTGCTTGCTAGCCTGGTGCCTTAACCACTAGACAAAACTGGATCTCTTCAATTCATGCTTATTTTCCCTCACAACAACCACCCTCTGAGGTAGGTTAGGCTGAGAAAGAGTGATCAGCCCCAATCATCCAGTGATCATCCAGCTAGAACCTGAGATTTCTCATTTCCAGTCTGTCACCTTAACTATCATATTCTCTTAGCTCTTATTTTTTCCTGTATGCTGATTTACATGTAATAGCTATAAATAGGTTGAGGTGAAGTAACAGTTTGCCAGTGTTTAGTTAAAATATATGACTTCCTTTTTTCCCCCTGAAAAGGCAAAAGAAATTTCTCTTGGCCCTACCTCAAAGCCGAAGTTGTAACACTGAATCATGGCTTCTCTATAATATTGCTGTAGGGTGGCAGATTCTGATTCATCAAGTTCAGCATCAAATTCGGAAGTGAACATATGATCAACTCTATCGATTGCGCTGCTTATCTTATGGCACAGGTGCAAAGCATCACTCTGGAAAATACGGAAAAAAGCTCTGCTGATATGTTTGAAATGTAAAGACACATAATTCCGCTGGAATTTACATAAACATAACAATACTAATAATAAACATAAATGCCTACATCTTTTCAATTTAGATCATTAATCTAGAATTGAGGGGTAGTATTGCAATCCTATGCAGGTAGACCTCAACTTACAGCCAGTTATTTAACAACTGTTCAGAGTTATCACAGGAAAGGGTGCTTTACAGTCAATACAGTACTTCTGGCCATTGTAAAATGTCACTCAGCTCTCCTGCATCACATTTACGACTGGTTGTACAGTGTTTCTCCGAAAATATGACCTACCCCAAAAGTAAGTACTAGCTTGATTTTTACACGTGAGCCCAATATAAGCCCTACCCCCCAATTAAGACCCTGCCCATTCCGGGGTGCAGGGTGTGAGGCGAGGTGCACGGGTAAAAATTAAGCTAGGGTGAGGATGGGGGGGGGGGTAGAACTGCCCTACTTACCAGGCCTCACACACTCCGACACCTGCCGCGACTTGCAGGCCCACTTCTTCTGTGGCCGCTTGCCGCTGCTCATGCGCGTCGTCCCCCGGCCTCTGTTTCGCCGTCAGATGTCTTCTGGAAAGCCCTCTGCAGCCGATAACAGAGCTCCGGATCCAGAGCTGTTATCAGCTGCGGAGGGCTTTCTGGAAGGCCTCTGATGGCGAAACGGAGGCCAGGGAGGCACCACGCACATCAATCCGGACCTCGTTTCTTGGCTGCAGAGGGCTTTCCGGAAGGCTTCTGATGGAGAAACGAAGGCTGGGGATGACGCAGGTGAGTGGCAGCAAGTGGCAGCAGAGGAAGTGGGCTGGCAGCGGGCTCCTGCTGGGCGAGGCTGTCAGTGCCACCGCCGCGAGGTGAGTCAGTAATTAGACACCCCCCCCCCAAATAAGACCTGGTGCCTTTTTTGATGGCAAAAAAAATATAAGACCAGGTCATGAAAACTTTTATGTCTCTTACACATACTTCATAATTATATTTATGTATATTTTCAGTCATGTTAGGAATATGCTAAGTCCTCAAAGATACATATAGAGTTGTTTTTTTAAAAAAAGATTCTGTTTCCACTTCCTATTATGCAGCACTTATGGAAATGTTTTGAATATGTATCAAAATAGAGACAGTTCTGCTGCCTAATCAGTACATGCAATCCATACAGTATGTCACGTATTTTGCAAATCCCTAATCCAAATACATAAACTCTCAGCAGTTTTAGACAATTTATAAAATTACAAATATCAATCTGTAAAACTGCAAGGCAAATATTGCCTTACTGAACTTTCTGTGGAAAGCAGATCTAAGTGGTTTATTATATATTTTGAAATGATAAATGAATTAGAATCTATAGCCGACACCAAGAGAGGGCAACTATGGTCCCTTTACCACCTGTGGACCTCAACTCTGGAATTCTGGAAGCTAAAGTCCACAGGTCATAAAAGGGCCATAGCTGTGTGCCCCTGGCCTAGGAGATAATAAATTAGAAAGAGCTGTACCTTCAACTGTTGCAAAGCTTTGGCAATTAGTGGTTGGCTGGAAGTTTGCTCCTGCTGCAAAGAGATCAATCCTTCAAGTAACTGCTGAAAGGCTTTTCTCTGGTTCACAAGATGAACCGGTTGCATTACCACAAGGAGGAGGTTGTCAACCTAGAACAAAAGGGAACACAGTGTTGCTGAAAATAGAATTCAAATTATTTGATGCACTCTAAATATTCCAAGGATGGAACTTTTCTTCCCAGAAAATGAATCAACGTAACGGAGAATCAGTTACAGATTTGGATTTACTAAAGGCTTCTCTCATTATGATCAATTAAGTAGCAATTTTATAAACAGAATTAGGCTTCTATGCATAGGGCTTGTCCAAATATTTACTGGAATAGAGGAATGAGAATCTTTTGTGCTAAAAAAAATATGTATTGATTATCCCATTTGTCAAAAGGCCGTCATTCTCAATGGAATTTTAATTACATTTATGTGTGTTCTTTCTTGAGGAAATTAAAGATGAAAGGTTTGTTTACAACATGAAAATGCTACCCAACTTTTATTTGTGCCTTCAGATCACGATTGTCAGGCAACTGCCTAGACAAATCCCTGCAGATTTATAGCCAATGTTTTTCAGAAATGGTTTGCTGTGACTTCTTTTCTAGGGCTGAAGAGTGTGTGGCTGGCCCAAAGTCACCCAGCTGGCTTTGAGCCAAAGGAAGGACTAGAATTCACTGTCTCCTGGTTTCTAGCCCAGCACCGTTAACCATTAAATCAGACTGGCTCGATAACATGTTTAGAATACCTAACAAGGGAAACCCACATTATTAAATACCCGGGACCTTATGGTAGTAATATTTCAGATATAATTAGAACAGGGGTCTGAAACCTTGGCAACTTTACGACTTGTGGACTTTAACTCCCAGAATTCCTCAGCCAGCATGTGCTGGCTGAGGAATTCTGGGAGTTGAAGTCCATAAGTCGTAAAGTTGCCAAGGTTGGAGACTTCTGATTTAGAACACATTAAGCATCACCCAGCATTTAAGTCCGTGTATTAGCTAACACAGAAAGACTTTACCTGCATACTTCTCAGTGTATCAATAGTTTCCACTTGAGGAACTATTTTGATTGGCTGGCCTTCCCAAGTGCTCCAGCTGTCATCAAATTCTTGGTCTTTTTCACTGTATTTTGTCATCAGTAAAAACGATTCCCCTGCGACCTCATCAGAATCTTTCGAGCAATCCTTTCCAGCAGCTGCATTAAGCAACTGCAAGATAAGAGATTTTTCCTGTGCAAAATTATCTGGCATGAAGATTTGTAAATTTTCAAGCCCAGGAATTTGTACCTGTAAAACAAATCAAAATGGTCAAACTAGTTAACAAGGAGATCCATATCTCATTTTCATAATTTTCTCTGTTTGGTGGAGAGGTCAAAACAAATGTATTATCTATGCAAAATAAAAAAAAGACAGCTTTTGGTTCTTTGATATGCAAAGAGTTTTTGGAGACATAATTATGGGAGTTCCTCTGAACTGGGACAATTCCAGTTGCAAAAAAATGTTTATATCATCATTACCTGGTTGCTAGCAATCTAGCCTTAATAAGTATCTAGAAACAGCAGACATTTGTCTTTCCATGTAGCATATTTAAGCTGCCATCCCATGTATCCGAATTTCTGAGTAAACTCAAGGACTCCTTCCATTAATATTCCCATGCTACGTAGCCTCTGCACTGATTTTTTACCTTTGTGTACTGCTGTGCTTTCAGAGCAGCAAGGAAATCCCTCACAGAGGCAGATAATGTGAACGCCGCTGCTATTTCAAGGTCCTACAAATATGGAGAGAAAAGTACATTTTGTTACAAATGAATAGCTTAGCATGTAATTGCAACTGGATTTGGTCTAATTTGTTTACCTTTCTTAATCTCTTGGCAAAGCCAAGAGCTTTCGATGCTCTCTCTCTAGCTTCATGAAATAGCTCTTTCAATGCCCGGCTGGTTTCTATAACAGACCTCCTACAAAAATCAAACAAAATGCATTCACAATACTTTCATTTCAATATTCCGATGTGGAAAAGAGCATGCGCAAACAAGAAACTAAAAATGCAATTACAATCCCTAAAGTATATATTTTATTTACAGGCAGTCCTTGTTAGTGATCACAACTGGGACTGGCAACACACTCATGAAGCAAAATAATCATCAGGTAAACAGCAACTGTGTTTATGATCTTACTTCAGCTTTCCTTTGCTTTACAGTCCCAAAAGGTTGTACATGTAAAGAATAGTTGTAAAGTTACTTTAGATCATTGACGTATTAGCAGTCACTAAATCAGGCAGTTGCTAAGCAAAGATTACCTGTATTGATTATACCTATTGATATAGCTGCCAATCTCAAAATTATGACTCTAGGTGGCACACATAGAATTACAACCAAACACAACAGCCATTTATAATGAAATAATATCAGCCGAGGATGAACCTAACTAGAATCACTGAAAGCACAATATCCCAATGATGTCGTCACCTATTATCCAGGTGTGCTGCACAAAAATTGTTCTCCTTATCTTGACTATATTCCTCATTAACTCTAATCTGTATCAACAATGGTGCTTTATTCATATATGAACATTTTTCGAGGAGGAATACCTGATTTCATCTGAAGCAGCACTGTCATCAGCACTAGCCCAAAATTCATTACAGCTCTCTTGTAAGCCAGAGTCCAGAAAGATTCCTGTTGATTTTAATAGTACTCCTGCGATGTCACTATAACAAAAATAAAACAGTCACTTCCAAGAAAGTTTACGTACCAAAAAAGTTCCTTTCCTGGAACTATAAGAGATAAAGGAACACTGGCCCTCCAAACATCGCTCATTGAAAAACCTAACATTTCTCAACCCAGACTGACTCACGCTCTGGAAATTATGGTTCTGCAAAGCCATGTTCTGCATCTCTGCACTACAAGGCAATGCAGTAGTTCAGATATAAGCATATGATATTTAATTCCTCCCATCTTATTTTTTTACTCATCTTATTGGGGGGGGGTAGTTTGAACTTAAAAAAAAGAGTGAACAAGCGAGAAAAAACTAAATTAAAGATACATTTATAAAAAAAAATATTTAAATTTATTTTTACATTTATAAAAAAAATTATTTACATAAGATGTAAATAAAGCTATCGGATAAAATCAAATATTTCTGATTCTGATTTCAAGTGGGTTGAAGTTTTTTTTTTAAAAAAATATAGCTAAGAAAATTGCCACGACTTTTAGTACATGAACTTAATTTTGGATTAAGAATTTTCATCACAGCTATATATAATTATAAACACTTTCTGTACATGGCTAAATACAGCACACATAGGTAGATATAAAAGCCATGTGCCACATTTGCATTCCAGGAAGCAATAGATTAGGGGTCTACAAACTTGGCAACTTTAAGACTTGTGGACTTCAACTCCCAGAATTCCTCAGATGGCATATTGCCAAGTCTAGAGACCTCTGCAATAGATTACAGACCTGTAACTTTGTTTAATTTGTAAAAGAATAACATGGCAACCTAGTATTTTCTCAGTAAGATATTTCTGTGCCAAAACATAGGATAAGTGTTTTGGAAAAGAGCAGCAAATGAAAATCAACACTCCTAGATAGGCAAATTTCTTGGCCATACTTTAATGAGTCTATTTGACATGTGGAACAGTGTGTGAAAAAGAAAATATTAGCACCAAGAACAGAGCTAAACAGTAAGTAGACATATTTTGAATAAATAATTGGCTTCCATTAAAATTATTCAAGTAAAATTAATATCAAACTAGAAGTGTTAGTTATCATTAAAAACTTTCAATTTGACAGAATATAAAAATTGGGAGACATATAAGCAACTTATTAAAAAATATTACAATTGTTAATGGAAATGTAGTATTAAAAAGTCATAGTTTGGACTTTAAAATAAATCCCAGAAATTTTAAATAGGAACTAAGGTATGAATTTTCACTTATTGAAAGAAAGTAAATCAATATAAACAAACAGAAGATTCATAATAATAATGCAATTCTACCAGAATATTATTCCAGCTTGAGCTTCACCTCCTCGTATATAAGGCGTTATTTCTTTGGTAAAATTCCATTCTTCTTCCAAAAGATTCTTTAAACTATGAGATGCCTGAGGTAACTGCTGTAGCATTGTGATCCAGCTTTGCATGTAATCAAAATAAACCTTGAAACCCAGAGGAAAGAAAGAGTAGGGAAAGCCATTTAAAGAGTTGTTTCACAGCAAAGACAAATTCTCATCCATAATATCATGTTAGTTTTCCAAAACTGAACGTTGCTTACAATTCTCCTCTCTCCAATCAAGAACCCGGTTGACGTCACGGCGAGGTCGGACACGAGGAGCGGGTCTCCGCGCTCCCGTGCCGGATTCTCCCCGTTGGTGGGCTCCAAGAGGAGCCAAAACCTCCCTGTAGGAGAGGCGAAGCAAAGAGGGGTGCCCTGTGAGGTCGCGGAGAGTCGCAACTCTCCTGCCTGACCCGGGGTTTTTCTTTCCCTCTCAAACACGATGACAAAAAGAGGCAGCCTAAACATGGCTGCCACGAAGCTGGGGCAGCCAAGGAACACCTAAGACTGGTGCTGGAGCGGAGTTAGTGAACAGTGATTGAAGCTGGGTGAGAAGATTCTTCTTCTTCTTTTTTTTTTTTTTGCATTTAGTCCCTAAACTTAAAGGAAAAAAGAAGAAAATCCAGAGAAGAAAAGAGACTCTTAGAATTACCTTTTTAAAAGCGGCGAACAACCATAGAGAGAAAAATCCTAGACCCGAATGAAAGGAACTGAGGGGAGAAAAGCTAAAGATCTTTTAATCAAAGAAAATTGGATTTTAAATTGGGTAGGCGTTGTTATGGAAAGGCATTATAATATGCTGGAACTATGTACCTGAATTTATTTGAGTATTTAATTCTGTCTCTATAAACTGCCTATTTAAATGGAATTAGGCGTTGGACCTACCTGATACGCCTCTTCTCATCCGGGGGGAGCCAGCATTCAGGATGGGTTGTTCTCATCCAATCTGGTTTCAGGACTGAGTCTATTTTTTTCTTATTTAGATTAGGGTCCGCCTCCTGCAGCCCCAGATTTGACGAATTCTGAAGACTAGACTCGACGTGGTAACTCTTAACCCAGGTAAGCACCTGGCGGACTCCCATCCACCAATTGTAGATTGAAATGGAAAATTTTTGGACAGGTAAGGGCGGGACTGAATGCTGGCTCCCCCCGGATGAGAAGAGACGTATCAGGTAGGTCCAACGCCTATTCTCCAACCTGGGGNGCCCCTGATTTGACGAATTCTGAAGACTATACTCGACGTGGTAACTCTTAACCCAGGTAAGCACCTGGCGGACTCCCATCCACCAATTGTAGATTGAGATGGAAAATTTTTGGACAGGTAAGGGCGGGACTGAATGCTGGCTCCCCCCGGATGAGAAGAGACGTATCAGGTAGGTCCAACGCCTATTCTCCAACCTGGGG
>QLTV01002425.1:817575-861292 GCA_003457575.1 Thermophis baileyi
CCCTTCCGGGGCCATTAGGCGTCTGGGGCAGAACCACCTAATCGGTTCCACCTCCCTGCGATGTGGGAGGGGTGCCATAAAATCTAACTTCAGCAGGAAATGATCTGACCATGACAAGGGAGATGTCACTATACCCCTTAAATTCAGATCATCTCTCCACTGCCCCGAGAGAAATACTAGGTCGAGCGTGTGTCCCCCCTATGGGTCGGACCCTGAACTACTTGGGTCAGGTCCATGGTTGTCATGGAAGCCATGAACTCCTGACCTGCTTCCGAGGATTCGCCGTTTCAAAGCATTAGGGATACCAAAGAGAGATAAAAGACTTAATCCAAGGCATAAGTGACAAAGTAGAAAATATGATACAACTGGCAATGAATGAAGATCAAAGAGTCCAGGAAAGAGAGGAGGCGGCGGAAAGAATGGAGGAAAAGATAGAACAGAAAATCATCAAATAAAACAAGAGGATGAGAAAAACTTTTTCAGAGATATAAAAATGGAATTGGATAATCTGGAAGATGTTTTTGAAAGGGAGATAGGAGTATGGGTGGATACCCTGGAGATTTGGCAGCTTAGGAGGATAGAGATGGGAGAAATATTTAGATGGAATAATGAAGATACAGATGTTGACAGAGACAAAGATCCAAGAGAGGAGTATGGGAGGAAAGCCAAAAAACGAATAAGAATTGAAGTATTAAAACGGGCAAGGGATGATGGATAGAATAGAGCTATTTTTTTTACCTTTTTTCTTTCTTTTTTCTAATATAATGATGGCCTGATTAAAAATTAGAAATAGAGGAAGAAATAAGAATATACACCTTTATATAAAGGACTATGTATTAACATTAACATTAGGATTAGTAAGAGTGACCTGACTAGAAGCCAGAATAGAGGTAGAAATAAGAATCAGGGGGAATATTAGTAGTTATAATTTCTATATAAATTGAAAATAAGTAATAACTAGATGGAAAGATGAGAGGTTGAAAGATGGTATTACTATGTATGCTCAAGAAGATCATTGACATTAGAATGGAACATTGAAATATTGAATAACTACTTTAAAATAATCAAGTACATTAATATTAGAACTATATAAGTTTGATTAATATAACAATTGACTGTTGTTATTTGTATTAACATCAGTGGTGGTATTCAGCCGGTTCTCTCTGGATCGCATGAACCGGTAGCAGCGACTGCGGGAGGCTCCACCCACCCGCCATGACGTAATGCACGAGCACTGCGCATGCGCAGAAGGCTGTGCGCATGCGCACGCTCACATTTGCGAATCGGTAGGGAAGGTAAGTGAATCCCACCTCTGATTAACATGAACCATACCCAGAGGCCACACTGTTCATGTATTGATGTTGATATATGTTTAAAAATAAAAACCCAATAAACCTTTAAAAAAAAAGGAACCCTTTTATCAATTCTCATGTTCCCGGTGCAGAATTACAGTCCCCAACCTCCATGCCAATTAAAAGATGTAATTCCTCAAAAACTACTGGAAACCTCAGGGAGGTCTCATTGGCTTGGAAAAGGCGTACTTTCATGTAAGGTAGTCCTTGACTTACAGTTCATTTAGTGACCATTCAAAGTTACAACGGCACTGAAAAAGTGACTTATATGACCATTTTTCATACTTACGACCTTTGTAGCAGCCCCAAGATCATATAATCAACATTCAGATGCATGGCAACTAGTTCATGCTTATGACTGTTGCTCTGTCCCAAGTTCATGTGATCACCTTTTGGCAAGCAAAATCAATGGGGAATCCAGATTCACTTAACAACCATGTTACTTATCAACTGCAATGATTCGCTTAACAACTGTGGCAAAAAAGATCGTAAAATGGGGCACAACTCACTTAAAAAATGTCTCTCTTAACAACATAAATTTTGGGCTCAATTGTGGTCGTAAGTTGAGGACTACCTGCACTTAATTCAATCAATAGCACTGGTCTACTGTAACGTGTATTAAATGGACCTTCAACATAACTCTGGCTTTTAACACCAAAAAGAGAGTCCACTGGTGACTCATACAAATAGACTTAATACTGTCAAGAGCTGCACTTTGAAAACTGAAGGAAGATTTATCTGTTTCTTGCCTGGGAGAAAAAGACATCTCTTTCTTTGTGGGCCTAGTTATCCTGGCAGATAGAAGATAATATGTGTTCCTTCAAATCTGCAGGGCCAGGAAAATCAACAAAGAGTAAGCTCCCTGCAGTTGTTCTTTTTGGATGGGGTCATGTTACCTTCTCATCACAACGTCCTTCCTAGAAAGCATACATAGTTCTACCCATGTCCCAAAGGTGCTTTTTCAAGAGGCAACTGGACTTTCTGGTTTTTCTTTGAAGATGTTCCACTTCCCATCCAAGAAGCTTCTTCAAGCCTCTTGAGAAGGGAAATGTCTTCAAACCCACCCCCCCCCCCCGAAAGTCCAGCTGCCTCTTGAAAAGGCACCTTTGGGACATCCATGACCTGGATGACTGAGAATCTCCATAGACATTCTAACCATGCTTTCTGTCACTGTGCCCTCCCTTTGAAACAGTATTTCCTTCTGAGCCCCAGATGGTCTTGATCCTGCCTGCATTTTTTAAGGCTTGGAAGACCTAGTTTTTCTCATAGGTACATGATCAAATTTGTCCACCTGTCTGGTTCAAGTTTTACAATGGTTGTATATCCGTGGCGTAATCTGTCATCATTTATTGCATTTTATTGCTCCCTAACATTAATATTCTTTACCTTGACTGTTTTCAACAAGGTGGCTATAAATATATTTACTAAATGTAAACAAGCAAAACCCTTAAAGGCTCATAGACGAAGGGAAGAAGCCAGAATATACATACATACATACATACATACATACATACATACATACATACATACATACACACATATATACACACATACATACATACATATATATATATATATACTGTATGTGTCTATAGATAGATAGATAGATAGATGATAGATAGATAGATAGATAGATAGATAGATAGATAGATAGATAGATAGATAGATAGATAGATAGATAGATAGATAGATAGATAGATAGAGATAGAGATAGAGATATATGAAATACAAAATGCAAGTTTTTGCAGGCTAGGAAAGTTCTTTGTTAATAGAAGTGGTTCTAAAAATAACCAAACGGAACTTGAACCATGAGATGTTACACTGAATTGTTAGTTACCATTAACATCTTATGCAAGTCTTCTTCGAAAGAGTCGATGTTGCAGTGGTTCTGAAGGTCAGCCACAACCTCGCGTAACATAAACTGGTAATATTGCTTCATCAGGAGGCCACCTTTTAGAACCTCTTTACACTCACGCACTAGCTGCAAGAGAACAGCCCATAAATAGTACACTGATCAATCTGGTGTTTTCATGCTGGAAAATGCAAAGATGTTTCTAAAGAGCAAATTCTATAAATATCTGTCCTCTTAAGATCTGCTGGTACATGAGACAAACACCCACAAAAAGGGTGATGCAAAATGAAACCCCAATTGGTAGAACAACTGATGTCTGCAGAGTATGAATCTAAGCCCCTTGTCATCCATTTTCCATCTTCACAAGGCCTCCTGCTGTAATGTTTTGTCTCATGGAATTTGGCAAGTACTATTATCCCTCTACCGTCTGCATCTTTTCATATTCGCTTGAATACTGAATAGTTGTAGTTTTCATTTAAGACCAAAGCATTTATAATTTTTCAATAACCAGCTAATCATATATGGTTCTTTAAAACATGTAGAGGTAGTTATCGAGTTAGGATTATTGGTACCATCGATATCAAAAGGCCATTTTTGTTATCAGCCTAAATATTTTTGATTACTGAACGATATAGAAATAATATTTATTTTTTATTTTTATTACTATTAAATTTATTTGCCGCCCATCTCGTTTCAAACAACTCTGGGTGGCTTACAGAATAATAACACTAACATCATCAAGTATAAAATCACAATGCAGACAAAATAAAATCATTAGCCCAAGATGGAGGAGGGGTGAGTGGGGAGGAGGTGGGATTGGCCCTTAATTAGTCAACCACTTATAAATATATAAATTAGTCAAATTTATAAATATATATTTATATATACATTGAAATTTGTAAACATTATGCAGCATGTACATCTTCATTTAACATTACAGCATAAAATTGTCCAAAGTTAGAAAACATATGAATGGTTTTACTAAGAAGCCATTTTATTTAATGGGGGGGGGGGAATAGAGATTGCTTTTATGCCCTCCACAGAATCCTCTGTCCTCCCTCTTTTCAAAACCTAAAAATCAACATCTCATAGCTATTCCCCTGAAGCGCTTATCATTTGTAGATAATTTAGAAGTTGCACAAGACATCGTTTTTTCACTGTTGATGACATAATTATTTATAAGCAAGGAGTATTTGTCGCAAGCAATATTCTCGTTCATTATCTTGTGAGCAGCATCTGGGCTACAGGAGAGAATTGTCAATGCTGAAAAGAAGATACATTTTTACCTGCCACTACCCTAACATTACAGAAGAAAATAAAATAAAATATGACAGGCAAACCTGCTTAATACTCAGGAGGGATGGCTCCCCAGCAGGCCGCTGTTCCAATCTTAATTTGAGACACTCGTGGATAACATTGAGAAGAACTCGGCAAAGAACCAGAAAGGCAGGTTCAAAAGATGGCAAATCCATAGATTTCAACTCTTCCCATGATACAGTACTGCATTTTTGATCTGAAGAAGCAGGAGAATTTGACAACTGCACATAATCTGAACATAAAATGGGATCTGGGTATTCAGAAAACTAAGAGCAATAAGAGAGAGAGAGAGAGAGAGAGAGAGAGAGAGAGAGAGAATTTGGTGATTAATTTCATCTCTTCTTTGGAACAGTACATTTTTATAAACCAGATATTAACTTTAAAAACAATTGCTGAAAATACATGAAGCAAAACCACCTTCTGTTTAAACTGCATCCTATCCTTGCAGATAAATGTTTCAAGAAAGGTCTGCTATACTATACAGCATAGATGCTGATATTCAAAGTATGCTACCTCTCCTCCCCCCCCAATAAAAAATCCCTTTTGGTGCAAGCTTGGGAGTTAGATTGGGACTAAACAACTGGTTGCTCCAGAAAAGTAGCAATATAGGAATAATCAGGCTTGTAGCAATGATACATAACCAGCATGGTTGATGGATTTATAAGAAACACATTTTTTAATACACATCTGGCAACTTTACCCAAGGAAAATTGTTTTTAACAGAAATCCATGTAAAACTAAAATGCCCATGAGATAAAGGAATAGATACATCAATGTCTAAATGTCTTTAGGCTTGTCTTTCTTGGGCCTACATAAGAGAACCACAGAGACGGCTGGTAGCTGCTATTTTCGCTCTGGACTTGGGATGGTATCATTATATAGCACAATGGGAAATTAAAACAAGAGACCAGTGAACCAGAATACCTGGATAGTACAGGGAAATGCTGGGGAAGTGAGCCATTGAGGCTCCAGCACATCTCCCAGGGTGCCAGATGTTGATGATAAGGATTAATATGAAGAAAGCTCTTGCCAGTTTTCACATCCTACTCCATAATAGTAGGAACCAAACCAAACATCAAATGTGAAGTTCATGTACCAGCCATTCATCACCATGCATATAACCGAAGCATATGCAAAACATCAAGCAACAAAAAAGTTTCCCTTCAATTGGGCCTGATAAGTGTGGCCTATGGTATCCCTCAGTTTTCTTCTGGGATCAGAGGTGGTATTCAGCCGGTTTGGACCGGTTCACGCGAACCGGTAGCGGAAATTTGGACTGGTTCGCTGAACCGGCAAATACCACCTCTGGTTGGCCCCGCCCCTGCCTCGCCCCACCCACCCGCTCACTGCTCGCCCTGCCCGCCCGCCGTTCTCCTAGCTGGGTCTGGCCGCGAATGGCACCTGCAGGCAATGAGGTGCGTGTGTGCGGCCGGAGCAAAGAACAGTGTGGCAATGGGATTTCTTCAGGCTTCTTTTTCAGCCTGTAGTTTTCAGAGCAAGAAGCCTGCCGGCAGCTCCTCTTTTTCGGCGCGAGAAGCCTCCAGCCACTGCTGCCAGCTCGGTTCCGGCTGGCAAAGAGGCTTCTTGCGCCAAAAAAGAGGCGGTGGCTGCAGGCTTCTTGTGCCGAAAACTACTGGCCGAAAAAGAGGCCTGAAGTCCCGTCGCCGCCCTTTTCCTCTTGCCGGCCGCGCACCCCATTGCCTGCAGGTGTGCAGCAGCACCCCATTGCCAGACCTGGCCAGAATGGCCTGCTGCACCGGAGGGACGGCGTCGCAGCGGAGCTGCTCGGAAGGCAGCCAGACTGCAGTGTCCCTTTAAGGTACTTCGACGCGGGGGAAGGGGGACCATAAAGGGACAGGCCGCAGGAGCTGCCTTTTCTGCCTGTTCTGTGGGTGTGGCTTGGCGGGGGTCATGTGACTGAGTGGCCGTGGCCAACTCGATGTCACTCACAGCAAGCTGCCACCCCACCAAGCCACGTCCACAGAACCGGTAGTAGAAAAATTTGAATCCCACCACTGTCTGGGATGTTTTCTTGCTGCCCAGTTGAGCCTGCAGCCTGAGGGGAGGGTGGGGCTCTCATCCTAACCATGCTCAACTTTGCTTAGCTCCCAAACCTAATTTTCATTGGCCAGCACTGCCATTCGCTGAGGGAATGAAAATATATAGAGAGAATGCTATAAAAAAAGAGAAGCACACTTACCTGGCTTAGAATCTTCTCCAACTATCATGTCTAAAAATTTAAATAAAAGTAGGTTTTACCCCAGACCAGGAACTAAGGATAAATTATTCTGCAATATGGACCCAGTTAAAACCTTTTCTAAAAAAAACCAACACCAGTCTTTGCTTTTTCAATGGTCTTCTTCAGATCCCATATAGTATTTTCCTAAATATTTGCAATTCTTTATAAAAACAAGACAATAATTTAACACTCTGTAAAGTTGTTAAAAACCATTTACAAGTTAAAACAATCATCATCTTTATCCACATTATCAAAATCTGCGGTGAAACAGATCAGATATCAGGAAAAACAATCAAATTGCTATGTCTATAGAGGAATTTACATAGAAAGGTAGCAGCATTTTTCTCCACCTACAACATTCAGAGGGTAAAAACCCTGCTTCAAGACACTATTTGCTTCATGATAATTTCAGTAGCATAATTCTACTTTATGTTGGTTCAAAACTACACAGTGATTATTAAACTTTAAAAAAAAAGAACAAATTTGAGACAAGGTATAATAAAACATTTATCATATACAGTATATGGATCTTTATATGATAATCATGTAAATTACACAATAGAAATTAATATTTGAGTTTTTATCATAACATGAAAAAAACTGTCAGACTTCTTCCATATCAAAATTATTTCCAGGAATCTGACACGGATATAACATTTGAATGCACCCTCTACTCATCCAACGTGTAGGCTATATGTTGGAGTACTTCTGAAACACGCAAACCTAAAAGAAATGTAATGAATGAGGATGGGGTGGGGGGTGGAGTTAAGCGTGCAAGACAAGACTGGGATATCAGAAAGTCAATTCTCCTGTAAATCATTAAAATAATTGGATGGTTTTGGTTAGCTACTCTCATCCAGCATAATCTTCTTCACAAAATTCTTGTGAGAATAAACAGGAGGACAAAAGCAAGTAGGCTTCTAGAGCTACTTGGAGGAAGAGCAGAATATAAATACAGTAATGTATAATGTTTTTGTATTAATTATTTTGAATTTAAGTGTATTTAAAATATTCAGTTTACTGTATCTTAGCTCTCACAGGACTTCCTGGCAATTTTTATTCCCTAATTTTCAAAAGGATTTGAACATTTATTCATTTTTCATTTTGTATAAAATTACATTTCAGTCTAAAGAATATCCTTCCTTCCACAATCAAAATCACATCAGAAACCAATAAAGTAGCATAGATAATATTCTGTGAAGAAACTTTCATTTCTAGCACTTGGCCATTATTACTCCAATAAGGCCTGTCCCATGTTATAGGGTCATTAGTATCATCAGTAAGAAAGGAGCGAGGGAATGGGAGAAATTGAATATCTAGTATAGTGGCCCACAACCTTTGGGGCACCAGGGACCGATTCCGTGGAGTGGTTTTTCCGTGGACCGGAGGAGGCGTGGTTTCATGTGCAGCCTGCATCCCGTGGATGGGGCTTCGCTTGTTTGCGCAGACCGGTTTCTGGCATGCTGTGGACCAGTGCTGGTCCACGGACCAGGGGTTGGGAACTTTTGATGTAGTGTATTCCCACTAACCTTTAACTGTCAGGAAATTGATACAGGTAGTCCTCGACTTATGATAACTGAGCCCAAAATTTATGTTGCTAAGCAAGGCAGTTGTTAAGTGAGTTTTGCCCCATTTTACAACCTTTTCTGCCACAATAGTAGTTGTTAAGTGAATCATGCAGTCATTAAGTGAATCTGGGTTCCTCCATTGATGTTGTCAGAACCTGGCTAGGAAAGTTAGAAATAGTGATCATAACCCTGCAATAGTGCAACTACTGTCATAAATACATGCCTGTTGCAAAGCGCCCAAATTACAATCATGTGACCAAGAGGCTGCTGCAATGGTTGTTAAGTGTGAAAAGTGGTCATCACTTTTTAAAGTGCCATTGTAATTTCAAACGGTCACTAAATGAATGGCTATAAGTCAAGGACTACCTGTATAGGCTGTGTTGTGGCCTTTCTGTAGTGCCAGACACAGAATTGACAAGGGAAGACCACATATATATATATTACATATGTTTCACCTGATAATGTCACCATTATTAAAGCAAGTCAACATGGTTTAGCATGTTTCAAACTATATACGCATTTTTACATAGAATTATTTTTTTGGAAGAAAAACATTGCTTAAAATGACTATTGCTTGAGCATCATCCATTCCACCCGCCTCCCCAAACCTACCTCCAGCTGCTGATCGCTCTTTATCAATGCCATTCGGGCCCTCTGCAAGGAGCCATGCATTAACTTGTGCAGTCTTAAAATGAGTTTCCTCAACCCCATCTGTTTCAGTGCTTTATCCACAAATGGCCTATAAATAGAGGTCAAACAATCTCTGGCAGATATGCCAGAGCATGGCTTTCTGCTGAACTCTGTAACTGCACAGCAGGTTGAGTCATCTTCAGATTCAAGCCTATCAAGATTTCTTGACAAATGTTCCTGTGCCTCAAAGTCAAAATTTGTATTATTGGCAAGATTTTTCCGGATGGCTTGTCTGAGTTCCTCCACATTCTCCTCAGAGATTTGTTCTTTATCTTCACTTTCCTCTGTGCATGCACCTGAGGTTACCCTATCATCATCATCATCATCATCATCATCTTCATCGTAAACTTCATCCTCTGGATCATTGTCCCTGAATGAACGAGGAGAAGGGATTTCAAACACTGGCCAGCCAATGTGAGAAAGATCCTTGATGCCCAAAAGAGTCCCCATAATCCTTAGTTTCTGGTTTAAATCTTTTGTAATGTTTAACCAAAGACAAAGTGCCTGCACCCTGTCCTGAAAATCCCTTGCAGCATATTTTTCATAGTCACTTTGAAGGGCCTTCAGAGATGGATAAAGTGCTTCTACATATTCTAGCAGCTCCATTATCCGCTTTACCTGCTCAAAAGAGACCCGCTGGCGATGGAGGTGCTCGTGATAGCTTGAGTAGCTCGTTACATTAGCTCCATGGGCTGCTTTACACTGTATTGCCGACGTACCATTAAGACTAGCTCCATTTCCCACACAGGAGAGGTTCCGATAGTTTACCTTGAAAGTAAAAATTTCATTGATAATATCAGGGATGGCTTGACGAGCTGTGTACAAATAGAAGTCTTGGTCCTTAATAGTCCGCCCTGCGTGCCATGCCTGCAGTTCAAGCCAGATTAATTCATTGGATCGGTTTAATTCAACAGAGGAAGTGCTTTCCTGGCCTTTCTGCTCTTTGTCCTTTTTCTTGGAAACTGAGGTAAGCTTTAGCAATAGCCGCAGGGTCTCAAAAAATTTTAAGCGGTCTGCTGGGTAATCGGTACGAGACGTCTGGCGTGTAGTTTTGGCTATAGGCACGGGTACAGATACTGGAGGCTTAGTGTTGCTGCAGCCAAGGCTGAGGTAAGGCTTATTGAGATCAACATCCGGAATCGACTTTTTTGGTAAGGACCCACTAACCGAGTCCAACATGAACGAACACTGTACGTTTTTCTTGTGATCCCTCTCAGTTGTCCTTAGGGTGGCTCGGATCTTTTTCCCCTGCTTATAGCTGTGCTCTTCTGAGTTCTCCGAGATTTTACTATTATCTTTGTTAGGCAGCTGGTCGGGTGAGCTCATTTTCTCTGAAAACATAACACGAAATACATTTTTTTCACATCAAAAGAAAAACATGCTTTTTTTAAAAAAAAATACTTTATACTAATTTTATTTCTTCCATTCCATAAGTGTTCAGTTTTGTTGTATGCTAAATATACATGACACATTCATGACAGTCCCTTAAAATTATGTAAAAGGTTCAAAACCTAATAGATATCACACATAATACAAATGCCACTCAAATACTCTGCCCATGTTTTTATGTCTAGCGTCATAAATTTATGAAACACTGGAACACAAGCATCCAATAGAAACCACATTGATGTCAAACATCGCAACATCATGTGAATTATGCAAATTATGTAATTTGGCTTAGTCAAATCATGATGCAGATGGTGTACAGTACAGAATGTGCACTATTTATGTGATGACATCATAAGACATATGACATCATTCTCCATCTGCCTTCCTATGATATCTATATAGTACAGATTGTTACCTGGTACTTAGCTGTGCCCACAAATTAAGATGATAAAACGTCTTAGTAGTTATGAGAATGGCAACAGGATAGTCATACCCCACTCATTCAACCATAACACACTGATGCTTCAGTAATTACATCTAAAGTTATCTGTGGCCAGGTTTGAAACTCTGAATTATTAGGTTCCTGTCATTACAAAACCACATGCCAAATTAACTTTTTACTTAAAACTTCAGTTTTTTTGTGTTACTGCTATTTTTAAACAATGAGATAAACCTCAATTATCTGATTTAGTTATCTTAATTTCTGTAGCTGACTATGACTATGCTTTCCTAGTCATTCAACTTAAACCAAAATCTAACACGAGAATGAAAAAAACCATATTTTAGAAATGTCCATGAATGTGTAAGTAGCAATAATTGATAACCACACCAAAGAGCTCTTTCAAACATACTTCACTCAAAATTCAAGGCACTCTGAGTCATTTTGTACCTAAGGGCATCATAATTATATTGTGGAGTTTTTAAAATAACAGGGCTAATGGAAACATTCAGTTGTACTAATTGTAATCCTAAGAAGTGACTTCTCATTACAATTATCTCTTTTACTATACATAGCAGCTGGAACCAGTGACTAAACAGAAGTCTTCAGAGCATAAGCCTTGATGGAGTGGAGAGGAATCACAATTTTTTCTTAAAACTCCTGATTAAATCTTTCTAAAATGTATATACTATTGCATAAGATCTAAAAGGCAAAACTATGAGGTTGTAAAACTAATTTCATTGATGCATAATTTCATTCAAATTGATGTAAGCAACATCCCCTTCCTGAGAAAGATATTTGAGCAACTGATCAATTTTGTAGATCCATTTTGGTTAGTTTAAGCCTGGCCTTTCCATTGACGCTAGCGTAATAACCCTTAATCATCTTAATTTCTCTTAGCTGAAAGAAAGAACATGGAGGGTGACTCTGATGATTCTGTTGAACCTCTGACGGGGCTTTTGAAATATTGATCATGATGTCCTTCTGGAGAGATTGTCCAAGTTAGATGAAAGGGAACTCTATGCATGGCCCTGCTTGCACAGCATAGCCATCTCCTGAAAATGGTGCTGCAGGATTCTGCAAGGTTGCATTTTATCCCCCATGCTGTTTAAAATCTACATGAAGCTGCTGAGTGAGATCATTTGGAGATTAAGAATAAAGTGTCACCACTTTGCTGATGACACACAGCCGTCTGTTTTCATTAGCTCCAGGTGAAGCAGAAATATTAATTCAGTGATGGCCACAGTAATGGGCTGGATAAAGGCTAACAAATTCTGTCTTTCTTGTCTGCCTGTCCAGCATTTCTGGGCAAAATAGAAATGCTGAGAGCAGGTAAGTTTATCCATGTGAACAATGGTCACCTTATTCTGGAAAGTGATCTACAACTCTTAAAAGATCAGTTTCACAGTTTGAGTATTCTTTTGGTCACTAAAGACCCAAAGTGTCCTCTGTGGTACAAAGTGTATTTTACCAACATAGGTTGGTAATGTATACCAACTATGGACCTTATGGATCTGGAAAAAATCCCCTCTTTCCTTGTGTTCCTTAGTATGAAATTGTTCATAAGAGGTTGTTAGTGCTTTGCCGCAGCAAGGTGTGGTAAGTGTTTCCCTGGGAGTTGGACTTTTTAGTAATAGCCTGTAGATTCTGGCATGTCCTTCTTCCTAGTAAGTAAGCAAGCCTGGAACCAACATTACTGTCTATTCATCACCAGAGAAAGATTACTTTATTATATGACTATATACTACATTTCAAAATATATGTTGCTTAGGAACTTCTAATTACTTCAACATGGCTTTTCTTGGTTATCTTTTTGTATATTTTCAACTTCCAAACATTTTTAACTATGATTTTAATGTATGGTATGCTGTCCTTGAAAAATTGGGTTTTGAGTGACAACTTAAATTTAATAAATGCATTTTTTAAAATTAATCTTATTGTAAAAATAGCTGTTTTATCAATAGAGTATTTAAAGAAACTATTAATATAATTCTGAGCAGGGACACAATTATACATGTTTGTCTTTTCATTATTGAGATGCAGGGATGATGGAAATTTTACTAGTAATTTATTCCAAATTTGAATGCAAAAGCATAAACTCATTCCTACACTCATTTTTCCCTATATCTTGAATTTTCAGCAGTTGGGTAAGAGTTACACACAAGTAATGTGCATAATACCTTGTAAACCCATATATCTGGATTGACAAAATACTTTTTATTACTATCTTGTCCTTCTACATAACAACTAAGGTGCTAAGTGTTATGAATACTTAGGTGGACAAAGCTAGTTTAAATCTTCCTATCTTAGCAGGTAGCCATGCTCTTGGGATAATACCGGTATAACACTGACCTATTTTAACAGTTATTTTAAGGATGATAAAATGTGGAATACTTTTAAAGTTCTACCTTTTATAAATCTCATCTACAATAAAAAAGCAGCAGAAAAAGAGAATTATTTAATAAATTTATAATTTTACTACACCTGAAATTCTGCTAAACAGGATGCTACAGAGTTTGCATAGCTTGAGGAATATTTCTACTTTTTGACAATATTCATATATTTTGCAAAGCATATTGCCAGTACTAATATAATACATACAGACTGACATAATAAAACTTTTACTTTTTTTTTTAGTGCATTCAAGTCATGGCTGATTCCTAGATACGTCCCTGCAGTTTTCTTGACAAAATTTCAATAGCAGTTTGTCCTTGACTGTTTCTAGGGCTAAAAGGGGTATGACTCCCCCAAGGTCATCCAGTCAGTATACTGGATTCTACTTCAGTGCCTTAACTACTACACCAAACTAGCTCTCAATAAAAGACTATTACCATACTGTTATTTAGTGAAATTAAAAATAACATTTTGCAAAATAAAAAGTCAGTAGATGATTTTATTTCCATGGGAATAATTATGCATATTCGTCAAAATATATGCATTCAAGATACGTGACTTCTCTCTGCACTATCTTGCTTACATAAGCCCATGCAGAACTATAGAGCACCTGCCTTGCTTAAAAAAGATAAAACAGTTAAATAATTCAGAGTGGTAAAAATGTCCTTTCTCTGTATCAGACAACTTTGGACAATTACTGCCTGTCAGAATAGATAATACCAAGCTAAATAGACAACTAGACAACCTTGGGACAAGCTGACTATCCACAATGCTATTTTCTTCCCATTTCTAATTGTTTTTAATATACTTTGTAACAAATTAAACCCTCTTAATCCTGCTGCTCTTCTGTGCCAGTTGTATTGCAAAAGAGCAGGTGATGAGACAGAAATCTGAGGCCCTTTGATCTTCCCACTAACGCTTAGCCATTCTGTATCAGGAGTGGCAGAACAGTAGGCTCCATGGATGTAAGCTTGGCTATTCATTCTTCATCAAATGAAAAGGGGAATGGAAGATTTCTGCACATTCAGCAGAAAGGAAGAGACCCTATCAAGTATCCTTCCTCTCTCGCCACAGAAACAGTTCATTTCTCAATTTTCACTACATTGGACGAAAGTTCCCATCTTGTCTGTCTAATATAAACATACTGGGAAAACAACAGTAGATTTCAAGCAGAATACCAAGTTACTCACTGCTGACTGCTTTACTTTTTGCAATCCTGAAAAATTCTTGCATACCTTTCAAAGCAGAACGGTTGGTAAGTTTCCCAACGTTACTTTTCAGATGTTTTGTTGACAGGCGTTTCATCTGCCGTGGTGTGCTAGGAGGGGAGGTTCCATAGAAAGTTTCAGTATTTGCTTCATCCGATAAGTCTTCAGTATCAGATTCGGATATCTTGCAAGTAGCATCTTCAAATCTGCACTCTTGCCTAAGTATAAGCAATTAAAGAAATTAGGAATTATAGGTTTACAATCCCTCCCCCACCCCAATTTAAATGCTTTCATCCAAGTGTCATGATCTTTCTGCACCTTTGCCACTCCAGTGAGGTATATAGCAGCTCCCCTAAAGCAGTATTGTTTCCTCAGTTACTAGTGCATCACTTTTATGTCTTCGGTTGGAAAACCTTGTAGATTGAATTGATTTTGTTTTAAAGTAACCCCTATGATCAGTTAACAGGACAAAAAAGAGATGTACAAACTGGTAGAATTGCCAGAATTACATCACAAATTGACATATATACATTTGTATCTATTAAAAAATGAATCATGCAATAGCACAAAGAATTGTGCATACGTGTTGCTCAATACTTAATGCATCTGTAGCAAACTTCTGTCAAATGTCCATTGTAAATGAAGCGTTATCCCTTACCTATTTGCTTGCAACTACCTGAGTATAAAAGGATCAGAGTTTGCATTGAAACCCTACAGTATAAGGGATATTTCATCATTTGATCCTCCTTTCACCAATTCTGTGGACACCAATGCCGCATTAATTGGTGAGCAAACCATTAACAGGCCACTAATTTCTATATACATGCAATGCAGACTTCTTGTCTCATTGGGAAAGGCAGCAGACACCTAATATGAAGACCAACATCTTCTACAAACTTAAGAATGTTTAAGGTATGTTTCTACAGAGAAAAATACACGATTTTTACAACTGAAAAAAAAAATTGTGGAAAACTTTGGGGTGGGGTGGGGGGTTTCTATAGAACAGTTTTTAAGAAACAGTTTTTACTTACGGTACATGAAAACATTACAAATTTTGAATAACTCCAGTCTCCAGCATCAGAGAACTGCAATTCCCATGTATATCAGTGCTCCTCTAGGAAACCCTCCTACTATATAATATCTACGTCAGTGCAGTATCAGGGCCTCAATTGGCCATGTACTGTATTACAGATAGTCCTCGACTTACAACTGGTTGCTTAGCGACCATTTAAAGTTACACCAGACTCTTCAAAAGTTACTTAATGACCCGGATTCAAAGTTCTGGCCAGGTACCTCTCCTGCAATCATGTGACCACATTTTGGGCACTTTAGCAATCAGCCTGCATTTATAGCTATTTGTGGCATCCCACGGTCACATAATCATAATTAATGAAGATTTTGCCCCAAACCAGCATTTATTTCATTTCTGGCAAAAAAAAAAAAAAACCGCCACATAGCAAACAATGGATTTGCTTAACAACTGTATTCGTTTAATGACCACCACATTCATTTAGCAAACATTGCATAAAGGGTCTTAAAATCTATCGTGATCACACAATGACCTGTTTAACAAGCATTATGACAGGAACATAATTGCAGATCCACTTACAGTCCTAAATCGAGGACTATCTCTACTTAAATCTAATGTATCCTAAAGGGGGCAAGAAAGAAGGTAACAGATCTGGCACTCCTGGTTCTATGTGAATAGACAGCTTTGTAGAGAAGTTTTTGGGAGTAAACGTTCTAATATTCGAAAGATTATCCTTTACATGGAAAAAAATGAGAGACCAGACCTAAGCAATAAATTCACAATACCAAAAAGACTATTTTCATTAAACATCATAAAAAACCTCTTCATTATACTGCTTAATACTGGAATAACCTATATCAGAAAACACTGGAATCCCTTTATATGTTTTCAATGGAAGCAGAATGGTTACTCAGCACAAATGTTATAATATTTAAACCTCTAGATGGGTTGGTATTAGATCAGATGAACTTCAAGGACCCTTCGAAGTTAAGAATACAGGTAGTCCTTGACTTACAACCACAATTGGGCCCAAAATTTCTGTTGCTAAGCAAGACAGTTATTCATTTTGTGATCTTTCTTGCCACAGTTGTTAAGTGAATCACGGCTGTTATTAAGTTAGTAACATGGTTGTTAAGTGAATCTGGCTTCCTTATTGACTTTGCTTGTCAGAAGGTCACAAAAAACCAGATTTCAAATTATGGAACTTGTTTCCTCATTAAAATGATTTTGTGGTAAAAAGCCTTGGCACAAAACCTACTCACGTCCAGTTGCAGTCAGCACACATAATACTGGGTTATGCAGAAGAACATTCTGATTCAGTATGAAACAGCTTAATATGTAGTACGGTACATACTTTGCCCTCTGAATTGGAGTAGGTAGCACAGAAAACTCTTTGGTGCTTTGAAAGAAGCAGAATCTTTGGAAGAAGGCTACGTGTGAACATCTAGTAGCTCAATCTTTTGTTCTAAAGAATTCAAAACATCGGATATGATAGTGATTGCTGTCCCTGACATAATGAAGACTTCTTGGAAAAATCCTTAGTACTTCTGTGATGTGATATATGTGCGTATATGTGGGTGTGCACGTGACAAAAGCATGCACACAAGAGTTAGAAATTAAATCAATCCAACTCATAAGAACAAAGATTAATGTCATTTCAGTCTAAATCTCATACTGTCTTTAGTAGTTTGTAAAATAACAGCCAACACAAGATAATGGCCAAAGTGCTAATAAATATCCATTTCTAAAATACAGCTGCTCCTATTGTACTGCAGCTAACTGAAACTAAAAGAGCTGGTGTCATTGGCTTAGTAGCAGTAAAAATAAAAACTCATACACAAATGGAATGGTATACTTTTCCTGCTGTACTTCTTGTGGCTATGAGACAAGAAAAGCCATGTTTGCCTACATTCCACATTCCATATATTTAAGTTAAAACAAGATGTTAATTTCTGAGAGAAAATACTAGGCTCTCCCACTATGAAGCTATAAATATTTAGTACATCATACCAAGTAGGAGCCGAGGTGGCGCAGTGGTTAGAGTGCAGCACTGCAGGCTACTTCAGCTGGCTGCTAGCTGCAGTTTGGCGGTTCAAATCTCACCGGCTCAAGGTTGACTCAGCCTTCCATCCTTCCGAGGTGGGTAAAATGAGGACCCAGATTGTTGGGGGCAATATGCTAACCCTGTAAACCGCTTAGAGAGGGCTGTAAAGCACTATGAAGCGGTATATAAGTCTAAGTGCTATTGCTATTGCTAGTTGCAGAATTTTAAACGAGATTAAAATGCAATCAAAATGGGATACAAACAAGGTCTTTACATTTAGTAATATAAATGGCATTATTGCATCTTTCAGTAAAATAATCACCTCAAATTAATTAACTTACAATTTATCCAATGATCCAATGAAATTATCCAAAAGCAGAATTTCTACAAAAATAAGGAACACTAAATTATGCATCTAACATCCATTTTTAAAAAAAACAAAAACAAATAGAAGGAACAAGAACTATTTAGCTGAAGGAAATACTGCAACAAAATTTTTAAATTACTTATCTTTTGACTGACAGAGAGAAAACATTGTTAGTTTGTCTAGACCGCCTCTGGAATTTTAAATAATTAATTTTGATGATTAAAAGCATAACATTTACTTTTATTCTTAAAATTAAAATATTTTGGGTATTTAGATAAGCATTTGTAATATATATCTTTAAATAGTGCTAATTTAGCAGGAAGGAAAAAACTCTCCCCTAAGAACCAACTTTAATGTAATCTTAACTGGTAAATGACTATAATCCTTGCAAAATATTACTACTGACATTTGAAATATTGTTAAATTTAAGCCAAGAAAAATAGCTAAAAGAGCAAGTTGTTTTATGTATGAGGTAAAAGGAACTGATTTGTAATGTCACCATCTGTCAAACTAATGAATAAGGGAGAAAAATGTATCTCATCCATCATGATAAAATCAGAAGTAATAAGAATCTCTAAGCACAAAGCATATCTGCAGCTGAGGAACAGATTGATCTGGAATAGAAAGATGTCAGTTCTAAAGGAATTACCAATTAACCCAGAATGAGAATAGACATTCAGCAAATTATCTTTTATTCCAAACTTGGCTACTCAACCCAATGCAATGCTAATATCTGCAAGAATGAGAATGAAATTTATTTGGTTTGCATTTTCAAAATTACAGAGCACAAAATGCTCCAACATAACAGTTTAGTCTTGCGAGTATTGTCTCTTTTGGTGGTCACTCCCCCTCTATTAAAATCTGGAGGAAGAGACTTTTTCTGGTCCCTATCCCTTAAGGAATCTCATCTGCAGGGATCCTGAGATCTCTGACCTCTAAGATCTCTGTCCCTATTACTTTTGCAAAGCCAATTATGGTTTGCCTATTCTGGGGTGCTGTTGGTGGAGGCTGATAGTGTTATTTTGATTTCTCCTGCTGAGGGTGGTGTTATGGATGATGTAATGCATGTGGAATGTTAATTAACTACAGTATATTATTTTGCTTATTCTGCTACATTTAATTTAATGTTCCTCCTATTTAAGGTCTGCAAGCCACAGAGACTCTCTCTCTCTCTATTTCATTGTATGGATTTTTGTGGCTGTTTTCAGTTGAGAGCTGTTTGGATCAAAAGATATCTAAGTCACTTTAAACTGTTTCTGTTGTTATATATACAGTATCCAAATTAACTCCTTGATTAACTCCAAGAGAACCGTGCAATTACAACCTATAGTCAAATATTCTATTTCTTGGAAAAGCATACCTCCAGATGCATCTTGATAATGAATTATTTGAACCCATCTCAATTGGACTTTCAGCCAGAATATGATACTGTAATCTATGCTAGAAACTAAATGTGGGAAGTAAAGCCCTGTTAATTTTCATCTCAGGAACTTTCAATATAATTAGCCATTTGCTCTACCTGGAAAGACTGAGTATGCTTGTAGAACTGTGTCACTAGGGCTCCACTATTTAATGCCTAAGCTGTTGATTGGGATATCCTATAGAATTCAGCTTGACTCCCATAATAGCAAATATCAACATAAAATCACAAAGAAAAATAATTCAAAGCTTTGTACGGTAATGATACTCAAGCCTGCTACATCTACCATTCAACTTCAAGGAGCTAATCTGTTTTCCAAAATATGCACTAACTTCTCTAATGAGTTGGATGAAGCTGATTTTAAATCTTGGTTAAATAAGAAATTGGACTGAGATTTATCTTATTTTTTTGATGGAGTTGCGGCTCCATCTGAAAGGAGCGTTGGTCTTACCTGATACGCTGCTTCTCACTGACATGGAGACAGCATCCAGGAATGGGTTAACTCCGTCTGTAATCCGATAGGACTGAGTCTGCAGAGTAAGATGACACGCCTCCTCCGCTTGCTTCCCCAGCTTTTCGACGAAGGAGCTGATGCAGACTGACGTGTTGCACTGTGCTGAAGCAGTATCCCCTTGTGGACCCAGGACTGGACACTAATCCGGGTGGGGCTGAATGCTGTCTCCACATCAATGAGAAAGAGCGTATCAGGTAAGACCAATGCCCCTTCTCCATCTAGGTGGAGACAGCATCCAGGAATGGGACATACCAAACCTGGCAGTCCTATTGGGAGGGCACGTTCCGGTCCGAAGTCCGCTGCTCCGTATGGACCCTCTGAAGCAACCGCCTGCCAAAGGCCGCCTCAGCCGAGGCGTAAGTGTCTAACTTATAGTGGCGGATAAAGGGGGATGGAGAGGACCAGGTGGCCGCACGGCAGACCTCCTCAATAGATGCTTGAGTTGCCCATGCCGCAGTGGTAGCTGTGTTTCTGGTGGAATGGGCGGTGATGTTTCTTGGTAGCAGTAATGCCTGAGTCTCGTAAGCTTTGGCAATACACGCCCTGATCCACCAGCCCAATGTTGAAGGGGTGACCCTGTTGCCCAGCGTGGCCGGCTGAAAAGAGACAAATAGGGATTCCGTCCTCAGCAAGGAGGAAGTCCTTCGGACATGGATGCGGAGGGCCCTGCGCACATCCAAGGTATGCCACCTATGTTCTAAGTGATGGACTGGCCCAGGATAGAAGTTCGGCAGCACAGGTTCCTGAGCCCTGTGGAACCAAGTGTTTACCTTGGGGATGAATATAGGGTCCAGCCTCAAAACCACCCTGTCAGAGTGGAACACACAAAGGTCCGACCGAATCGACAAGAGCCGCCAGCTCTGAGATTCGTCTGGGCGATGTTATGGCCACTAGGAATGCCACTTTATACGTACCGCAGGCTGGTGTTCTGCCCCAGCTGCCAACCCAAAAGAACACAGCACACACAGAATCCGTACAAACCTTGGTTTACTAAATAAGTACTACTAATGAGCTTTCTTAGTAGTCATTCAAACACAAATACAGTTTAAATCAGTCTTTTCTGAACCACGGCTGTTAATTCAACTTCATTAACAGCCGGCAAGAGTCCAAGGAAAAATAACTCAATTCTGAGGGAACAGTCTTTCAGATAACAATAATCTTACTGTGGTTGGCAAAACACCCAGAAGCAATTAGCAGGAAAGATGAGAGAGAGAGAGAATAAGAGCCGATCAGACTTTTCTGGAATCAAGACACGAAGGAATATGAACCACGTTGTTTCCTGCAATTTGACTCAGTCATCGTCATCCCTTAAATTAGGCTCTTGGAGGAACTCCAGGATCTGGGCTATGGAAAGGTCTGTGGGGGATAATTCCCCTTTTGCACACCACTCACAAAAGGCCTTCCACGTGGCATTGTATATACGATTGGTTGAAGCTCTGCGCGAGGCCTGAATTGTCCTGATGACCCTGGGAGAAAATTTGTCCCCACTCAGAAGGCTCCGCTCAGGCGCCAGGTGGTCAGTTGGAACCACTGGGGGTCCGGGTGGACCAACGCCCCCTGGCTGAGGAAGGCCTTGCTCTGAGGGATTCTCCAGGGTCGGGCCACGGATAGGTTCACCAGGTCTGTGAACCAAGGCCTCCTGGGCCAATGGGGGGCCAGCAGTAGAAGTTCCGCTTCCTCCTCCAGCAGTTTCCTGATGACCTTCGGAATGAGTGGAAGAGGACGGAAAGCGTACAGCAGTCCTGGGGGCCATGGACTGCGCAGTGCATCTATCCCCTCTGCCCCTGGTATCGCAAATCTGGCGAAGAATCGTGGGAGTTGGCAGTTGTCTTGAGTGGCAAATAAGTCGACTGTCGGGAGGCCAAAGTGTTCTGTCAGTTCCCGGAACAGGGATGGGTGCAGATGCCACTCCGCATGGTCTACTGATGCTCGGCTGAACCAGTCCGCCTGCACGTTGGCTACTCCTGATATGTGTGCTGCCCGTATTGACCGCAGGTGGGTCTCCGCCCAGAGACCCAGTTGCTCGGCCTCCTGCATAAGAGGTCTGGAATGGGTCCCTCCCAGGCAGTTTATGTGCGCCTTGGTGGCCACATTGTCTGTCAATACTAAAATGTCTCGGCCTGAGACCTCGTTCTCAAATTTCCTGAGGGCCAGGTGGATCGCCCGGAGCTCCAACCAATTGATGTTGTGGCTCAGATCCTCCTGAGTCCACTGTCCCTGGGCCCTGTGGGGCTGGAGGTGAGCTCCCCAGCCAAAAATGTTGGCATCAGTTGTAAGAGTCAGGCGGTGTGATTCTCTGAATTGGCAGCCCTTGGATACGGCCTCGGATGTCCACCATTTGAGAGATCGGATCACCTCTGGCGGGACCCGAACCCTGATTTGTGTACTGCTCCTGCCTGACTTCTGATACGGAAGGAGGAACCACTGCAGCTTTCTGCTGTGGAGTCGTGCCCACGGGGTGATAGAAATACACGACACCATCTTTCTCAGGAGCTGGGAGAGAAGGAGTAGTGGAATGTTGCATTCTCTCCTGATACGGAGTGCCAGCTCTCTTAGACTGGACTGGCGCTCCTGGGATAGATACTCTTTGGACTCCACCGTCTCAATGCCCCCAAATGAAGCAGTCGAGTCGATGGAACTAGGTGGCTCTTGCCCGTGTTTATGGAGAAGCCATTGGCCTGTAGGACCTGTATGGTGATATCCAGGTCCCTCCTTGCCTGTTGTTCTGAGCCGGACTGAATGACTATGTCGTCCAGATAGAACTGGAGCCTTATGGGAAGAGTCCGGAGATGGCTCGCCAGGGCGGCCATCAGCTTGGTAAATACTCTGGGGGCCGAGGACAGGCCGAACGGTAGCGCCCAGTACTGATAGTGTTTCCCCGCATAGTGGAAGTGGAGAAACTGTCTCTGGGCTGGAAGGATGGGGACGTGAAGGTATGCTTCCGTCAGATCCACCGACGTGAGGAAGTTGCCCTTTCTGATGCTAAGATGGTCTGAAGCAACTGCATTTTGAACCGTCGATAAACAATGCGACGGTTCAGGGTCTTGAGATCGAGAATTGCCCTCCATCCCCCCCCCGAGACCTTTTGGATTACAAACAGTAGGGAGTAGAACCCTTGTCCTCTCTGCTCCTCTGGAACCGGTTGGATGGCCTGAATCTCTAAAAGGTGTTTTATGGCTGATTCCATGAGGAGCCGCTTTGTCTGATCCTTTGATACAGGACAACAGACGAAAAACCTCAGGGGGTGGAGGGGGTGGAGAGGAACTCCAGGGAGAGGCCCGACCTCACCGTCTCCCTGACCCAGGTGTCCGTGGTGGTGTCCTCCCATTGGCTGGCAAAGAACGCCAAGCGACTCCCAATGGGAGGGTTGGACGAGCAGTCACCTCGAGCACCGAAAGGAGCGACCCCTCCCACCTCGAAAGGACCGTTTGGGAGGGTGCCCTTGCCTGCCCTGCCTGTCCTGATGCTGCCCTTGTCTGGAGGAAAATGGTCTTTGAGACCAAGGCAGCCCAAAACCACTGTCTGGCCCTCTATATGGAGAGGGACGAAAATAAGGGAATGGGCGTGAATCGGCCCTCCGAGACATGGACGGCAGGACCTTGCGCTTGTTCCTGGATTCTACTAAAATGGGCTCCAGGGAGGCTCCAAACAGCTTATCCCCGGAATACGGGGTTGATGCCAGTCTCCATTTATTCCTGGCATCTGCTTGCCACTGGCGAAGCCACAGGAGACGTCGGGATGCTACGAACGAGCCAATAGGCCGTGAATCTCGCCGCATTTAGAGTGGCATCCGCTAAGAATTCCATTGCCGACATAATCTTGTTGAGATCCTGATGGGATCTCGTGTCTGCAGCTGGAAGCCTTTCCTGCAACTGCCTCAACCATAGCAGCGAAGCTCTGTTAAAGAATGAGTCCAATGTGGAGGCTTTAATCGCCCAGGCAGCCGCTTGTTGAGCTTTTACCAATGTTTGCTCCGCCCTTTTGTCCTCCGGTCGGAGAGATTCCTCCGGGGAGCCTGTCACTAGGGAAGAAGAAGATAAAGCTGCAACCGGAGCGTCCACAGATGGGACTTGGGAGAACCTTAGAGAGGTCTGGGCCCATATTATAAAAGTGCCTGTCTAGGCCGCTAGGATTGAGACCCATTCCAGGTGAAGCCCACTGCCTCTGCACTATGTCCAGGAATAACCTAGGGATGGGAACCTCCTCTGTCTCAATAGTTGGCTCTGCAAATAGCGGATCTGCCGGATCAGCTGACCCTGAATCAGCAGCCTGAGGAGTCTGGGTGGTACCCAGCCTCATGGTATTCTTTGCTTTGAATAGCAATGATCTAAATAGCGGGGGCCTAAATAGGCCAACAAAGGCAGGTAAATCAGGCATTAGGCTTTCATCATCAGATAAATCCAGGTCACGTTGCATATCGTCCCCAGAAAGGGATGCCTGGCTGGAAGAAGCAGGGGAATAGGCCTGATCCTGAGGAGGAAGAGCCTCCCCCACAAAATGGAGACCCTGATGATGGCCATGGGCCCTGGAGGAATCTATCCCCGAAATTGTCCTCTGCTGTAATCCGGCTGCAATCCCTTGTCTGATGGCCTCGGAGATCAAGGCTCCCATACTGGCTGGGATTACCGGTAGAGGCTCTGACTGCTCATCCGAACGGAGGCCTGCAGCAGTGGGAGTAAAGGTTGCCTCGGCCGAGGAAGACCTCTGATGTGCAGGTTGCTCCCAGGTAGGAGTAGGACCCCTAGGGGCTGGCATGGAGCTGAATAACAACTCACTGTTGCCGGGCAAGGTCAAAGGTTGATCCCTGGTGTCATCTGGAGACCATGCTGCCGTTTGAGGAGCTCCAGAAATATCAGGTGGCTCCTATTGCTGTAAGGCAGAAGAGAAGGAGCAGGCCAGTTGACCTTCCTGAGCACCACTTGCACTCTTGGCCGAATCCCTCTGGGACTTGGCGATCACCCTTTCAATGGCCTTGTGCCTTTGTTTGGCCTCCTTCTCAGCAGTCTTAAAAGCCTTTTCACTTGAGCGAGGCTTTGGAGCAGTTTATCTTTTAGTGGATCGGGTCCTAGGAGGCCCTGCGTTATTGCTGCTGCCCAAAGATGGCGCCGGCTACGAGGGCTGCATCGTCGGCCATGGCGTCTGCCATTTTGGATTGGCCAGAGCACGCGGTCTCGCCCGAAGGGGCCCTGCTGCTGCAAGCGCTGCTAAGTGAAGGCACTGATTAGCGTGCCCGGAGTGCGGGCAGGGGCTAAATTGCCTCCCGAAGCTGTCAGAGGCTGTGGCACTGATCCTGGGGCGTGGGCGCAGGCTCGAAACTCACCCGCAGTTGTAATCAAAATGGCGCCTCATCCTTCCTGCTTCACGCCACTGCAATGCGCAGTTGAAAAGTGCCCCGGCTAGCACTGCAGAGCCAGGCTCGTGCGCGCTGCCTAATCCTACTGCCATCTGGCAGTTAGGAGCAATCAGGCCAAAGGGCTGTCTACATGGAGCCCGAGGGTCAGCGTTTCGGAGCCAAGCTCGTGAGCTCTGCCCTGTTAGATCTGTCGGCCATTAGTCTAACTGCCGCCCATGCGGCCTTCAGCGGGATCGTGAAAGTCCTTCACGCTGGAAAGAAGAGCAGCTCGATCAGCCAAGCTGAGCGCTGCTGCGATCCAAAATAAGCTGTAATTAGTTTGAAGATCAGATTCAAGAATGGGATAACTCTGCAACACGTCTGGTCCAGGCTACGACTGAGTCTAAAAGCTGGGGAAGCAAGTAGAGGAGGCATGTCATCTTACTCTGCAGACTCAGTCCTATCGGATTACAGACGGAGTTAACCCATTCCTGGATGCTGTCTCCACCTAGATGGAGAAGAGCAGGTTTTCCATCTAGAAATGCCCTTGATGATCAGCTGTCATTTGATTCACAAATAGCAACTATAGAAAGCAGCATATTTGCACAATTACAGCTGTGCCAGTTGCAGCTGTTTCTTAGTTTGAATGGATTAAGGAAAAGTTATTAAATAATTGGTTATATCCCATTCTGACTTTTATTGTCATTTATTGTCATATCTATAGGGTAGATGGACCAACATCTTATGCTCTCCTTCTTCCTCACTTTATCTTCATGTGAATTAGGGAAGGGTCTGTCTAAGACATTTTCTCAAACTAGTTTTTGGAACTGGACATAAGCCACACTTAACTGATCATTATTTAAATAGGAAGCTGGATTGAGAGCTTATTTTTGATTATGTACTCCTTCTGAAAATAAGGATATTTCCACTTTCCTTCAAGGCCATTCTTTATGCCCTCTACAAATATGTATCACAAGGGGCTATCCTTTAAAGGTGCCTTAAAATTGCAATTAGTGAAAAATGTGGTAGCTTGGTTACCTAACAGTGGTAGCAAAGAAATATGATACCTATTAGGAAAGATTTACACTAGTTCCGTGATGGCGAACCTCTGGCACGTGTGCCACAGGTGGCATGCGGAGCAATATTTGCGGGCACGCTAGCCATTGCCCTAGCTCAGCTCCAGCGCGCATGCGTGCGCCGGCCAGATGATTTTCAGCTGGCCTCGCTCATGCCGCCCCTCCCAGGAGTCTCCACACAGCCTGTTTTGGATGCCAGGTAAGTATAGGGCTCGCGCTGAGGCTCTGGGAGGGCATTTTCGGCCTCCGGAGGTACTCCAGGGGGGCGGGTGAGGTCATTTTTGCCTTCCCCAGACTCCAAGAAAGCCTCTGGAGCCGGGGGAGGGCAAAAAACGGGCCTACCGGGCCCACCAGAAGTCAGGAAATGACCATTTCCGGCCTCTGGAGGCTTCAGGGAGGCCTGCTAGGCCCAAAACGGGGCGCGGGGGTTGCACGTGCATGTGCGGGGGAGTTGTGCACGCATGCGCGGGGGTGGGGCAGCGCAGGGGGGTCACGTGCGCATGCACAGGGGGTGGGGCGCATGGGTGGGCATTGAATTATGGGTGTGGGCACGTGTGTGTGTGCTATCGCACGCGCTTCCGGCACCCGAGGAAAAAAAGGTTCGCCATCACTGCACTAGTTGATAATTATTTATCAGGCACAATTTAAGAATTTGCTAGTAAATTTTAAATCTCCAATAATGTAGAGTTTGACTATCTAAAAGACACTTATAAATCTGCCCAAATCTGCAAGACTTCTTCTGAACTATTCCTTTATCACAAGTTCATTCACCTGATATTGAGAGGAAGGCTTTCTCCTCCACCTATGCCCGATTATACAATGATTTTTTGTGGTGGTTACATTTAGCACCCATATTCTTTAGGTGTGAAAAATCTGAGAAGGTGTATCTCTTTCCTCAAAGATTCTCAAACTTTCTGTATTTTAATTACCATTAATTGACCTTTAATAATCATTTTAATAGGAAAAGTGGATGGATGGATGGATGGATGGATGGATGGAAGGAAGGAAGGAAGGAAGGAAGGAAGGAAGGAAGGAAGGAAGGAAGGAAGGAAGGAAGGAAGGAAGGAAGGAAGGAAGGAAGGAAGGAAGGAAGGAAGGAAGGAAGGAAGGATGGATGTTAGTTAGTTCCCCTTGTCCAGGATAGGTAAGATTAAAAAAATTCTGGAGGCAATTGAATTTATTGTATTACTGACAAATAAGCTTGGTGTAGTATTTCAAGGTATCAGATTAGAAACCAGAAGGTTGAGTTCTAGCCCTGCCTTAGCCACAAAACCAGCTGGGTGATTTAGGGACAGTCACTCTTTCTTAACCTTAGGAAGAAGGCAATGGCAAACAGCTTCCAAAAATGTTGCCAAGAAAACTGCAGGGACTTGTGTAGGCAGTAGTCAGGAATCAAGACTAACCCAGAGCCAAAGCCATTTTGTACACACATATGAAACAATTTTTGAGTGTTTGATAGACTCAGAACATGACAGGGTAAAATAAAAAAGTCAGTAAAAATGTAGTCCATAGTCCTAAGGTAATTGGGAGTAAGGTAATTAAGATAATTGGGACTGGTAACTCCACTGCTAAGTGACGTAGTTGTAAAGTGCAACATTATGTGACTGCACCAACTTACAATGGCAATTCTAGCAGTTCCAGTTGTGGTTCGTTGTGTGAGTTATTAAGACTCAACGTCATGTGTCATTTACAACCTCTACTTGCTTGTCCATTGACTGTCAGAAGCTGGCAATGAAGGTCACAAACAGTGATCATGTAACTGTGAGATGCTATGACCACTGTAGTTGTTAGCTGGTTGCCAAGCACCCAAATTGTGATCACATGACCACAGGGACGCTCAACAGTTGCAATTTTGAAGACCAGGGATAAGTCTTCTTGTTCAACACCATTGCAACTTTGAATAGTCACTAAGCAAATGGTCATTAACAGAGGACCACTTGTACTTTCTGCTTGAATCCAAGAGGAAAAGAACAGTGTCCTAAATTCATGTCCTAAACAGAATTCTTAAGCTACTTAAATATTTAACAGATTTCTGAGCCTTTGAGATCACCAATTTAAAAAAATGAAGCCTTTAGCATTTCTGGAAACTCTTCATGTTCTCAAAAACATCAGAACTCTTAGATCTGTCTAACAAGTACAATTATAAATTGATAAATACAAAATTTGTCCTTAATAGATTTTCAATATAGTTTGAACTTCATTATAAAACTATGTGTTCATTTCAAACCTTTATGCTAATGCTTCAGCCAAAAGGCACCCAGATCCACTTTGCAAAGTAATAAAAATAAGAAAGTCCTTGCCATTTAGGTCCACAAACTAAAAAACAAACAAACAAACAAAAAACTGAGATGGAACTTAATATTGATGCTGAGGGAAAAGTGAAATTTAGCATTGTTTTTAAGTCTTAATGTTTTTAAACTCTTTAGTGACCAGAGGTTCAATGACCAGGAAAACATTTTTCTTGGTTAAAAAGGGGGCCTTGAAGGTTCTCTAAAAAAGAGCTTCCTAGCAACCCAGGAGGCAATGGCAATCTTCAATTAAGGTCCCCTTCTGTAAGCAAGAACCAGCTCTTCAGTAAAACCAGCAACTGGTTTTTCACTGGTTTCCGTTTCTTCTGTTGCTGTGAGCATATTTAATATTTTGAGTCAACAGGTCTGGGGATTATGAAAAAGCTGGTAGGATTTACAGCTATAACTCTGCAAAAAAAAAAAAAAAAAACAAAGTACAAGAAACAATGTTCTATTACCCCCAAATTCTTTTAACACAAAAGCTTCAGATGTTACATGAGCAACAACTGCTCACCCCCTCCACCATAAATCCTATTGGAAGGAATTACAGCTGTATCAATTCATAATCCACAAAGCAGAATATCAGATACAACTTCAAGAGAAGCAAAACCGCTGGGTGCATTTCTCAAATCCCTTTCACCACCAGATGTTCTTCACCCCTCTAGGCCTCTTCATGACACTCCTTAAAAGCTGACAGGGCAGACTGCTCTTTGTTTCACTAATGCTGTAGAGTCATCTTTAACACCATGAACTTCTTTTGCCCACTGAAGAGTAACCAATACTATTTACAAGACAAGAAGAGAGGATTTCATAGCACAGCTTTTTAGCAGCAATCGCATTATTGGGATGTTTTGTTAAAGGGCATTCTAATTGAATGTCACGCTATTTAAAAAATCCAACTATTAACATGGCCCAAGTTTGCTTTGCTTTTCAAGGTCCGCTATATATTGCCAGCTGCTGTGATTACTAGATTATTAGTGCAATATGGATGGAAGAAAGTAGATCTGCAACTGAAAACTGATGTAGAGTCTGTCATGCCAGTCAGCTGTGCTGCCTGCCACAATAGAAATAAAAATAGAAAAAGAATGGCCTATGTCCAACCAGTCTTCTTTTTTAACTCTTCTAGCAGTTTATTAGTATTCTAGGCCCACTAATTAACTTAGCATTGATTATACTATTCTGGGGCCTTCCCTTAGAGTTTTTGCAGTTGTATATAATTCATATATACTTCAATTATTTTCTAAACCTGATGGCTCTGTTTCTATTTGAAAGGCAAAGTAATTTAGCTATGTGAACTTCAAACATACAGGAAGTCAGGTAAGATGAAACAAGTCCAAAATGAACAAAACAAAATGATAAAAGTTCAATACATAAATTTAAATTTTACTAATTGAAACGTATTTTACCGGATTAATAAAATTGTTTATTTAGAAATGGGCTTTTATGAACTGTACAAAGGAAAATATATCCTTTAAAGAAAATTATCTTCTCTGTGTGGCAATTGCTGAATTTCATATAGGAATATTTCAAGCAAATACATATCCATGCAATGCAACTAAGGTGCACATGCGGATTTTACTATACCCCCCCATATCAATACAAAACATATTGCACTGGGGCTAAATTATGAGGTACAGAGAACCCTATTGCTGAGAAGTTTAAAAGTACAAGAAATAAACATTCTAGAAATATGACCATTCATTCTTCTTCCATATATTTTGCAATTTCATACAAAAAGTTTATCAGGGATTTTTATTTATATCATTTATACAAGCAGTCATGGATTACAAAGTATACAAGTCATTTTAATGTATATGCAATTCTATGTAATCAACTTTTACAATTATAATTCCATCTCAGAATCTTGCTCTTCAATATAAATTTCTGTTGCCATTCACCCAAAACACCCCCCTAAACAGAGACAAGAGATTGTACTGTCACCCTCACCAAATCGTAGTAAACATTCCACAAAGGCCAATATTTCTAGGTTACATAACAATATAAACAGCTTTGACACTGTTAATTAACATACATGAAAACAACTAAGGTAACCACACAAAGCAAATACCTATTAGGCAACAGCATGGAGTGGACTGGCAATAATGATCTTACACTGCACATGGACAAAACAGACTCCAGTGCACAAACATAGAATGCTTGTCCTTCGGATCTTTAAAGCAATCCAATTTAAGGAATCCATGGATCTACTTTTCCAGGAAAATAATTATCTTAATTCTTTTCACAGGCCATCCATTATTTATCATGCCAAATATGCAGCATGCTAATTAAAATTAAGCTTAATTTTCAGATCAATTCCAAGATCAGACAAGTTCTAAATACCCTACAAGAGCTATACTCACTATAGATTGCATATAGCTTAGATATTAGGATATTGTGCCCATTAGAACTGTGATCTTTGGGGTTTCAGGTCTAGCACTAGTCATGAATGGGTGGAGATGGGTGGCAACTGACTATGCAACATCGTCCCTTGCTGAGCTGTTAGACTTCATCTTGATGTTGGCAAAATGTTTCCCTAAACTAGAGTCGGGGTACTATGGCCCTTGTATGACTTGTGCGCTTCAACTCCCAGAATTCCTGAGACAGCAGGTGTTGAAGTCCACAAGTCATAAAAGGGCCATAATTCCCCACCCTTGCCCTAAACCAATGGTGCTAGGGGATTTCCAGCTGCCTTCTTGGGCAACTTGAAATTTCATGGCTACCATGATAAGTCTGGTGTCACAAGCCTCTGCAAGGAGGGAAGACCTGTTTGATTGGTCTGCCTCAGATACCTAATGAACCTCTTTGGTTTTCATAGGGTGCTGGAAACTTTTCCAGGAGCATCATTGGCAGTTCTGCTAAGCTTGAAATAATAAGGCAGCAAGATACCCAAGTAGCCTCTCCTCTTTATCCAATCTGCAGTTGCTCCTTGGTTTACTTGAAGAATTCAAAAAGGTTGACAAAAGAGACATCTAGAGTGCTGCTGGCCAAAAATGAACAGCAAATCTGAATCTGACTGAACACAGGTAAGACCTATCTTCTCTGGAACAGGAGGCCTTGGTCACCTCCTGTTTGGATTGCTGCAATGGAAGCTACACTGGACTACTTTAAAGACCACTCTAGTGATTCCAAATGCTCCAGAATGTATCAGCTCAAGCAGTTGTAAGCACTAAACCAGTGATGGCTAATCTTTTGGTCGTCACGTGCCAAAAGCACGCGCACACCCATAATGCAATGTGTGCGTGACCCACCCTCGACGCATGCATGCGCAACCTGCCCCACTCCCCCCGCCCCCCATGCATGCGCAGCAGAGACCCGAAAACCAACTGGCTGGCGGGAGGCGCGCGCGCATGCGTGGTAGAGCTGAGCTGGGCGATGGTTCGCGTGCCTGCAGAGAGGGCTCTGCATGCCACCTGTGGCAGGTGTGCCATAGGTTCACCATCACGGCACTAAACAATCTGGCCATGAAACATCTCTGCTTTAAGAGCTGAAGTGGTTCCATGTTTGCTAGTGCAATTTAAGGTGCTGGTTCTCACTTTTAAAAGCTTTTATGGTTTGGGACCTGGGTATGTATTACATTATCAACTTGCAGGGGTTTCTGCCAAGCCATTTAAGATAGAGAAGAGAAGACTCTTTCTAGATTCCATCTCTTAGCAAGTGTCTGAATTTGAAATCTTGGATTTGGACCTTTTTTGGTCATTGCCCCTATCCTGCTGACATCAGACAAGCTCCAATTCTCCCAAAGTTTCACAAAACTCCCAAGAACTAGCTTTTCACCAAATCTTAGGTTCTGAGTTTTTATTCTGATCCTTTTAAGAACAAATCCATACATGCAAATCAGTATTCTGTTGGGATTTTACTGTTATAGGTATTTTTAAAGTTATTTAACTATTACTACAGTAGTAGTAGTAGTAGATCTATAAACCACTTATAGTCAGGTATGACTAGAACTGCACGTAAGCCAAGTAAATTATAAACGAATACTATTTATATCCTGATTTTCTATATTAGAAGTCAAAGATGGTTTAAGATCTTTCTTTCTTTATTGCATATGCATATGACCAAATATTCATCAACTGAAAATTAGAAAATAAAAATATAACACTTGAAAACAATGTGTAAAAAGTACTGATGTCAATGAAGCTGAGGTCTAACATACAGAACTCTCAACACCTATATCATACAAATCTGTTGTCACAGTAAAGCTTTTATATCTAAACAGTCCCTGACAATATTTAATATATCAGTTAATATAATTGCCAGTGTAATAAAGTGGCTTTACATATGACATTATCCTGAATATATATTCCTATTGAACATGCTTGGCTAATATCTATGCACACATTTTATTTATCATATGTGTATCTTTCCTTTAAGTACTTCTACATGTGAAGTAGATTAGTGACCAATAATTTTACAATAAATAAAATTTGTGATGAATAAACCCCATGACATTTGGTCATAGCAAAAGTGTTAAACCTATCATTATTTCAGGTAAGTATAGCATGAACTAATAAGAAATGTTAGAACATCTACTAAAAATTACTTAAAAGAAATATTCTGAACTATGTAATGCTCAAACATCATTCTGTATTTAAGTTCAAAATGTAACGGCGATACTGTTCTAGTTTAATATTTATAAATGTAAACCTAACTCTAATCCTCCCTGTACACACTGAAAATAATAATATGCTCTTAAAACTGTTCCTTAACCAAGTACTAAACCCATGTAAGCACTCACCCAGCAGAACAAGGAACAGGACACAAGGTGTTGCAGAAAGCCATCTTTAACACTTCTATAAACATTTATGCAATCTAATTGTAGAACTGAAAACACCTGGTGCAGACACAAGGTGCCAGCTTTATCAGTGAGTTCAGATATAATGAAAAATACATTTATATATTTGAGCATCAGATGCCCCATTCTTTTTCCCCCTCTGTGATCTTCTTCTACCTAAACTGTCAAAATAGGCTATCTGTGCTACTGGCAGGACCTGGATGAGAGACTTCCATATTTTTATTACTGCAACATTTGTGCTATGGTAACTAAGGCACATCACCTTCTGACTTGAATAATATGAAGAAGGGGGTGGAAATCATCCTAGCAGTTGAGCTTTATGATCAGGACATCCAAAATATTTTGAACATGCAAAACCAAACCACCAAGCCTCCTACACCCCCATTCCTTCTCTGGAGCATTAGAGGATGACAGCCGTTTCTTTGGCTGCTGCTTCAGAGAAGCAGTCCAGAAGGAATGAACAGAAACTGGATGAGTTCAATGTCTTATTTAATGGGCTAATGCCAACACTGAACTTATTGTGTAAGGTTATAAGTAACAATGAGACACTGAAGGCGAGGAGGAGGGGGGTGCATTGAGATATTTTAATAAAACCTTGAACTGTAAAGCATTTGACAACCTCTAATTATATACATTTAAATATGTAAATTCTAAAGGTCAACTTCCAAAGCTATTAAATTTTTCAGTCTACTATTCAATGGACATAATAAATTATGCTCCAGCATTCTAGTTTATGAATGTATTTTATCCAACTTTAAAACTTGTTTCATAAATTATATGAAAACTCACCAGACATTCCAAATGCATACATATTAGAATATGGATATAATATTGAAGAGTTTATGTTTGAGAATGCTAGAAAATATTTCATTTGCTAACATCACAGATAAGTACTTTTTGGACAGTCAAGAAGAATGCTAGTAATCGTTTTGGAATATGAATATTCGTGAATTCTTCAGAAATATCTGGCCTAAACTATAACTATACAAACATCCCAACTGTCACTAATGTCTTCTTGGAAAAACAATGTCCAAACATAATACAGAAAATACTCCACTTCTAAAGGAGATTATTAATACACATTGAAAATATCATTTTAAATACAGTTCTTTTAAATACTAGAACAATATCTTATAGGGTCAGATCAAATGCCTATTTCAGTTCAACACGTTGTTGCTAAACCACCCATATCCAAATCACACAAACTAATAGAAAACATACAAAAGATAATTTTATACAAAAAAAAGAAAAAAACTTTGAGTCCATTGCCATGGTTTCCATCCACATAGCCTAGGCTCCCCCCCCCGCCTTGATCAAATATTTTGCTTAAAGTGGAGTGGAATTGGGTTTGGTGGTGTAGGTGCTGAACAGTTTAGAGAAGTGCTGGTAATTAGGTCTTGGCTGTATTCTGTTTCTCTTGGGTTGGATATGCCCCTTAGGCTTGGCAGTGGGAAGATGTGTAGATATTGCAGAGATGGTCATGAGGAGGAATGGCAAGAGACAGTGTTTAAGACCAGTATTGTATTCCAACCATCTATGCTCATCCTAAAGACCTTCAATTTGGGCTGCTCTGAACTCCAGTTGTTACTACTTAATGCCAGGCTAATTCAGAATAAAGCCCACCTCTTTCACAACTTACATTGGCCCTGCATGTAGCCCTAGACCAACGGTTCTCAACCTGTGGGTCGCGACCCCTTTGGGGGTCGAACAACTCTTTCACAGGGGTCGCCTAAGCGCGCGCTAGCCCGCCATCTTGGTGCCACGCCCCCTTTGTCTGGGGGTCGAACGACCCTTTCACAGGGGTCGCCTAAGCACGTGCTAGCCCACCATGCCCCCTTTGTCACCTCATCAGCAGGGCGGGGGTCGCGGGGGGGGGGTTGCGGCATTAGGAAGGTTGAGAACCACTGCCCTAGACCCTTATGATGTGGTGTGCCTCAGGGCTTGGGTTTCTCTTTAATATCTACATGAGACCACCGGGGAAGGTCATTCAATGACATTTGGTGCAGTATCTTCAGTATGATGAGGTTATCATCTGCCCTTCTGGCCAACCAAGTGATACTTATTCAAATATTGTCCCAATAGCTGGAGGCTGTGAGATGGTCTGGATGGAGAGGACCCTTTAACATCTGATCATGACAGACTCTAGGTTTTTGCTGTCTCGGATCTAATAAGGGATCATCTTTGACTCTTGATAGGATGGCACTTTCCTGGACAGAGCTTTTATACTTTGGGGACCCTCTGGGACTCTTATTGTAAGTTTGAAGAACAGGTGGCAGCCATGGCTAAAGGAGTCTTTGCATAGATCAATCTTTTGTGCCAACTGTGTCATTTCCTAGATTAGGAGACCTTGTTCATAGCCAGTCATGCACTGGTTACTTCCCATTTGGATTATTGCAGTGTGATGTACATGAAGTCGATCTGGAAGTTACACCAGATCCAGAATGCAGTGGTAGGCACACTTATGGGCGGGCACTCATGGTTCACTCATACTATGCTGTTGCTGCTGTTGTTGCATGGGCTTCCAGTTTCTTTCCAGCTACAATTCAAGGTGCTGCTTATCAACTTTAAAAGCCTGAATGACACAGGGCCAAACTATTTGCAGGACTGCCTCTCCCTGAGAGTATCTGCTCGTTTACCACATCAGATGGGATAGAAACACTCTAGGTTCATTACCTTAAATGACATTTGGTAGGAAGTATATCGCCTCTATAGCAGCCTCAGTTCTATAGAACACCACTGAGTTCCTGCAGGCTGCCTACCCTCCTAGCCTTCCAGAAAGCTTGAAGAGCAGGCTCACTCTTCCCCAACCATAGGGTTAGGGTGAGGATGGATTCCAATCAATTTAAATGCTGTTGTATGGAGGAGTATTTGTTTTCAGGGTGCCAGGAACTTTTGATACTGGTTCTATTGTCTTTTTTGTTGTTGTTGTTGTGAGCAACCCAGACTTATAGTACATAAGATGGGTGACAATATCAACCAACCAACCAACCAACCAACCAACCAACCAACCAACCAACCAACCAACCAACCAACCAACCAAATAAATAAATAATAAAATAAATAATAAAATAAAAAATAAAATTAAAATTAAAATAATAAAATAGAATAAAATAAAATAATAAAATAGAATAAAATAAAATAAAATAAAATAAAATAAAATAATAAAATAAAAAAATTAATTAAAGCAAAATTCAAAAGTTTCTCCATAATTTGTGCCAGTATTATCCACCATGGAAACAAATTGCCTTGTATGCAAGATGATCAGTATTTCACTACAGATTTTTTTGTATTATTATATAAGTCTAAACACCCATACATTTACATTCCCAATTTGTAGTTACACAAGCATCAATTATAGTTTCATGATTTATCAGGCTCCAAATGTTTAGGAACTAAGCCAGCTGAGAAACATGAAATCGCTTTCCAAGACTAGCCTTTCTTATCTGCGAAATAATCATTGAATAACTACTAGGAAGTTACTAAGCAATAGCATCTTGATCTCTTACCAGCCAGCTTCTCTGAAAAAGTATACTGTAAGCACTGTTGCACAAATCTTTTGTAGACCAGGTGCACTAATATTAGAACCCTGAATCACCCTATCCAACTGATGTACAATAGTCATGGACAAAGAACACTTCTTCACACAACTGCATGATTAATCTATGGAAATTACTGGCACACAAAGTATGTCAAGCTGCATTTAGTTCACAGAGGTTTATCAGTGGCTCCTGGCCATGATAATTGTGGCCAATCCATATTGTGAGAAAATACATCAATAAGCATTCATTGTTGAATTCTGTCCCGTTGCCATCACGTTCTCTTATGGGCTTTTCACAAGCTTATGGGTTTCTCAGAAGAACTTGCCTGACCTACATTGAAAATAAGAATCCTTTGATTGGTTCAGCCAGAGTCTGCAAAGTGATCCAATACTATATAGATTTTGATATAAAAATACTGTCCTACTTCACTCACCTCACTAAAGCTTCACCTCGCTAAAGCTGCGATTCTCTGTGCTATTAATTAAGAGTATTTCAGTGAAATTTGTTTCTGAAGCACAATATGGCAAGATAGGACTATCTAATAGGGCTGTGTAATGCTTCAGCATGTGCAGAATCATGACCATTTGTGGCACTCATTTGTGACTCACTGAAATAGACTGTCTACAGGACTGTGCTGCTGTGAAGTTCTTGAAACAGAGAAGTCTCATTTAACAAGGTGCAGCCAGGTGCTGTATTTGTACTCACAAACATTCTAAAGTGCCCCTTCCAAAGCTAAACCCAAGCAAAATAAACAATGCCACTGCTGCTGAAGATTAGGTCTGAAAAACCTATAGCTATCTCTCTTCTACCTATTTTTAATTCCCATTCTGTGATTAATAAAAATAAAAGCACAGCCATAAAAGAAGGATATGCAAATTCCTCTGTAGTGTGCTTGGGGTGAGGGTTAAATCAAAACATGATAAAGAGTTAAGACAAAAAAAGGTGAATGGAACAAGGGTAATAAGTTAATACAATTTAATTTCTATTCAAATGGAATGAAATTAAATTAACTGATTACAGTTAACATTTGTCATTCCCTATGCAGCTGATTGTTTTTACAATCATGATAGAGATTACAATTTGCAGAGAACTGGGGGAGAGGTTCAGGGAATCTCCACATATGGATTTATTGGACTGCATGCAGTGCTGGGCATGCATTAAGCATTCTTTCTCATAGGTTTGTGAAACTTTGCCACAACAAAATTTCCTTCCTTCGTAGGAAGGTAGGTCTGAAAACAACCTGACATATTATTCCCGACAGTTTAAATATTTGCATCACTTTCAATCCCTCAACATCATCAGAAACTTCAGCAGCAACAGGCTAGATAGATCCAATCTATCAGAAAAAAAAGAAATTGCTTCCTTTTCAGCACTTGATAAAGGAGGACACCATCATTGAACTGATTGGTTTATACGCTGCCTAACTCTAAATGACTTTATGCGGTTTGCCAAAGTTAAAAGGCAATGCAGCAATAAAACAAAAAGAACACAAGCCATGTGAATCGAGAAAAAAACAGTTCCTCGGACAAAATCCTTCTTCCAAAATCCACACTACCCCAAGGTCTGGGAAAACAGCCAGGTTTTCAAAGATCTCTTGAACATCATCAAGGTGGAATTCAGGTAAATTGGAGGGGAGGGTATTGCAGTTCCAGAGGGCAGATGCTGTGATAGAAAAAGAATGTTTCCTGGATCCCGATAAATGTTTACTGTTTAATCAAAGGGATTATGAACACATACCTTCTGGCGCAAGAGACCCCTCCCCACACCCGTTCCACCTGGACAGTCCAGAAGGGTACTACAATTCATGGTATCAAAAACCACTGATAAATCAGAGAGCCAGGAAAGATACATCATCCTCATCCCAGCTCCATCAAAGGATATCAGCAAACAGGACTGATGCTGTGTTTGTAAAATACCCTAATCTGAAACCCAACTGAAATGGGTTCAGATAATCTATTTCTTCCAAACTCCTATGGAGCTGCATGTCCAGTCATCTTCACAACAACTAAGAAGGGAAGGTTGGAGACTGGATGAAAATTGTCCAAAATTGGGTACAGCAATGGCCTGAGGAAGGGGTACAAAGGTAAGTCATACATACAAGGGGTTCACCTTACTTTCTTTTGTCAAAATGTAACTACTTATTTTATAATCCATCCTGTACTGACAGTGTACAATGCTGGATTCTTAAAAGAAGGCATTTCCTGAGTACCTGCTGGTGAGAAGTAACATGAATCAACAGGATGTTATCCAAGTGAGAAAAATAATTGCTTGGGAATTACGAAGATTAATGTAGCACTTTGACAGTCAGCTGGAAGTCTGAAAATATCAGAGCCATGAAACAATTTTCATTCTCACTTCCCAAGACCAATTCCCATTAATGTACATTAGTTATGCAATGCAGTACAGTGCAAAGAAATGATCACATGGAGTTCACAATTAGAATCCAGAAAACGGTAGTTTCAAGCAATCCATAATACATATCTTAATGTTACTGAAGTTCTGGTTTGCGATGTAACAAAAGGTTATCTTATCAATTTCAGATCTTCTTCGGTAGAGATAACTGATTCTAAGATTAAATACTACAGATTCATGTTAATTTGCCTCTCCAGTCATGAAAGTTCCCTGAGCTGCCTATGACAAGCCACTATTCCTATCCTTAGTCATTACATACAACGTGGCGGTGCACAGAATAAAATAAGAACTGGTTAATATTTTCTTACAGAAAGTCTGGAACTATAAAGAAAGATATAAACAATGAAGCACTGCACATTTTCAGGAAATACAGGGAGTTCAGGTGAAATCAGTAACCTGAATGGCAAACATATCCTTTCTATAGTGATAGATTGGTGTAAGAATCCAAATTAGAAGAGCAAACATTGAAAACACAAGAGCAGATTCACTTTCCATGGACCAAATTCTGAGACTAGACTTCTTTTCTTTCCAAATAATCACCAGTTAAACACACAATTTGAAAGTCATTTTCTGGATACCTTTTAGACTGCATTTCCAACACCCTGCTTTAAAAAGAAGCAGAAAAAAAAATGCTTTTTTTCAACTACCTCAGTTTTATGTATTTTTTTCCTGCCTGTTGAAACTTGGTGGGGGAATTAATTAGTTATTTGCACTTGAAATCAGAATTGTACTTGACAGAAAATCCAAAATATCATTCTGCTACTGCAATATTTAGTGAAAACTGTATTACAGAGGCATATGAACAAAAGGTATGAAGAGTAGGAAATTAGTTAACCTGGCAAACAATAGAGATCAAATAAATTCATAAAAATTTGAATGTAAACTTATTTACAAAGCCCTATACTAGATCTGATTAACAAATTTAGTACACTTGAGTTTTTGTAACATAAGCATCCAATTTATTGCATCAATGAAATGAATTTCAAAATAATGAAGGCCTTTTTTCTCTTTGTCCAAATGTTCACATCTGAATCTATTTCCTCAGTAGCATTTAGGGCTGAAGAATTCATTTAAATGCATTTATGCAATCTATACTGCAACACACCACATTTCATATTTTTAAAGGAAACCTGCACCCCCTTCCCTTAGTGCAATTATCCCTGTTGCAGCAGGCCTGCAACAACCACTAGAAAATATATTGGCTTCAGAATTTTCCCTTGTAAAGAAAAAGTAGTGGAGAGATTGAGAGATTTTCATGCTAAAAGAGCACAAGAACTACACCCCTGATCTGTTGCACGCTGCCTTTAGACTATGACCCACTGAACTTCTGAATAAGCTCACACAGGATGGAGCTGTGGCATGTTGAAATGTTATTTACCATATGAATAATGCAAAAACGAGCCTGGAAAAGATCTTCCGGGGCAGGTAAAAGTACTGGTTTCAATGCATTTCAATGCATACAAGCAACATTCGTTGCAAGAGGGTAATAAGTGCCTATTTTTGGAATTCCTGTTCTGCAAGGGCAAAAATAAGATTTTACGTTCTACAAAAACCGACTCACAGCAACCCTGTTGGCTGAGCGCAGAGCAATGGTAACAGGGTGCTTTTGGGTTGGCAAAAGGGTTAGTCTACTTTACCAAAAAGAGCATCTAAAAAAAGCAACCCCGCTTGCAGAAACAGCAAGACAGGCGGAAGCTACAGAAAGAAAAAGTTACTGAAAAGGCAGGCGAGGCAGCTGTAGGAAAGGGAGGAGGGGGGGAAAACCGAGCAACTTTTTCTCTTGCTAATGCATTAATTTTTGGCAGCCCCGTCGGAGTCTGACCTGCTTGCCGAGCAGCTGCACTCCGGCTTTGGCTCCTCCATGGCTCTGACGGAGGCGGCGGCGGCGTCTTTCATGCGTGCACCAGGGCAGGCATGGCAACCCGCAGGAGCTCTTCCGCAGCCCGGCCAGGCGACCAGAGCGAAGGAGCGCGGGGGGCAGCCGATCGACAAAAAAAAGCGATGTCACTCACTCGCTCACTCACGACCCGGCTGCAGAGACCCAACCGCGCCGAGCTGGCCGTGCAGCCGCCATCTTGGAAAGAGGCTCCAAGAGGAGCGAAGCCGGGAGCATCGCTCGTACGGAGAGCGTCTAGGGACAAAGCCCTCCACAGGCGCTCTCATTCGCTCCTCGGAGCGGCAAGTGGAACGGGACGCCACCCGGAAGGAAGAGGAAGAGAACGTCCCATGCAGGAGTGGAGACGAGGCGGCGCGCGTCTAGGAGGAGGACCGGACCTCTCTTCTCAGCTCGGAATTCCTTCCTTTTGCAAACCCCGGATGGCAGCCCCGCCGTGCGCAATGCCTACCGAAGGATTGCTGTTGCAGCCGCGTGCTGCTTGGTGGCTGGGCTCCTGTCCGGGAAGGCTTTCCTTATCTCAGGGATAAGGAGAGCCAGGTAAGGCTAAAAGTAGAATAAGTGGCATAGACAGGAGACGGGGATTTTACTTATCATTTATTGCAGGACAGCAGTGGGGGAGAAAAAAAAATCAGGTAAGCGTCATATCCTTGCAAATCAATGCTTGCCTCATTTACTCGGACTGACCTCAGCAAGGCTTACTCATTGATACCGCTGGATAGTTACCTGCTTGGATGCAGTGGGGTTTTCTTTTTAGTGTAAGCACGAAAAACGCCGCTCAATATTACGTAGAATAATCTATGTCTTATGATTTATCCCATTCGATTATGGGGTCTAAAGTACCATCAAACATCCCATATTTGCTGTTTAAAAAAATAAATGCACATTTAAGGCTTTTTTTATACTGTACAAGTATAAAATTTATATTGAACAAACATACAGCCCCTAGTTACCTCTTGTGATCATGAAAAATTATCCTGTTACTACGGTACAGGAGTTATTGTACTTTCCCAACCTGATGTCCTTCAAATATATTGGAACTGTAAAACCGATCTTGGCCCAGGATTTGAAAATCGTAGTATTGCAGACACTAAACTTAACCAGACTGAGAAAAAGTAAATGTGCATATATAGCCCAACAGGGATTAAAAATCTATGCACAGTAACACACGAAGTATTGGCCTCAAGAATGTACACTAATGAAATCATGCAATCCTTAGAATGAGCATACAATCAGGTTTTTTATCCTTGCTTCTTTCAAAAGCCTTTTTCTGTAAACAGAAGTGTAAACTGTAAACAAGTGTAAACTGTAAACCGAAGTGGGGTGCATACATGATTAACACCTTTGATATAATGGTGAAACAGTGAAATGGGAGATTTTTGTTCTTATGCAAAGGAATACCTCTTAGTAAATGTTACTGATGCATTTTTTAAAAAGACTTTTTATCCCACCTCTATTATTTTTATATTTTAAGTCAAGGTAGGGAAAGGCTGTGTCCGTTTGATTCCACAACTGCAATCTTATGAGGTAGGCTGGACAAAGATAGTATGATTGGCCAAAAGTCACCCAATGAGTGCCTGTAACTGAGGTTAAACTAGAACCTGAGCCTCTACTTCTAATCCAATGCCAAAACACTACACTAAATTGGCTCTCTAATATGATCCAATCAAATGCCTTCTTTGCATTTGATTGGATATTATCTTTAAGGATGTTGCCTTGTACTCATCGCACCTTTAAGGATATTGTCTTATACTCTCAATTTCTACAAATTTGGGCTTTTTAAAAAAAACCTTACTGCACCTATGGCATGTTTCTATCAGTTTAGATTGAAATTTGGTTTAATGTAAAATCCATTAAGTAGATCATAGATGATCTTTCAAATGAAAAAAGTGTCCTTTTATAGGCAGTAGAATAAAGTAATTCACAAACCTTTTGTAAAAGAAGCATGACTGCCTCTTTACATCAATGCGATTATGATTATGTTTATTACTTTCATTTTACATTACAAATGTCAAACTAATGGAAGCTTTCAGTCTTTTCATCCTTATTGCAGAGCAAGGATTGAATGTTCATATAAATAAAAATAAACCTGAAACAAACAAACAAAATGTAGATGTACACTTTCTGTCTAAGCTTATACAAATTTACTACTATAATCAGATTCTCAAATATATTATTTGCAAGAAGGACTGGGGAGAATAAGCAACTTTAGCCAGCATCCCTGCAAAATTATGCCTGTTCATGTTGGTTATACTGAATTACATACATCATTTCACTCAAAACCGTAGAAATGGTGGAGAAACCCGCCCATTCTACCACCTCTTACAGTACTAGACAACACAGTATCAACAGTACAGACCTTCCAGTTTCTAGGTTCTATCATATCTCAAGACTTAAAATAGACACCTAACATCAAAAACATTATCAAAAAAGCACAACAAAGAATGTTCTTTCTGCGCCAACTCAGAAAGCACAAACTGCCCAAGGAGCAGCTGATTCAGTTCTACAGAGGAATTATTGAGTCTGTCATCTGCACCTCTATAACTGTCTGGTTTGGT